>CM023488.1:85510640-86000410 GCA_013339685.2 Hyalomma asiaticum | reverse complement strand
CTGCCCGCTTCACACCTATCGCCTCGTCTTGCTGCCACGTGGGACTAGCTTATATTGACAATAAATAATAATGCTGGTTTTCGCTTCGGGTATTCTTGTTTGGGTAATGGACTTTGGCTGGTGAGAAAGTTGTTTTCGATGACGATTCTTGGTTTCGCACACTGCATATTCATAGCAAAAGCGTCACTCAGGGACTCAAACGTTTCTGGGAGGGGGGGGGGGGGGGCAGTGAGGGGGGCAAGTATTGACGTCTTCGTATGTTGTTCGTATTATTTATTTTTGTTCTCAATAATTGTTGATTCTAATTTCTTTACATTACATATATTATTACATTCCTCATCATAATATTTTTAACTCCACTGCAGGACGAAGGCTTAATTCTCCCAGTGATTTCCAATTTGCCCTATCCTGAGCGAGTTGGTTCCACTTTATGACCACGAACTTCTTAATTTTATCGCTCCATCTAACCTCTTACCTGCCTCTGTTGCGTTTTCCCTCTCTTGGTATCCATTCCGTCGCTCTTACTGTCCATTTGTTATCTTTCCTCCGCATTATATGCCCTACCCAGGTCCACTTTATATCAGCTACTCTTGTCCATTCTCTGATCCCAACTCTGCTCGTTTTTTATCTCTTAGCGTTATACCTATCACTTTGCTTTTCAGTGCACGCTGCGTGCTCCTTAATTCGATCTCTAGATTTCTAGTTTGAAGTTTATTTGTCCTTTTTCCTTGGTACATGTATTTACACTTTTAGGGACTCAACAAATTTGTGAAAGGGCCCCTAACGGCATTATAACATAAATAAACACTAAACGGCAATTGTCATTGGTGATACACTAAACTGTAATTAATATCAAAAACATAAGAAATAAGCTAACACATAATATAGTTACATAACAAATCATCAAAACATAAATGACGCGGTAATTTGATGTAATGAGCACAAAAAGTTTTAAATATGTGATATGTATATGTGCGAATTTGAATACATGTGAAAATGAACAATAGAAATATCTTAGCAGGACGAATTGTTATGGAGCGAATTTTCAGTTATGCTAGGAAAAATGGAAGTGACGGGGCTGTCTTTAGATTAGTAGTGAGGCTATTCCAAATGGTAGTTCCTCAGAATTCCACAGTTTGACAACCATACTTAGTATTTATTTTTGGTAGTAAAAGTCGGATGCCTGAAAAGCACCTGTTAGCTCGAGCTCGTGACGGACGAAGGGACACCGACAGTAACTTGAGACTACCGTGAAGTATTTTGTATATTATAGATGCTATATTATAAGCAACCAGATTGTGTACAATTAACACACTGAAATTTTGAAACAAATCGTCGCCTCTTAGATTCATACTATTAAGCATTATTATGCGTAGAGCTCTTTCTTGGGTAATTAGAACAGATTTAAGGTGAGATTTGTACGTGCAACCCCATATAGACCTATTCCACCGGGCCTACGCCACGAAGATGCAGTGGCGCTGTCGTCGGGAGTTTTGGTTTCGCATGGTAGGCATCCGCCGGCGCGCCTACCATAGCAGCCGCTGCGTTTTCGCTAGTGCGGGCGCTTCTCACCGCCGTGAAATGGCGAAAAAAGTGTTCACCGATGACCTGTGCCGTGGGATGGTTCCTCGGCAACGCACAAAAAATTTGCGATAGGTTTTTTATCGGTTTCCTGCTTATGTTTGTCTTAAGCAAAGGGACGAACCTGTAATGCCGGCTGTTTGGCGCATCGGTTATGCGCCAAACATTTTCGTCACGACTAATCATATGTGTAATTATTTAGCGTTAGTGCGGCTTGTTTCATTTGAGAGAAATAGCATTGTCACAAGCATAAACAAAGTGCGGACACAGAGCGATGACGCTTGCCGCAAAGCGCGCACGACGTTAGTTTAGTGCGATGTGTAGAAGTAATCGCGGTCCCCGTCTATTATTGAATTGGGGAAGCTGTACATACGTCATACGAATTTCATTCACTCAAATGAAACAAATATATAAGAGCTTAATTCACGTAGCCGTAAGCGAAAGGCCGAATCGGCCTTTCGCTCACGGCTACGTTGCTTGCGGCTGCGATAGCATACACACGAGAAGTGTCTTTGGCAATGCTGTAGTGGTTGTGATGCGCTTTAAATTTTTTTTTTCGATTGTCAGACTGCTCGAATGAACTACACGCTTGAAGTTTGCCGCGTCGTTACAGGACTTCACGCCTTCACGATCGGAACTGAGCGTATGGGCAGAGCCGCAAGCCGCGCTTATGCGCCTTGCTGGCGGTTATTTGAGAGCCTTGTCCTTGACACGTTATTGCATTTTTTTGTATGTGTGCGTTATCACAGCCGTATTTACACAGGTTATAGCGTCACCAATATCGCATGCTTGAGTACCTATTCCGTTACATTTGTTTTTCGCAAGGATTTCGTGTAGGGATTAGAGGCTTTAGTGCGAAACAGTGTTCTAACTGAGGCATCTTCAAGTCGTATTTAAACAAGTCTCGCTGTTGCAAGTGGTTCATCCTTGCGCTAGTTACCGAATTAAAGCATGAAGCGAAGCCGACATGATAGCTCGCGATCATTCGCATCATGTGGCAAGGTGCTTATCCTTTCAATCAATTTCTCACATCTTGTCATAGCTGGGCGTCGGCACATTCTTTTCTACATGCATTGAATGCTTCCTACAGAGCTAACGCAACTTCATCTCACGCGGTTGCCCCTAGCAAACTGTTGTAAACACGCCGCCGGCGCTCCGACGCCCCGTTCTCGGAGGCAGCTTTCGCACACGCTTCGCCGGCGGCGGTGGCGCGACCGTGCAGGGTCGCGGCAAGCGGTGGGCGGGGCCTCCGCGCCGCGACGTCGACACAAGCCTTGGTTATATCGCCGGTGCCTACCACTGTTTACCAACATGGAAAAATGCAGCAATTTATGCGTGAATGAATGAATGCATAATAAAGATTAATTAGTATTTCTCCTGAAAAAAGTGCCGACATTTACAAAGAAAATGCAAATGAAGCTTTCTGAACAATGTTGCGAGTATGTAAATGAAATTTTAGGTGAGAATCTATGTATACTCCCCGGAATTTCGTGTGATTGGCATGCTGTATGTTTCTGCGCCGTGCGTTAATACTGGGAGAATGCAGTGATTAAATTCTTTTCGCTTTAGTGACAGTGGCAAGTTTGCACTCATGATTTGAGAATGCCTCCCGAATGCGCTCCAGCCCATGCTTATTCTGCGGAGAATTTCTTTTTCATGGGTAGGCGCCCATGTTAGTAACTGCCCCAGACATATTGCGTATTCATTCACCCGTTCTAAGAGTTCATGGTTAATTTTACATTTCCGTTCCTTGGCTAGACTGTTGCAATTCTATGAATTCATTATTTATAATTCATTCATAATATTATTAATTCATTATTTTGTTAATAATTTATTAATACTAAATAATTAGTGGTTCTAATGACAAATTAGTAACTTTAATTCATTTTAGCCATATTAAATATTACATATTTGCATCCCTGCTAAACGTTGGTATACATGCACTTTAAACATGGTTGGAAATTTCGGAAGTACTTAAAACCTGCGCAGACCGCGCAAATGACAGATCTGGTTCGAACCCCCTGCCCCCAGGTTCCGGAGTCCTTGGCGAGGAAGCGTCCTCTCTTCTACCACCGCATTGGTGTAGTGGTTACGGTGCTCGGCTACTACCCGAGAAACGGGGGTTCGATCCCGGCCGCGGCGCTCGCATTTTCGATGGAGGCGAAAATGCCAGAGGCCCGTGTACTGTGCGTTGTCAGTGCACGTTATGGAACCCCCAGGAGGTATAAATCTCGGGAGCCCCCCACTACGGCGTTCCTCTCGTTTCTATCACTTTCAGTACCTTTCCCCTACCCCCACGGACGCTTAGCCGTGCTCACAACATGAGCTGCAGAAATTAGCGTCCTTTCCTTAACCGAACCACAGTCATCATCTTCGCCCAACGCGGGCGGCTCTCAGTCCAGAAAGTCGTTGGCCGTACTTTGGCTGATGCCGCGTCCTGGACCATGTCCACAGATTTCACTGGTCCTCCAAGCTCCGGTCCGTTAACTTGTGTTGCTTCGATGGCTTTTAGTTGTTGTGCAGCCTCATATTCAGCATTCTTTTAGCGGTGCGGCCACACTATAGCCATGTCTTGGAGGCCGTCCGGTGTGCTACGAAAACGGCTTTGTATGCGAACTCTGTGGGATGGATCCGGTTGCATAATAACATAATATATAAGTATTTGCCCGTTTGCAGTTTAAGGAGGGACGCGGCATCTCGCTTGCTTAACTTTGGATCTGATTGTAGACATATAGTGTCTTCTTTTCGGTGAGTAGCGTTGCGATATTGCAATCAAGTATGCTGCAACATATGTTGCAGCATACTTATATGTGTAATACATCTGTATATGTGTAATATATCTATCTTTCGTACATGGAACTCCTATTTATTTATTTTTTGGACCCGCAACTAGCCTGTGGCTATGAGTCCAAACAGTTTTGATATTTCTGTATGTTTCACGTTTGCAAATAAAGAATTGAATTGAATTGAATACTTGGTTGGAATATCCTCGATCCTGCCCAGCCACGGTGGGCTGTAGTGGATATGGCACTCGGCTACTGATCCGAAGATCGCGGGATCAACTCCCGGCCGCGTTGCTGTCTGTGTTTCGATGGAAGGCGAAATGAACTGAGGCCCGTGTCCGGTGAAGAAGAGTGGTTCGATGGAAAGGAAATAGGCGCATATTTCTGCAGACCAATAAAAGGTAGCACGGCTCAACGCCATGTGTCCGGTGTGATGTCAGTGAACGTTAGATAACTCCAGGTGGTCGAAATTTCCGAGGCCCTCCTACTACGGCGTCTTTCATATATTGGTTTTGTGGGAAACGGGGGATCGGTTGCATGAGCCCGGGGGGTTTGCCTGCACGGGCTTTCACACATTGGCACACGCGGCATGAGCGGGCATAGTGAAGAGCGTCGTCACGCTTCATGCCTGGCCAGGTGGCAACCCATCTCCACAGTTTTAAATGCGAAGCATTTCTTAGCGAACTTCGGCGACATTGAGCGTATCTATTTATCTATCTATCTAGCCGCCTACGATATTGCGCTCTGCCGTTTGGCTAATGGGATGTTTACGAAAATTGGTATGCCACAAGATGACTGCCTGACGAACATAAATGGCAGGTCACTACATGAATATCTTTATATGCATGTCATGAGCGGCATGATTTACATGCCACGGTCTTAGTGCTCTACTGGCCGTTTCGTTAATGGGATGTATACGAAAATTGGCATGCGACAACATGACTGCATGACGAACATAAATGACAGGTCATAACATGAAAATCATGACATGCATGTCATGAGCGACATGATTTACATGCCACGGTCTTGGTGCTCTCCTGGTCGTTTCCTTAATGGTATGTTTACGAAGACTGGTATGCCACAATATGACTGCATGAAGAACATAAATGACAGGTCATAACATGAAAATTATGACATGCATGTCATGAGCGACTTGATTCACATGCCATGGTCTTGGTGCTCTCCTGGCCGTTTCGTTAATGGGATGTTTACGAAAACTGGTACGTCACAACATGACTGCATTACGAACATAAATGACAAGTTATAACATGAAAAGCATGACATGCATGTCATGGGTGGCATGATTTACATGCCACGCGTTTCGTTAATGGGATGTATACCAAAATTGCTAGGGGACAACGCGACTGCATGACGAAATTAAATGACAGGTCATAACGTTAGAATCATGTGCGTGTATGAGCGGCACGGTTTACATGCCACAGTCATGGTGCTTTAGCGGCCGTTTCGTTAACTTCATATGTACCAAACTCCGTATAGCGAGACAGCAATGCAAATACATTTTACGTTCCTGATGCGTGATTCGCATTTCCTTGACTTCCACTGCACGTGGGATCTGCCGGTTTTTTTGACGTAAAATTCCAGAAATTATTGTTGAAATATCCCCGCCCACGTCCGTCTCCGGCGCGACTGCGGCAGGAAATCCTGGCTGCGTGGAATATTGTTGCTTACCCGCATGCGCAATGTGCACTGTTGGTCGCTGGCACCCGAAAAACGTGGGTCCGATCCCCAGTAGCGCACCCAGGATCTCTGCCAGGGGAGGGGGGGGGGGGTCCAATTTTTCACAAAGGGCCGGGCATGCGATTACACAGTGGTTACGTGTGTAAAAAAGGTAAATAAAATGCCAAGTGATAGTAACATCTATGATGATGATTATTTTTATTATTTTTTTCGGTGTTTTGCAGAGAGACATTAGCTCCACATTCTTCTAGGACACAGGAGAAGTTACGGAGTGGGAGGGGGTTAGGTCGGCCTCAGGGGGGGGGGGGGGGTCCCCGTCGGTGCGCCACTGCCGATCCCGGCCGCGGCGGTCGCGTTTCCGATGGAGGCAAAAATGCCATAGGCCCTTGTACTGTGCGTTGTTAGTGCACGTTAAAGGAGTACTGACACCAAATTTCGAAGCTGAGTTTACTCTACTATACAATACTCCTATATGCGTAGACAGCTCTGAGCAAATGTTAAGCTCAGGAAATGCTGATAAGATATTTTAATTGGACGTCAAAGTCGGTATTCATATGGCGTGCCTGCTGACTGCGTGGAATTTGTACTGTAGCCTGACGTCACACTAGTGTGACGTCAGGCTACAGTACAAATTTTGGTGACTTCACGCAGCAGTATGGCAAGTTGTGATGACGTCAGGCACAAAAACATGCAAAATGGCCGCTTGTGCGTCACTCTCGGTCGCGTGCTCTCGCCGTTCAGTCGCCGTAGTTGACAGTGCCCGTGAAGCGAGCGAGCGAAGTCGAATTACCTTCTATCGTCGTGTGTGACCGCGTATAATCGGAAGGCAAGCTCTCTATGGTGCCGACATTTTACCCCTGAAATGTCGCGGAGGTCTCGGAGGCCACCTTAGCTTATCGCAGGCTTCGGAGCCATGTCGACACCTACCGTACGTGCCGTACGTTGCATCTTGCACTGTGCCGAAGTATTTGCTGTCGTCGCGGAGTCACTACACAAAATTTTGTACATTGTTGACCGCGCACTTACTGCAGACGCTGTGCGCGAGAGACCACTAGGCGAAAACGTCACGATTTTTTGCGGGAACACGTCACGAGGGCTCATTACTATGCACATACTGTGCCGTGACGTCAGGCTACAGTAGAAACCGAAACCGGCTTTTCAAGACATGCTGTAAATAAATTTTCACGGCGCTCTCACGCTTACCAGTACGTTTTCTGGGCTCTGGAGGTCTTGGCCTTTCATTTCATGCAAAAAAACGCCAACTGAAAATTCTCGTGGCAGTACTCCTTTAAAGAACCCGGGGTGGTACAAATTTGCGGAGCCATCCACTACGTCTTTTCTCTCCTCTTTATCTCTTTCAGTACCTTTCCCCTACGCCCACGGACTCTTAGCCATGCTCCTTACATGGGCTGCCCTAAACTACCACGATCATCATCATCACCAGGGTCTCGACGCCTGCCCCTTGCATCAACGTTACTAGAATAAACTCAGTTTAAAAGCTCCGCCGGAGAGGCGGTCCGCGTGGCGGTCGCGAGAAATAGTGGCGCTTGTTGTAACGGCGCAGTCGACGTGCACGTGCGTTGCAGCAACTTGTACAGTAGCGCACCCAGGATCTCTGCCAGGGGTGGGTTCGATTTTTCACAAAGGGCCAGGCACGCGATTACACAGTTGTTACGTGTGAAAAAAAATAAATGAAATGCCAAATAATAGTAACATCAATGACGATGATTATTTTTATTATTTTTTTCGGCGTTTTGCAGCGAAATTAGCGCCACATTCTTCTAGGACATAGGAGCAGTTATCAGGTGGGAGGGGGGTCAGGCCGGCCTCCGGGGGGGGGGGGTTACAACCCCCCCCCCGCCCCCCCGTCGGTGCGCCACTGAACTGGTACGCTTGTTCACTCGTAATTTTTGGAACTGTTTCTTTTTTTTTTTTTGCCATTGCGAAGTGCCTTGGATGAAGACACATGCGTCGTGTACGACGCCTACGAGGAGCCACGGGATCATTTACACGCATTATGCCGACTTGCTTTGCGCCGGGGTGCAAGATCGGGGTGCATCGTTGCAGACACCGCAACGATGACCCCGGTTCACGCCACTTAGGACCACCAAAAGGCCCTACGGAATTCAGGAGGTGGGAGCAAGCTTAACATCGCAAAGTTGAAAGCCCACTCCGAAATGCAAGCTCTTTTTGAGTACGGCAATATTATAGAGCGCTACTTTCACGTTTTTGCTGGACAATAAGTTTTGATCCCTCGGAGAAAATGGGAGCTAGCGCTTGGTACGCTTGTTCGCAGCACTTCCACCCCACATATATATATATATATATATAAGCCAAAATGTTCAGGGTCAAGGCGCAAATACCCGAAAAGACGCATGGCGTCCCGCGAAAGCCCTGTGCCCAGCTCGTCGACGGAGGAGCCGTCAGAAGTAGAACAGTAAGACGAACGACAAGCGATTACCAACACTTCCGGACACAGAATTGCCCTCGCATCACATTCACATTCGATCACTTGTCAACTGTCGCGCTACGTTCAAAGCAATGGCTTTTTGAGTGTTTTTACGACGAGGTAACGAACAGTAGGTGCGGAATATTTTACACTCGCCGGCTTGTGAACGGGTTGTGCAAAAAACAGTTGTAGTTGATGAGCAGTTGAACTGCACAGTGAACAGCTACATAAAGCAAAGAGCTTTCGTACAGTCTAAGCTGTGCTGCGGGAATAGAACATCTACTCTGCGAAGTTGACGAACTGAAGGTATGTGAACGATAGCGACAGAGTACGCGCAAAAAACTGCTTGGTTTTCACGTTACGCCAGATCTGTCCGAATTGTTTAAGACACCGTAGAAAGGAGCTACTGCAGACACCAGCGAAGGCAACCATTAAGAATTTTGAGAGGAAGAATCTCAGAAGAACGCTTCTTAAGGCCACAGCAGATCGCGAGAAGCAGGAGAAACAAATCATGGAACCGAAAGGAGTGATAGAAACGACCTCGGAGGAGAGTGCCTGAACAAGCAGCTGGACTGCCTCCCACCGCTCGAAAAGGTGGCGGCTGCAAATTCATTTCGCAAAATCAAAGCAAAAGCACCGTGTGGAATGCGTACAATGCAGAATGGTTGCTTAACTGCATGCTTGTACGAATCGCCAGCCCACGGGCCTAAAGGCTGCTGATAGACCTGAATATGCTACCACTGCCAACCACGAACCGGCTGGCACAAATACTGGAGGCCATTTAATATAAATATGGATTTGAAGCCGTCTGTCTGGAATACATACAATGTCAAATGAGCAAGCAGCTTGGGGACGCTTCTTGTCGTTGAAATGAAGCTTATGCATTCTTACGAGTTCAACAAGTCTACCTACAAAATATACGGCTTTGTTGATTACGGTGGGATCGCGAAGGAGGGCACAGCTGCCAGTTAGCCGACAATGCGTTGGTGGTTATGTTCGTGCCATGTTTGAATGATGAGTACAGTCTATAGCAAGTTTTGTCACAAAGGTCGCCGCACCTGGCCGTGTGTTGGCCGAGCTTGTGCTCGAAGCCGTTTTTCAGCTGCACGAGTACGGTGCGGCCGTTATTGCCGCGGTAAGCGACGGTGCCGGAAATAACAAGTTCAGGTGGTAGCAGTTTGGCGTTAATGGTGCCATTTCAGACACCAGGCATAAAAATTCAACACCCGTGCAATCCAATGAGCAATGCATGCGGGTCGATGCATACAGACGACCTTATGCATATCCACTTAAGTAGTGCACAAATGGGATGTGGGAACGTCGACTGGACGGACGATAAATGTTTAACTTTCGCAATAGCACTACTAGAAAGCCGCCGTGCGAAATGCGCGGTTGACCGCCGCTGTGCTCCGTCGTAGCAGACGACGCGCCGAGAGTAGCGGAAGACGCGACTGCAGCGCCGCAAGTTCACGCGACCGCCGTTTGGACCACCCTCTTCCGCTGGCGGAGATACGGAGCTGCGAAACTGAGTTTGTCTAGTAACGTTGCCTTGCATAAACGCGGAAGATCAGTCATTTCTGCCAAGATGCGTTGATCACATACTCAATCAATTGTCGTAATAATCGAATAACCTTGAATTCGATGAAGACATGGTTTAAAACGATGGAGAACAAGGAATGTCATGCCCCTGGCGAAACGCCCACTTGTCGAAGCGTCCATAGACATTCCTCGTTCTCCATCGTTTTTAATCATCTGTCCATCGCTCCACCTTCCTTTGAGCTTCTGTTCTAGTTTGAATAATCGAAAATTTCGGCTACCTCATTTTTTAATCGAATACGAATACTGACAATAATTTTCGATGGATATTCCAGCCAGTGTGGCGCATGCCCACATCAACCGGCCAGCGGAAGTGGAGCGCAAAAGTATAGTGCCTAGAAATTTCTAGTCACTACATTTTCTTAAGTAACTATATTTTGTTAATTTCTAGGCACTATAGCAAAAATCCAATGTTCATTATGCTTTTGAGAATCTCGAAGGCTAAGCTGAATGAGCTGGATACAACGCCTTTGAGATTTAAGCCTGCCACATAACTTCAAAGATTGTACTTGAAGCATCCGTCTAGCGGCCTCAGTACACTTGTGTGTATGTACTTTCCTCCACGTGCACATAAAGGAGCGCGCGCGCAGTTCATACGGTCCGTGCACCAATCAGCTCTGTCCGATGAGGCTGTTTTGTGCGTGACGATTGCTATGACCACCAAGGCGTTCTGTTAGTGGTACTAGCCCTAACCGAGCTAATTACTAAAGTTAATCTCGCTAGACTCAGCCGTGCCATCGCCGTTGCCACCGCCGCCGTGTTTGTCTAAAGTGCCAGTGTTTCGGTGATTGCCTCCTTTATATCCCTTTTTCGCGCATTGTCGAGTTTGATCATTGTAGTGTTGAGTGCTCCCTCACCGATCACTTTCTCGCACAGTTCCGTGTGTGTCTAGATCTCGTACCTCATTTACGTAATCTAGCTACTTTTCTGTTTCCTCGTTGTAAGTTGTTGCTTGTGTTCGCATGTTTAGCGCCGCGCACATGGAAGCGCCCAAGCCAACCCACGCCTACGTCGAATACAAGGACGGAGACAAGGCAATAGTTTCCGTGAGGCTCATCAAGTACTACAGACCTAAGGATGTGGACGACCTCGCACGCAACAAGCTCGTCTACTGGCGAAAGAGTTCAAAGGGCTACATGTCCGAGGACTACTACCGCGGAGACATCGTCATGCTTGCATGTGAGTATCTTGTGTCAACTCTTCTCCAACACTTTCCGGCGCCACACGGGCAACTTCGATAGCCTAAGTACAGGTCTGCATTTTTATAATACAAGTGTGTTTTATCGCTACGTTTAGGCCGAAGCACAAACTGGCAAAAGCAGCGCGCACATGAGCACTGCTTTGCGATGCGTTTGCAGCGTTTGCATGTCGCGATTATTGGGGTTTCTCAGTGGTCACTGAAGCACTCGGTGGACGATAGAGTGGCATAAAGTTGAGGGAGGCCATATTCTGCCGGAACTTCTTATTTTTTTTTTGTGTGCGTGTGTGTGTGTGTGTGTTCCCGCGTCGATCATTTTGCCGGCATTGTGCCAATAAGTACAGTTTCATTAGTGGTCCCCTCGGCCAAGTGGTCATATGCCAGAATGGTTCTCTGATGCCTCTTTCAGAGCCGTAATGTTAATGTTCGCATAAAAGGCTCCCGTTTCTGATTAAACGCGACAAAGAAAAGAATCGTAAACGATTTGTGCCATTAAACAACGCCCGACGCGTGCTGCTTTGCCCAGAATTGTGCCGCTTACTGGCAAATTTCCGGGAGACCTTAGCTAAGTAGGCCCTTGGTTTGTCATGTGTGTGATCTGACATGTGCCCCATGCGTGTTGTTCAAAGATGTGCAATCTCTCTGCACCAGGAACATTGGGGAAAGGTAGGGGTTTAGGGATACTTGCTTTCCAACTTATTTGCTTGGCCTGGTGCCTCACTGGTGCTTGCTGCTACTTGGAATCGCTGGAGTAGCGTGCGTTGTGCCTTCGGGTCTGAGCTGACAATGCTTATCTGCTTCGCACAAATTTGTGTTGAGTTGGTTATTATTGCTAGGTATGTTTGGTGTGGTTGCCTCTGGAGAATCAGATGAGTAGGCTCCAAAATGAGAGAGGCGTGGGAAAACAACCCCAACGTCCATGGTGCTGACTGTACCATGGACGAGGTGGAAACGGTTTTAGGCTAAGTGCTCTCAATTTCAATACGCATCAGCTTGTATGTGGGGAGCTCATTTGCCTCTTTAATAACTAAGTGGCAATATTTTGCTTAAGAGGTGCTAGTGTTACAAAGCTGTATGTGCTGTGAGGACCATACAGTCTGACCCATGGCTATCAGGACTTTCATGGGTGTGGTGAAGCAAGTACATGACATGTATTGAAAGATTTGTTACAGGCTTTAGAGGAACTAATTCACTGGGAGATATGTGGGCAAACAGGGTACAATAAGCCAGAACTAAAGCTATGTAATGAAACACATCATCCTGTAGGATGACAAGCAGGTTTTCACAGGGTCTCACAATCTTGCCAGCTCTTTACTGTGAGAAATCAGATGCAGCGACATACCATGTTTGGATATTCTCAGTGTAAAAAATTGAGTGCAATCCACTTAATAATGCAAACTTTCAGATAACCCGTGTCTTGGGTGGCGCACCCACCAAGTTGGCTTCTTCAGCAAATCGCAGTTCCGTGTTGCCCCTAGGACTGGCCTAACATTGAGGCCACGTCTAATAGATGCTCGGAGACTCAGTGATGGCCCATTCATGCAATGCCTCCTCTATATACAAGGGCTGTTAGAAAAGTATCCGACCTTTGGCCGAAGAAAAAAAAACTGGCATAACTGGAGCTTTGGAAACTTAATCGCCCTCAAAGTAGTCTCCCTGGGAAGCCACACACTTCTCCCAGAGGTGCTGCCATTGCTGGAGGCATTCCCAGAAGGCCTCTTTCGGAATGGAGTTTACCACAGCTGTCGTTGCAGCCATAATGCCCTCTCTTGTCTGAAATCGCGCTACTTTCAATGACCTCTTGATTTTGGGAAACAGCCAGAAGTCGCAGGAGGCTGTTTAACTACAGGGGTCTGGTTTTTTGCCAAAAAAGTCTGAATCAAGTGCGAGGAATGTGCAGGAGCATCGTCGTGATGAATGCTCCAATTTCCTGTTGAGCACAAAAAAAAAAAAACCGACGAGGGCACTGCGCACTACCTCACTCAAACGCTGCGTACCAGTGACTGACACCATTGGCAGGCAGGAAAAAAATTCGCGCATGCGCACGAGGGTTCAAGGTCGGCTGATACAAGTGCACTTGCTTCATATCCGTCAGGTGTTCGCAAAAAAAAAAAAGGTCGGATACTTTTCTAACAGACGTTGTATAATTTGGCTCATCCACCAGCTGGATGAGTAGATTGAACTGTTCATCATCCTCTCCCACTCTTCCCTGTCATGTAGTCTTCGTACCTGCTCTACGACTGTTAAGGGAGTGCCCGCTTAGTGGCATCTCACAACGCAAGTTAGGGAAAGTAATGCCTCTTTAGGTTATTGCCTTTATCTGTGAAAGCGAACTTTTTCATCCCTTAATGTTTGTTGTCAGGCCGCAGCTGTGTGTCAGAGAGACGCAGTGTCTTCTACTTCCGTGTCCCCATTCGCAACAGCCATCACCTTTGGCAGAAGCTGTCTTCACAATTTATGCAACATGAGTGCTGTGCAACTGTTGTGCGTCTCTTCGATATGCTGCGGAGGCATGTTCAAATCTTGTTGTGTATTCCTGGCTTTTTGCAAGCACTGAAAGTGCCACTTCACTCATGGACCAAGGGCTACAAAGGAAGAAGTTGAGAAGGAAGAAATCTGACAGGCATGTGATACTGAATGGGGGATATCCAACGTAGAAGAGATGCTCAGGGGAAGATGGATGCTTGAATCGATGAACAGATCGCTAAAACGATTTAGAACAGGGAATGTCGCAGGAGCCAACGTTTCGACAAGCGGACTTGTCGCCCTGACAAAGACAAGTTCGCTTGTCGAAACGCTGACAAATCTGCTTGTCGAAACGTTGGCTCCTGCGACATTCCCTGTTCTAAATCGTCTTTAGCGATCTGTTCGTTGAATGGGGGATAGAGCCTCTGCAGCATGTCCATGGAAACGGCAGTGGCCTGCACCCAGGCACAGTCGAGACCCAAGCAGTGGCGCCCTCTGGGTAGCGTTGTATCATGGTGACTTATACCCCTGACAGACGGGCGAAAGTAAAGTCCTTTGTAGTGAACCCCTTTTTCTACTCTAAAGGACGCTCTGCAGAAAGTAGTTGCACCGATGATACACGGCAGCGCGTGAACTTCTTTAGGTGGTTCCTAAGATGAACGCCGCAAAAAATGGCGCTCCTCGTTAAAGCAGCAAGATAGCGAACATTTTTTAAATGTTCCGCATTTAATTACCTTTAGCGATTGTGGATCGTAAAAATATAGTTTTTATTGCTGATGGCTAACAATGCGGTTTGTTTCACACCACGACGAAAAAGATAATGACTGCCGGAATCCCGCATGGCAGCGATGTGCGGTAACAATAAATCTTTGCGACCCGACAAATCTCATTACACGGCTAAAAGCTAAAGCTTATATGCAAGGCATGAAAATAGTTGCGGGGTGTTGTAATTTTGTGAAAAGTCTCTCCCGTTTACGGGTCATGTACACTGTTCATGAGAGTACGCCTTTACGCTCGAAAAGTAGATCGCCGATCTACATTTCTGCAAAGGAACTTTGCCGGGAAGGAGATACTCCTTTGTCGTGTGTCATGAACTTCTTTCAGGCGGATGGCCCCTTACCTAATGTACTTTAGCATGCCCGTGTGTCAGGGGTATTACTGAACTAAGGTGGATCAACACTTCCATTGGGAAGTGAACGATTGCGCAGGCGTAGGTTTTTACAGGGGAGGCCCTGGTCTACATATGTAACTGTGCATCACCAGATTGTAGGCAGCTGGCATCACAGGTTTAATTCCGTCTACCAATGAATACATTTTGCCAAGGATACACATACCCCATTGAAACATTCCCCTTCTTTGTATGCTGTACAAAGCGGTGCATGAGAACAAATAAGGATAAGTGTGCATAGTCACATTGCATGTGGAGTTACGGAGTGCATACAGGTCCTGGATACCCTTGAAATTGTAAACTATATCTTCTAGGCCCTTGAAAGTCTTGAAATTGTTTATTCCCCTTCAAGAACCCTTCAACTTTGTGAGTGCTAATGCCTAACAAGAAGGGCTCCATGGTTACCTTAGTTGCTTGATATGGTGGATCAGCATGAATTCTGCATTCCTGTATACTTGCACATCACGAAGGTAATCTTGAACAGGGTAAGAGCCGCACTTGAATTTAAGGAGCCAAGAGAGAAAGCTGGGTTCAGAAAAACATACTCCACGATAGGCCAGCTCCATACAAACAGTTGAGTAATTGAGAAGTGTGCTGAGCACAGCAAACCCTTCGTATGACTTTCGTAGACTACGAAAAGGACTTTGGCTCTGTAGAGATACCAGCAGTTTTGGAGGCATTCTGCCATCAAGGAATGTGTGTTACATACGTAAATACCACAGCCAACATTGATAAGGATTCCACAGCCACCTCACTTCTTAAAAAAAAATGCCATTAGAGAAAGATGTTGGACAAGGAGGAGCATGTTTAAAAGAAATAGTCAAAGGACTGAAATGGGAAGACATAAGAACAAGGATTAATGGTGAATCTTAAAGCAACTTATGCTTTGTCGATGACTCTGCGCCCTTCAGCAATGATGGCAACGAACTGCAGAGGACAGCTGAAGATCTGAGCTGAGAAAGCGCTAAATAAGGATAAAATCAACACGCAGAAAAGCAAGAGTTCCTGATTGAAGATCATAATGAGAAAGCTAGGCTGCATAACGAGAAAGCTAGGTAACCAATAGTCAGTTAGATAGCCAGAGTAGATTCTAAAAGAGGGGAAGCATGGTGGATGGACTACAGAGATGTCACCATATCATCATATTCATGCGACTTGTACCAATATATTTTTGCAGAGTGCAAAGAAGGCAGGAATGCCAATGAACATTGCACCTAGTAGGTCTTTTCAAGACTGGACATTTCTAGCACAGTTTCTCTTTTTGTCTCCAGTGCTGCATGTAGTGTTTTTCGAACATTGTTATAATTATGTGCTCTATGGGTCCACTGTGTGCCCATGAAAAAGCCTTGATCGTCCTTGTAATTCTTAAGTACCTTCAAATCTTCTTTCTCTGAAACCTGTTGAAGCTAATAGTTTGGATTTATGTTAGAATAAAGGTAACGTGCTGGTACACCCTTCTGGTGTGCTTGCCTACCTCTTCCTGTCTCCCTCTCACGCCCTTCGTCTTTCTCTCACGCTTTCGAGCTTTCCTGTCTTCTACTCACTTCCTTTTACTTCCGATTTTCTGGGTGGCAAGGGTTAACCTTGCGTGGGTAGCCAACCTTGACTGCACAATATTTGGTTATAGTGACAATGTACAGTTGGCATGGCAAGGCTTGCTTTAACACAACCTCTGCCGTGACCCCTTGTTGGGCTCGGTGGTGGGCGACTGGCATTGTTGCCGAACTTCCTACTTATTTCATGGGATCCTCTAACCCTTTCGCAGCTGATTCGCCCTCCTAAACGGTGGCGCACCGAAGCAACCTTTTCAATGTTTCCGAAGAAAATTGACACCTACCCGAAATTCCGTGTCCTACATTGCGAGAACTCTGAGAAAAAGCCGCGAAACCTATCCTCATTCTTAGTATCTAAGTGCCTAACAGAGACTATTGGCAGTGGCTACAAAGCCACGAAAATGTCAAGTGGTGATGTGCTTATCGAAGTGAAAGACAAGTCTCAGTATGAGAAACTAACCAACCTTGTTACTATCGGGGACAAGCCGGTATCCATTACTGCGCATCGAACTATGAACACAGTCAAAGGCGTCGTGTCAGATGAAGATTTGATGGATTTGACCGATGAAGAACTCTTATCTGGATGGAAAGACGAAAATGTCGTTCAGGTGTAACGTATCAAAATCAGGCGCGACAACAAAGAGTTATCTACTAGGCACATAATACTAACTTTTACCACAAGCACACTCCCAGATGCAGTACAAACAGGCTATCTAAAGCTGCATGTAAGACCTTACATTCCAAACCCTCGGCGCTGTTTTCAGTGTCAGAGGTTCGGTCATGCGTCGCAAACCTGCCGAGGGCGCCTTACCTGTGCAAAGTGTGGGCACCAATGACCACCCCGCTGATGATTGTAACGCTGAGGCCCACTGCGCCAACTGCGACGGTGACCACCCTGCGTATTCGAGATCTTGCGCAGCCTGGAAAAAAGGGAAACAAATAATCACCATGAAGGTCAGGGAAAATATCAGTTTTAGAGAAGCTCGTCAGCGAGTATCACATTTTTTAGATAGACCATCTTTCGCCGAAGTGGTGGATCGGGGGGCAACACCACAACGGCCCCTGGCAGTCGCCCGAGCAACGCACAGCTTGCCGAAGCGATTGCCACCCGCCCCCATGGTGGGAGCAGCCCAGGCTGCCCCACCATGTCTGAGCTCGACCAAACCGGTGTCCTCCACTAGCTCTCGTGGCAACCAGTCCACGTCGGAAGCTATAGAGGGTTCACCTGCCGTCGCACCGGTGGGGTCAAAGGCTTCACCTCCTGAGGCAAAACCCCAACATCGTACACAACGCTCACTAGAGCGAGTGTCCATTGCCTCAGAAGCTATGGACACAACTCAATGTCAAGAGGCGCAGGATGTGCCTAAGGGGCAACGAGGCTCTCTCGATCGCCCCAAAAAAGGCAAAACACCTATTACAGGGCCAGAAAAGGTTCTGTAATTTAAGGAAACACTTTATCCCTTGTACACACAGCACCGCTTTACATTAAAATAGGGACACACACATTATTCAGTGGAATATAAGAGGCCTTCTTCGAAACCTCGATGATGTCCGGGAGCGTCTCCACGAACATAGTCCACAAGTGCTGTGTGTGCGAGAAACACACTTGAACTCCAAGCACACAAATTTTCTCCGTCAACATGTTATCTTTAGAAAGGATCGCGAAGATGCTATCACATCGTCTGGCGGTGTAGCCATTATAACGGACAAAAGTGTGGCTTGCCAACATCTTCAACTCAAAACTGCCCTCGAGGCAGTGGCCGTTAGAGCCGTAATATTGGGCAAATTAATAACTATTTGCTCCCTTTATATTCCCCCACATTATCCGTTGAGCAAACAAGAATTCGAGGCATTTATATACGAATTACCGGAGCCGCACATCATCCTGGGAGACTTCAATGCACACAGGGACCTTTGGGGGGACTCTCGTGATGCGCGAGGCCGTTTGATCGAACATTTTCTTTTTACGTCAGGCGCATGTATTTTGAACGGCAAGGAACCCACGTACTATAGTTTTCAAACAAAAGTTACTCATCCATAGATCTGAGCATCATCTCACCGTCCCTTTTACCTGATTTTAAATGGGAAGTTATTAAAAACCTGTACAGAAGTGATCACTTCCCAATACTACCGAAAGTCCCCAAGTCAAATGAATATCCTCCAGACGTTCCTCGTTGGAAGATTCACTCCGCCGTCTGGGAGCAGTTCTGAAATATGACTGTTGTAAAATGGGAGGACGTGTGTTCTTTCAGCGTAGATGCTGCGGTCGAGTACTTAACAGCTGTTTTGATCGATTCCGCCACTAAATGCATTCCTCAAACAAATGGCATGGCTTGCAAACGACGTGTCCCATGGTGGAACGAGGAGTGTAGAAACGTGTGCAGAAAACAAAACAAAGCGTGGAAGGTGCTTCGTGATTCTCCGACGGCCGAAAACCTCATAACTTTTAAGAATATAAAATCTCAGGGAAGGAGGACACGCCGACAGGCGAAAAGGGAGAGCTGGCGCAAGTTTATATCTAGCATCAACTCATATAGAGATGAGTCGAAGGTGTGGAACAGAGTAAGCAGAGTGAGCGGTCGGCATTCATATTCACTACCCTTGGTGGATACTACGGGAGACAGCTTAGCGGACCAAGCAAACTTTCTGGGCGCACATTTCGAACACGTATCTAGTTCATCACACTACTCAGACACATTCAGAAAGCACAAAATGCGAATGGAAGAGCAGCCATTAGAACGAAAATCTACTACAAGTGAGGCATACAACCGACCATTCTCCTTCGCAGAGCTGCAAGCAGCGCTAGCCTGTTGTACAAAATCTGCACCAGGACCCGATCGTATAACCTATGAAATGTTGAAGCACTTATCCCCTGAAACGCAAAAAACTCTGCTTTGTATCTACAACGCCACATGGTCTTCTGGTCACATCCCTTTTACTTGGAAAGAAGCTGTTGTAATTCCCATCCTGAAACAGGGAACAGATCCTTCTTCGGCAAATAGTTACAGGCCTATAGCATTGACGAGCTGCTTATGCAAACTTTTCGAGAAGATGATAAATAGGCGCCTGCTCTGTTATCTTGAAAGGAACAAAATTTTAGACCCATACCCATGTGGTTATAGAGAAGGTCGATCCACAACAGACCACCTTGTCCGCCTGGAAACGTATATTCGGGATGCCTTTGCACAAAAACAGCTATTTTTATCGGTATTCCTCGATATGGAAAAGGCATACGATACTACGTGGCGCTTTGGTATCCTTCGGGATCTCTCTCGAATGGGTATTCGTGGAAATCTGTTGAATATTATTGAGAGTTATTTGTTGGACAGGACCTTTCGTGTTAGAGTTGGCAGTGTACTGTCAAATCTATTCATGCAGGAGACAGGCGTCCCTCAAGGTGGAGCACTGAGTTGTGCACTGTTCATAGTGAAAATGAACTCCTTACACACTGCTTTACCTTGCTCGCTCTTTTACTCTGTTTATGTGGATGATGTGAAATAGGTTTTAGGTCCTGCAACTTAGCCATCTGCGAACGGCAGGTGCAGGTTGGTTTAAACAAACTCTCGAGATGGGCTGATGATAATGGCTTCAAACTGAACCCCCAGAAAAGTACGTGTATTCTCTTCTCCAACAAGAGATGTATGCTGCCAGAACCTGTTGTCGAACTAAAACGAGAGCGACTATCTGTCAGTGCTGAACACAAATTTTTAGGTATTCTGTTTGACTCAAAGCTCACTTTTATCTCCCATTTGCGTCATCTAAAGACAAAATGCCTTCACACAATCAACTTGCTCAAGATGTTGTCTCGAACTACGTGGGGCAGTGACAGGAGGTGTCTATTGAGCCTCTATAAGAGCCTCGTACGCTCACGCCTGGACTATGGGGCCGTGGTATACCATTCTGCCATGCACAGTGCCCTAAATATCCTAGATCCTGTGCAGAACGTCGGCATACGCCTGGCAACAGGCGCATTTAGAACGAGCCCTGTTGACAGCCTGCATGTTGAGGCGAACATCTGGCCATTGTACCTACACAGAACATACTTAAGCTTTTCATACTTTACCATGGTTAAATCAGATAAAAAGCACCCTTGTCACCTAATGATTTCCGACGTCCTCTGCACGATTTTACCATAACCGTCCCTCTTTAGGGTCCCCCTATCGCTGCGTTTGGAAAAACTGGCAGCAGAAATTGCCATACCGCTTAAAGAAAGTACTCTAATGTCGCCTGTACCCATTGCGCCGCCCTGGGAATGGAAGAGCATTCAGTGCGACACGTCGTTTGTTGAAATATCAAAGCACGTGCCAGAGGCGCATCTACGATCGCATTTTCGTGAACTGCAGGTGAAGTACTCTTGTGCAGAATTTTACACAGAAGGCTCGAAGTCTAGTAATGGTGTAGCTTATGCAGCTGTAGGCGCATCATTTTCTCTATCTGGCACGTTAAATCCAAACACAGGTATCTTCTCAGCAGAAGCGTATGCTATCCTTTCTACTGTCCAACGTATTAGGCAAAGCAATTTACCTAAGGCGATAATATATACAGATTCCTTGAGCGTTGTCCAAAGCATTATGAGCTTTCAGAAACATAAGAACCCTGTTTTTAACGAGCTTTATAATGAACTTTGCTCAGCCTACACGTGCAGCCAGGTTATTATCCTTTGTTGGGTGCCAGGTCACAGAAGCGTTCAGGGTAATGTAGATGCTGATGAGAAGGCCAGGTCAGTATCCTTTTGTGACACCGATACAAAGATACCCACTCCAGCCACAGACCTACAGCCTTTTCTTCGTCGTCACATAAGAAACTACTGGCAAAGACAGCGGGATACGCATACAACCAACAAGCCACACACAATCAAACCACAACTAGGAAATTGGACATACGAAAGAACAAGCAGGTACAAGGAAGTGCAAATCTGTCAGTTAAGGATAGGGCACACATACGCCACTCACTCTTATCTTTTAACCGGAAGTGACCCTCCAACATGCCGTAAATGCGGCGACACATTAACTGTTCTCCATGTCCTCATCGAATGCTGAGAGCTAGAGCGACAAAGGAAAAAATACTTCCCCTTATTGTACCGCGAGCACATACCTTCCCACCCAGTATTCTTTTTAGGGAAAGACCCCCTTTTGAAACTTGACAGTGTACTAAAGTATTTAGATGACGTGAAGCTTTTAGAAATAATTTGGCCTGGTCCTTTGTAGCGCAGCCTCGTTCAGGAGGTTGTTGCTGCAAATTAGCCCATTTAAAAGCACCAGCCTCCCAGCCCTTGTAGCCAACGGCCCTGTTGAGGTGATGGTGTCCCTGCATCATCAATGTCATCGCTTTTATTCCTTCATCGCCAGCTTTATCGTTATTGCACCCACTCTTCACGTACATTATTTTAATAGATATGTATTTTACGCCATTGGCAGCGACTATTTTTAGGCCTATTTACAGCCAGACTGCATACACATCGCCGAATTCACCAATCCGCTGTTGCAGGAACCTTCAGACCATTATACAGCCATATCATATCCACCATTCCCTTAGTGGCACCATTCTCACCACATGGCATGGCGCTCTTTGGCCATAACTGGCCCTTGCGCCAAGAAACACCATCCATCATCGGTGTGCTTGCCTATCCCCATCAGCCAAGCCTGCTCCTTACACTAACAACGCTCTCGTTATTGCCTGCCTCGCATTGGGCATGCCTTGCTGTCTCTTTTTTTATGTCGATCCATGCGATGTATTGCACTGCAATCATTGCTTTGAATTTTACACACAATTTTTTTTAAAGGGCAACTCTGGTGATTTTTCAGTGTCCATTGTACTCAGTGAAATTTTCAATGGATGTTCTCTTTGGTACTGTAATGATATATGCCAAGCCAGGCAGTTGCAAGTCATTTAGCTTTCCTGAAAATGAATTTTAACAATGTTTAGTGCATTCTCATGCGAGCCACCCTGTGTTTTGATGTCATTCCCTCCAATGCTGATACTTCAGCACTCAAATGGTTGCTGTCAAGTTCCATGAAGCTGGCCGCTTTCATTTCTCGTGCACCAGCTCCGTATTTTTGACGGCGGGGAGGACGTAAGATCATTGCATACGCTGCAAAAAGTGTCTACCCATTTTTTGTTTCAGTCTGAACGCATTCTTCATTCGCTCTAATCAAAATTGTGAGTGGGTTTCTGCACAAATGGAACCACCCCGGCTGCTGCAGGACTATCAGTGCCATTGAAAAAGAGTAATATCGGAATATGGTGGGAGAAACTGCCAGAGTTCCCCTTTAAAGGGATACTGAACAAAAATCTGGAAGTGTCGTGGAAATGCTGAAATTCGACTCTAATGGCCCCCTTGATTCTGTATGCAATTGTTCATTTCATGTATTTTTGAACGGGTGTCTGTACAATTGGCGGGTTGTGAGCGCGCGGCGGCTGCACGTCGGAATGAGCGCAGAGGCCGGGACGTCACGCGTGGCCGAGCAGCAGCAGCAACGACAGACAGGGGAAGCCACCGCTGCGGCACCGCTCAAAAAAAACAAAAGAAGTCGAGGGGTAGAAGCGAGGAAGGGGGGGGGGACAGTGGTGAAAGAAATAGGTAGCCATGGAAGAGAAAGGAGGAGAAAGTGCAACCACGCAGCGGCAGGGGCCTTGATGGGGGGGTAGAGAGGCGACCGGTCTGGAGAGAGGGTGGTGGGTGCGTTCCCTAACTCCGAGAAACACCACCATCGGGGAAATGAAATTTCACAGAAACATCACTGCCTCTGGTTCGCGGAGCGCTAGCTAGGTGCGGTACTTTGCGAAAAATGCATGAATTTCATTATTTTCCGGTGGTTCCTGCCCGAAGCCGAGGTTGTGTTGATTTGTCTCAGCACCCAATCTTTCATCTGGGCAAATAATCTCGGTGGCAAAAGTTTTGTTCAGTATCCCTTTAAGGCAGAAGGCTTATCTGGCTCATGCACTGCGGAATGTGATGGTCTGGTTGACCATACGGTGTTGTTTCACTGGCAGTGGTACCAGAACTGCCAACTCACTATCAATCTTGCTAGTCATACAGTCCCGCCACAGTGGTCTAGTGGCAAAGGCACTCGTCTGCTGACCTGAAGGTTGTGGGATGGAATCCCAGCTGCAGAAGCTGCATTTTAATAGAGGCAAAAAGCCTCTATTAAAGTGCTGTCTACAGCGCAATGTCGGCGCATGGCAAAGAATCCCAGATAGTTGAAATTTCCGGAGCTTTCCTTTACAGTGTCCCTCATAATCACATTGTGCTTTTGGGACATAAAACCTTGGAAATGAATCAGTTGTTGGGCGCACATTGGTAACCTTCCATGACAAAATTGGTATGGAAGGTTATGGATGTATGAGAAACATGGCTAGCATGTGATCAGATCAATAAGTTTATATGCCTGCCATTTACATCATAGCTCAGCCAGGGACATGCATGTATTTGCTGCACATGATTGAATGTGATAGTGAAATAGACATTGCACATCGGAGACGATGGTACATTCATAGTACGAGACTCTCCGAATGCGTGGCTTTCGGAATTTGAACCCTAAAGACCCCTTGTTCGAACCCCATGGTTAAGTGACGAGTCTTTCGCATTTATTGCATTCACGTCTCTGAGGAATTTTATTTTTTTCTTCCGAGCATTTAATGCTGGTGCTGGTCGGCCTTTAGTTTAGTAAACTGAAGCTAATGCTGATTGGCATTCATGAGGGAAAGATTCACTTCCTAGTAATTCATCCTTGTATGTAGCAATGTGTGTTTTGCTGGATAAGGTCACTACCTAGTATTTATCATTGTATGTAGCAATGTATGTTCTTCTGGGAAAGGTGTTTGTAGAATCATTAAAGGAAAAGGTAAACAATTCTTCGACGGTATCAAGCAATTATGAGTAGTATAATGCGACAGAGTTATGACAACTATTTAGAAGATGTATGAATGGCACAAGTAATGGTGTGACGACAGAGCGAGAAAGGATGAGTTAAAGTGGCAGCAGTATTGAGAACTAAGGGGTTGGTGACTTTGTCAGCACATTATATTCAACAAGCTTGCTTAATTTTAGTGTTGATGGCCTGCTGGGATAGCCGGCTCTCACGTAGCCTACGTTCCCATGTTTCCACATTTAAACAAATAAAAAAAAAAGGTGTAGTGCTGTTCCTGTCCAGAAGTTGCACTTCTGCTCACCATTTTCATTGGTGAGTGCACCGGAGGCCTGTTGAGAAGTTCTGCTTGAACATGTGGATCTTGGTAATCTTGTAGCAAAGAGGGACTCCAGAAGGTCCATTGCATGTGGGCTCCACTGATAGTGTATCTATGGCTCTACACCCCGTTTCATACATCAGCTGCAACGCTGTCAAAGCTAGTGCTCATGTTTACATTGTTTACTTCCATGACCAAATAGTAGTGCATTGCTTGCAGTGAGCGAAAAACATTAAGTGCCTCGCTGGCGGCCTTAAATCGTAATACATTTGTCATCAGTTTGACAAAGCACGCAAGGAATAGACCTGTCCTGGGGTACGTCACGAAAGGGCAGTGACGTCAGCCACGTGACCCTAGCGCGCACGTGCGAACGGACTGGTTGGCAAAACATTGCAGTGTTCGGCGTGGTTCCATGCTGCCGTACGGGTGGATAGCGTTTGTACTCGTTTGTTTTGTGTGCGTGCACCTGGCCGCTTTGACATGGTGGTTAGCTTTTGCGATGGAGCATGTCCCAAACGCGCGATAAAAGGCAGCTGCACCGGGTCCTTCTTTTTTTCTTTTTCTTCCTCCTCGATTTCCAAAGTCCAAACGACACAGTGACGGAAAGCGTGGGTGCGAGCTGTGCGCTGTGTAAAAAAGCAGCCGTCAGACAGCAACAAGATTTTTGGATTACATTTCATCGCTGGTAAGTGCTAGCCTGTTACCTAGAGCTTTTAGGCGTTCTGTTAATTGTGCTTCCGCAGCATTTGTGAGCATGTATATTTTATCAACTCGGGTGCCCCGGTCTCGATTTTCTGAGCTCCCAGAGTGGGTAGCTAACGTGTTTGCTTTCAAGAGGACTAGCCCTGAAACCAAAGAAAAAAAGTGTGAACGTTTTGAATGCACTTTGAAACGGAAGCATTCCTTCAGCAAGGGGTAGTTCCAAACGTTGTGCAGATTTTCTCGTTTCGCGCTCACGCCGCTGCAACTTGCGTCGGGCTAGCACTCCAAAGAAAAATTTAGTTTGTGTTTTCGGACGCGATAGACAGTACCAGTCTCGCCTGTTTTCGACCGTATAAAAGTTTAGTTCCTCAGCAGAAAGAACAGAAGGAACTGCAAATGAGCGCTAAAACTCAACCGGCCATGCAGGTACAGTGGGAAGTGTGGACGCTGCCTGCAGCTCGTAGGGCCTGACGGTGGTTCTCCGTGACGGTGTTTGCTTTGAAAAACATGCATTCCATGCCTGGTTGGCAAACTATTGCCGCGTTCGGCGTGGTTCCGTGCTGCCGTACGGATGGACCGTGTGCGTACTGGTTGTTGTGCGCGTTACCTGGCCGCTTTGACATGGTGGTTAGCTTTTGCGCTGTAGGATGTGCCAAACGTGTGACAAAATTTTTATTATTTTTTTTCCTCTGAATTTCCGAATGACAGCAGTCGATGGAAAGCGTTGGTGCCCCAGTTCGAGACAAGCACGTGGTCTTTCACTAAGCCGTACGCTTAGAGCGATCAGTAACGCTTCATGGCCTCTGCATTGTACGGGCACGGCCGCTCGATTAGCAGCGCACCACGTGTTTTTATCCAGCGGCCGTGGTACGGTCTACGCATGCTTGCGAGGTACACACAGAGCCGAACGTTTGGTCAAGGTTTTAGGGTCATTCTTCCATTCCGAAATGGTGTAGGAGTACGGATACTGCATTCCACAACTTGCAGCTTCTTTTCGACAAACCGCTGGCGCGCAACCTTGGGAAGGGACAGTACCATCGCGTGCAAAGCCCGAGCAAACTGCTGGAGCCGCCGGAGCTTTTTGCCAACCACCGCGAAACTGGTCCGCCGCGATGTCGATGGCGATGCTCTGTGTGACGTCACACTGTTGACAAACAGGGACAGGTCTATTGCTGGGGGAACGACCAAAATATGCAAGTTTGTGTTTTATGTTTGTCGTGTTTGTCGCAGCAGTACACCTCTCCTTTTCTTTATTTTTATGGACCACTTGCGTAGCCTTCACAACATTACACCGGATGTATGAAACGGATCGTAGCTCAGCAATGGCCGGTTCTTGCACTTGGAGTCTGTGCCCGGTCTTGAGTATTGCCACTGCCCTGCTCTGAGTGCCACCTAGCCCTTACAATTTATTTATTCTTCAATACTCTTAGTCGCGAAGGCAGTGCAGATTGTAGTAGCTAAGATATAAAACAACAGAATGAAATATGAAGTATTATACTATATTCAGAGCAAATAACAAATGTGGAAGAAAATACGTACTCCCAATGCACTTATTGCTTCCATTTGTTTCTTCTTCTAGCTCATATTTTATAGTGCTTTTCAAGTTACTGTGTGCATGTTTCTAGTCTCGATGTATGCCTTCTTTTCTTGCGTTTCATCAGTAAAGTTGGTGGCCGTTAGAAATGCCAAGTTGGCACTCTGCTTGTGTTATTCTTCAGGTGGCAAAGATGAGCTAATAGCTCGCATGGTGGAACAAGGCATGGCTGTACCAAAGCATGTGTTTGAAGAACGCAGTAAAGCCTTTCGCAGCAGGAAGTTGGCCCTCCAGGTAATAATTTTGTTGCTAATATTAGCATTTTACTTGCCAGTGTTCCAAACAGAGGACATGCGAAGAATGATTTTCATTTGCTTTGTTAATATTCCTTGTGTTTTAGTTCTTGTTCTCATGTTCTCCTTTATTGTAATGAGAGATGTAGCACTCATAATTTTTATTACAAGTGCATTTAGATACTGTGAGTAAATGCTTGAAAACAGGCATATCTTGTGTTCTTCATTGCAAAAAATAGGTTTTTAATGAAAAAAGCAGAAGCAGAATGTGTGTAGATGGTTAACGATTACTAGACTCTTATGAAAAGAAGGCACAGATTCACAACCTTCCAGTTTTGAGAGTTTCACACAAATGCTCCTTTTTCTTTTCTTTTCAAAAATACAAAAGAAAGCATTTTTGCGACTGTATTGTCACGTCACTCTCAAACCGCACCCTTGAAATCAAAATTGAAAGTGATTGCTTATACCCCTGTCACACTAGACGTTTTAACGTCATTCGATTCGAATTACGTTCGGTGCAACGAATGTCACTCGACCCGTGGTTGTGCTACACACGAAGAAGTAATGTCATTCGTTTATGATATCAGTGACAATAGTTCGAAAAGAACTGGACATAAAAGCGGCAGAGCATAAACGCAGAGTGGCTGAAAAGTCGTCCTATTTCATTTAAAATAAACGCGGGGCTTTGCTTCACTGGATTACACCAACAGAATAATTTGCAGCTGATGCGGCAGCTCTCAAAGGGGCGCTGACTTGCAGCAGGTGAACAATTCATTTACTGTTTTTATAAGCAAAGCGCATTAATGAGAAACACGGACACTAAATTAAGACGTTGTGTATAAGCGCAGCACTCAAGCAAACGGCGTTCGCGATTGCACCATGTGGTCAAATAGCCAAGCCGGTCGGACGCCGCTGATGTCGAGAGTAAACACATTTTGTTACAGCCTGCCTGGCTGTTTTCTTTCTAAAAAGATGAATATCGGCAAACGCGCTAAATTAATACCATTTTCACATAACGTTTCACAAATTAGGAATGCTCAGTGCCGCACCTTTACGTTGTCTCTGGGGTAGAGAGTACACATTCGGTCCCAGTGCGAATGCGAATGAGTTGCTTGAACTCATTCGATTTCGGAAGTCATTTGATTTGAATGATGTTAAATGTCGCCGTGTAGCAGCGGAATAATGTCATTTGATGCGAATGTCATTGCGTTCGAATGACATTAAAACGTCCAGTGTGACAGGGGTATTAGAGTACCCATATTAAAAATAAATGTCGGTCACGTTCCAAGGCACGAAGTTGCTCTTTTTAGAGTTATCGACACCAATGCTTTTATTTGGAGCAACACTACGGAAGTGTCTAAAATTTGCGTTAGCATCACTTTGAAGGAGCCCTGCAACACTTTTCCAAGTAATCCTCCATTTGTCGTACACGTTGCCTGCCACAAATACCATATTTACTCGCATAACTTGTGCACCCCTGATAGTTAGCCAGCACTAAAAAAAAAAAATTCTCGCATATTTGGCGTTCCCCATCCTGCCTGAGCCAGCTCGCCGGCGCATGCGCGCAGACAGACTTTAGACAGCCGCGTGGCCGTGCCTCTCGCTGCGCAGGCGAGCACAGTCATATGCAAAAAGGGGCTGTGAGTGCGATGTCCCTTTTTCCGAGTCTTTTCTCCGGACGCCCCTGGAGCCCAAAGTACGGTCGCTAGAACAAAAGCACGCGAGTGGGGGCGACAAAAACGGCTGAAAGGGAGATCAAACGAGCCTGGCCCACCTCCGTCGCTTGGAGGGCGATAACATCACCCTGATCAGGACGCCTGCCGTCGAAGCGGAGAGGAAGCGCCCCGCCCGTCTTTAACGAGCATGAAAAGACGCGAAGGGGGAGGGGAAGTGGGCTGTGTTGCTCGGCTGCCGAGATAGCACTGGCGCGCATGCTATCTCGGCAACCATCAGCGGGCACCCTTCTACGTGCTGCACTCTCAACTCAAAGAAACTGCGAAAAGTGTCCCTGGAGCAGCCGTATTCTCTTACACCAGCGTTTTGTAGTGTTACGTGAGATCGCGTCCAAAAGAGTTACCACATACCATGCGCGTTACATTATATTACACGTTATTTCGAATGTGTTTGCGAAATCTCTGCATAATTTGCGCACCCCCTTTTCGGAGCTCTAAAATCGTGATGAAAAGTGCGCATATTACGCTAGTAAATGCGGTATGTTTCAGATCCATTAGGTATTAGTGGAGTTTGAGGGGAATTCTGCCATTTGAGCACATTCATTCCCCTCTTATAGCAGCGAGTACGCTGGAACCTACGCAGAGGAATGGGGGGTGTGCGGTGAAAAAGCGGCAAGAAGCCATGCCAGCGTGTGTCATTGCGTGGAACATTTTCTTTTCTCTTTTTTTCTTGAATGTATTCGCACTTACATGGTGACAAGCTTGCAGCTAGAGTCACTACTAGGACATGGTGCCACCCCGTGGCAATTGCGCACAAGAATCAGCCAGTGGTAGTTCCCAAAATTACGTTGTCCGTGAAACTATCAGTGCACAGCTTTATTAAGAAAACCCCCAGTTTCCAACGAGGAGAGTGCGTCCAGGCCGTGCCTGGCCGCCACTTCCTCGGCACATTTAATGGCCCGGAGCTGGGCGCCCAGGCCTTTGCTCAAGATGGTTCCTTGGCCTAGATGGTTCCTTGCGGGAAAAACAAAGTGATCAGTTTGTAGAAGACTTGCCTAACCACATTTTGTGACACTTGTAAAGATGCATTGTATGTTGTTTCATCTACTAGCCAATGTACCCACTCCTGCTATGCCTAGTCTTCGAGACAGCAGTATTTGTAAATAAATAAATGAGTGAGTGAGTGAGTGAAAGTTTCTCCCAGGCTTCGCTTGATGATGGCTCACCTACGAGGTCTGTTGGGGGGGGGGTGGGGAGTCCTTGCCGCATCCCCAGATTATGTGCTCCAGAGTAGCAGCGTGTTGTCTTCCAGAGGGCGCATGCTCATGTGAAAAGGGCTGGGTAGATGTGCTTATACATGTGCGGGGAAGGGTATGAGTGTGTTTGAAGTCGTCGTCAAGTGACTTCTTGTGCTTTGCTTGGTCCGTGAAAGTCACGACGTGTTTTGTCGAAACAAGAGCGGGCACTTTCCAGATGTGTTTAAAAGCGAAATTGCAGGTTCCCTGCTGCATGTAGCACAATAATATTCGGCCGACATGTTTACAGGAGCCTCCATGATTGATCAGCAGCTTCTTTTTTCTTATGTTAAAGAAAGTGTTGCAAGACCACTTTAAAGAATTTCTATTAATTATGTAGCTCTCAGTGACGCTATGTCCATAGAGTGTAAACGGGAGCCATGAGTGACTTGATGGTATTTACCGTATTTACTCGCATAATGATCGCACCCCTAAATTTTGTCGTCAAAATTCGAATTTTTTTTCCCGCGCGTAATGATCGCACCCCGTACTTGCCGCAGCAACATGTCGTGTGCCAAGTATAGCTGACGATCATCATGTTTACCATCTGTCAAACGTTACGTAAATAACTCTTCAAGACTCACCAAGTGAACTGCATGCACCAAGCAGATGCCTAATTTTTGCCTACCCTTGGCGGAAACGTGCCTTATTAGGATAGCAGTAAAGACAAATGCTGTAATTTTCACCCCGCCAACAGCTTCAAGAAGACAGGCATATCTAACGCGCTCGATGGAACGGAAGATAACCTTCTGTGGGACTGCGATGACACTGCCGGTTCCGACAGGGAATCGAGCGGCGACGACACTGACGCCAGTGACGGTTCAGACTCTGAATGAAAGTTAGGGGGTCAGTGAACGAAAAAATTAAAGGGCAATATGCAGTGCATGTAGTTCATGCGTAATGTGTGCATTTATTACTAAGACAAGCCTTACTCTACTTTTATTTTTGGTTATGCTCATGATAGCTATCGTAAGAATTCTGATACACGACTTGTTTGCGTTCTCGGTGCTCAAAATATTATTTCGCGGAAAATTTACCCCGCATTATGATCGCACCCCGAAATTTGCGTCAATTTAAAAAAAAAAGTGCGATCATTATGCGAGTAAATACGGCAACGAAGTGCTTGGACAGGTGTACAGTGTGTTTCAGCAGATTTTGTGTAGCATGATTTTCCTCTTTGCATTTACATTCTACTAGGATGTAGAAGGAAGACCACGGGGAAGACCACGGGGAAGACCACGGGGAATACCAGGGGTTCTAAAGAAACCAGCAACAGGCCAAATACGGGGGAGGAAACGCAAGGAAGGTCTGGACTCCGAGAGTCAAGCCAAAAAACAGTTTGCCCCCAAGCGGAGCCAGGAAGCGAAGGCGAAGAATGCCGAGCTACAAGAAAGACTGCGAATTTCAGAGGAGCGGCTTCGCGAAGAGCGGCAGCACAACATTAAACTTCAGAAACTTCTTGAACAGAGAATAGGTGAGTAGTGCTTTATATTTGAACGGCCGTGTGTTTGTCCTGGTTATTACTTTTTAAAGCTTTTATTTCTTTATCAGACCTGTCCAGTGGTAGTGCCCTAGACATTGCTATGTTGCGCCGTGAACTGTGCATCTTCTAAAGTTATCAGATCTTCTAGAGTTATCTTCTAGAGCTATCTTCTAGAGTTATCAGATGCAGGCACAAGTGTGGCTCAATGCAACATACCAGAAAAAAAAACAGCAATGGCCATTTATCACGTGCATTGTTGCCACCTCAGTGTTCTTGTTTTTTCTTTCTGCTCGTGGTTTTGAATGCTTTGATAAGTGCTGGCAGGTGATTGGCATTGTTTCTGGCTGTTAAAAAATAATGAGAGCATGAATGTCCATTGCGAAGGAACGGAAGCAGCTGACGTTTCTGGTAAAGGTTAGCAAAAAGTATTAACAAGAACAACTGAGGGGTGCAGTTTGAATTGAAGAGCCTTTAAATAAATTGAAAACATAGCGGGGCAATAAAAAATATGAAATTTGTTTGCATAAACTGAAAGTTTGAATTATCAGAGTTTGAATTGTCGAGAGCCTACTGTAGTTCCCCCCACCACGGTGGTCTAGTGGCTATGGTACTCGGCTGCTGATCCGAGGGCCGCGGGATCGAATCCCGGCTGCGGCGGCTGCATTTCGATGGAAGCGAAATGTTGAGGCCCGTGTGCTGTGCGATGTCAGTGCACGTAAAAGAACTCCAGGTGGTCGAAATGTCCGGAGCCCTCCATTACGGCGTCTCCCATAATCAGAGCTGGTTTTGGGACGTTAAACCCCACAAAACAACAACTGTAGTTCGTATCAGAATGAGTTACGTTTGAATTCACTAATGCGTAATGCCAGAATTGGCCTGTAGGATTTCAGAGAGAAGTCGTTATGAACATGTTCGAAAGAGTTACAAGCATGCAGTCGATTTCAATATATAGAGAAGAGCAAATTGCTCTAAATCGTGTGACATTAGATAATATGATGACAGTGAAACTTGACATTAACTTAGCAATAACAAGAAAGCAAATAGACCGATCTCACCGCGCTGTTTCACCGCGCCACCGCTGCCGCAGTGCATGCCGGAACTTGTAGTACTCGCGGCGGTCGTGGTACGCTCAAATGCATGGCTGGTGCATTGGCGAACGGCGTTAACGAGCTTTGTCGGCCTTATTTCGAAGAGTTGTGGTGGTTGGATTTACGCCCTGTGTGCCGGGATGCTACAAGAAAAGCCTGAAACAAAAGCGCTTCGGTTTTTCTCATGTTCGCGAAGAATGTCAAGCTCCGGCAGGAACTGGTGCGTCGGACAGACCGGCTCGTACGGCACTCGGCTTGTTCAGCAGTGTTTGTGAATTTTGTGTTTTTTGTGCATGACACTTTAGCAATGCCCTACAGCGTCATAAGAGCTCAGGCACATCGCGGACGGACCGATCAGTGACAGCAGCGATTCATAGCGTGTGCATGATCACCTTGCCGGGCGATCTCCGCCAACGGCGTCGGAGTGGATACAGCTTGTGTTCTGGACAAAATTGTGCTCGCTAGAAATTGCTTAACCTCTTGCGAGTGATAACAACAGTCAAGCGTCCACGTGAACGAAAGATCTGATACAAACCCAGCTTAGCGCATACTTCAAGCTGTGCAAGGCTATTGCTACGCCACGCCGGCATCAATAGCAACCATCGGTGTCGCCGGTATTTCGGTCTTCAATGTGTGATTTTATTGCGATCACAAGTTAAAGAGTAAATACCAGTGACAAAACGTGTCATCTTATGTGCTCGAGCGGCTTTCGTAGGGTCCTACGCCTACTGAGTCAATGTCGACGCAGTTTTGAAGCGGTAAGGCCTAGCGACGACATCGGCGCCGAGCCATCGGGTGTGAGGGCGGCGGGCAGAGCGGGCTGCCGCTTTTTCGTCGTTTTGCACCTGTCGCCAATGCTACTTACCGACTCATCTGTACTATATGCAGCAGGAACTGCTTGTCCTTCGCGATATTGGCAGCGGCCCGTAAGCTTTCGCTTACAGTGTGCTGCAGGTCATCGTTCCGCTAAGGTGGACGCGCCTTCCTCTTCATCGAGATCGTTTTCCACTCATTCACATCTAGCGCATCACTGCGATCGAAGCCCTGTACTAACAACACACTGTGCATGTGAAGTTTTGCTTTAACAAAACAAACGCAAAATCGTTCCTTCGACTGATTCTGCAGTTTCACCATTCCGCGCTCTTGGCGTTCTATCTCTGTACGATACGTGCTCTGAGACGTCTTTACGTGTTTTTTATTGCGAATAATTCAGCGAATACGGGTAACAGCAATTGGAAGTGACGCGGGCGCACGGACTAACGACGAGATCGTGACCAGGTCGCCTGTTTACATTCCAACCTTTTCTTTTTCTTTTTTTTTTCTGTAACAGCGCTACATGGCGTGACAAATTTAAATGAAACACGGCCACAGGAGGTTCTGACATCGTTTTCTGACGCGTTCAATCGTCGTCCACGCCAAGGATACGTGAAAAACGCCACTAAACTTATAGCATGCAGCGCGCACAGCCGTAGCAGCTGTGCTTTGAGAACTACAACTAAGATGGCGGCGGCGCCGCTCCTGGAAACTCGCGCATGCGCAGATCACGCGGTGAGATTGGTCTATTAGCAAGCTGCACTGAGTGCAAAAATAGTTGCTTTGGATACAGTATCACCTAGTGCATTTTGATGGCATTGTTATTGATAATACTAATGAAATTGCATCTGCAGGAACTCTGTTTTCTGAAGGAACTACATGATACACATATGTTGAGCAAGGGCTTTTTGTGTGTAACAAGGCTTAATGTACATTGTAAGAAATATTGATGCAATGGGAAACATGGAGACATTGAGGAATCTGATTATATCTCAGTGATATAACTTATGAAGCAATGCCATGCAGCGTATTGTGCTACATGAAGGTCCTAGTAACAGTAAGTCAGGGTAACTTTTCATAATTCCTGTATGCTTGCTCTTCCATTGTAGTTAAGAGCAAAATGAACATTCATTGACAAGCCCTCTGAGGGTCCATGACGTACATGTAGAGTGCCCACAGAATGGGACATGGAATGGAAATGGGACATGTTAACATTGAAGTAAACCAACTGAAATGTGCGATTGCTTGTTATCACCTTGTAATGTGGTTGTGAATCTGGCCTCTAAAGGTGTTGTTCATCCTTGTGCAAGTGTACACGACAATATTACACTGATGGAAACAAATTGAGGATGCCAGAAACAAAAGTATGTGCATTATTTAGCCTGAACGTTTCTTTTTTTCAGTCCATGAGTATTGTACATCGCCGTGTGTATCTGGAAAGCCGACCAGCATGGAATGAAAATTTCACCAGAAGTGACTTGGTCTCCAGTGACTCTCGTACTGCTAGTTTGTAGACTTTGTAGCACTTTTTTGTGCCATTGTGTGTTGGCCACAGTTGCAAACAGTTCTGACAACGACAGTTGTGTGTATGTGTATCTTGCAGATACTCTGGAGGCTTCGATCATCGCCGCAGTGAAGTCAGAACTGCGCAGTGTACAGCAGCCCTCACAGGTATGTATAAGGTTCCACGCAGGCATTCCATGGGAGCTAAATTCCATCATCTAAAATGCGTCCTGTCGCTGTTTACACCGGGAGACCTCGTTAATATTGTCACATGGCTGTGATGATGAAAGATGCAGTACTCGAAGTGTTAACGGCCAAACTATTTATTGGGCGACCCTGTGCCCAGCGAAGAGGCAATACACAAAGTACAGCGAGAGAGGCAAGCACACTTGTCAGTCGTCGATAAAAACTGACCACCATTGGCTTTGCATTAGCTTTTACAGTAAAACCTCGTTATAACGAAGTCAAAGGGGGAGCCATAATTACTTTATTATAATCATTAGTTCGTTATAGCCAATATCCATTTCATCTAGGGGAATTTCAAGGGGAATTGCGATTACTTCGTTATATCCAATAGTTCGTTATATCCTGGTTTATTATAACGAGGTTCTACTGTATATGTTACTACTGTTGTTGTCACTGATGTGTGGAAGGCACTCAGATATGCATGTTGGGCATGTGAAACATATGAAATATGTAGAACAGTCTGAATCATTCGAGGAGCAGTATGCAAGACAAATGCGGCTTGCACCGAGTCGTAATGCATGTTACACACACAAAAAAAATGCCCACGTGAATATGAGCATGCTGGGAACACTGCAAAACTACGTACTAAACAGCAGTACAGTGGAACCCCGTTCATACGTTTTTCAGCTGACCCTGGGGGAAAAAACGTAACAGCCGGGAAAACGCAAGTGTGAGGAAAGCTCCGAAAATGAATGAGAATAGGGCCGGTTTGACTTCAAACAATTTATTTCAGCAAGGTGAGCCATCTAGGTCGCCGACCGATAATTCGGACAGCCGCGCGGTACCGCCAGTGCCCCCATAGGCCTAATGTGTTAAGACGACCGATATTTCGGACGGTTTCTGCCTCTAAATTCGATAATTTGGACTCAGTTCGCGGCTGTCGAGCGCAGTGAATGGGCCGCCATTATAGCCTCCAGCGCCCCGATGAGAGAAAGTATCGCCTCGGAGATCGCAATCAAAACTGTGATCATTACGGCTTAGTTCCAGCATGACACGCCAATTTCGTAGGCAAGTCGCCCCCCCGTCACTGCAATCACCGCATCCTGTTCCGGCACCCCGTGCGTGATTTGTGATGGCGAGTACGGCTGGTCAGCTGGTCGCGTCGGGTCAGCGATTGCTCGATATTGCTTTCACGTTCCGTCTTCAGTGCTTGTTTACCGTATTTACCCGGATAATTTGCGCCCTCGCATAATTTGTGCACCCCTGACATTTAGCCACCTTTACAAAAAAAAAAAAATTCCTCGCATATTTTGCGCTCACCGTCCGGCCTGAACCAGGTCACCGGCGTGCACGGACAGACTTTCGACGGCCGCGGGGCCGCGCTATCGCTGCGAAGGCGAGCACAGTCATATGCAAAAGGGGCTACGAGTGCGATGTTCCCTTTTTCCAATTCTTTTCTCCAGAAGGCCCCGGAGCCCAAAGTACGGTCGCTAGAATAAAAGCACGCGAGTGGGGCCGATGATAGCGGCTGAAGCAGAGATCAAACGCACCCGGGCCATCTCCGTCGCTCGGAGGCGATAGCATCACCCCTATCGATTCGCTTGCCGTCGAAGCAGGAAGGAAACCCCCGCCTGTCTTTAATGAGCATGAAAAGATGCAAAGGCGGGAGGGGGGGTGCCGGTCGGCTGCTGAGATATCGCTTCCCAGCTGCCGAGATAGAGCTGGTGCTATCTCGGCAGCCATCAGCGGGCGGTGATTCCTGCACACATGACCAAGACTGTCAAAAGTCAAATGAAAATATTGATGCCTGGGTGGGTACGGTGTGCCAGGTTGGGACACATCATGCGGGAACAAGCCCGCAGTTGTAACGTAACAGTGGCGTTCGCAATACACGGGACACTATGGGAGCTGTGTCGGGACCGATAAAAAACAACGTAACAGCTGGGAAAACGCAGCAGTGAGGAACCTAACAGCAGGGTTCCACTGTATATGCTAACCATCAAGTACAAATTTGGATCTTCTGACCTATACTGCCACTATCAACATTGAAGTGCAATGGCACAGTACACATTCAAGCTTCTTTTTTTTTCTTTTTTTTAATCGGGGCACATGGAAAATTCAGGCTCTTGCATGACCATCCTTATTTCAGCTTGCCAGTAAGAGAACGAGCCAATGCGTTGTTAAGTTGTAAAATTCTTCAGTACCTTGAAAAATTTGGGCCGTCTGCCTGGGGACGCGATGCTGCTGAGGCCGACTCAAAAGAACATTGATTGTTAAGAACACATGAAAGGGGTTAGCGCACAAGAACACAGTACACATGGGCACAACGCCTGCCCCTGTTCTTCACTGCGCCGGGTGCACACCGCACGTGCACACTTCGTCGTCAAGCACCACTCCCAGACAGTCTTCTGCCGGCTTCCCAGGCAGCATGTCAGCTGCCGCTTTTGTAGCCAAGAAGTGGGTCGTGTGCACAGCTAGCGAGCAGCACGCCTGGCAGGGCACGCGCTTCGCACGACCTCTGTCAGTGCTTTGCTTTTCAAGGTGAAAGCGCTTGATTTAGTACAGTACTTGGATTGCACTTTTTCTCTGCCCATTACGTTCTTGTTGAATTTTTTTCCCTTCAATTGCATATGAATGAGGTTTTGCTGTATTGCGCTTTGTGCAGTAGTGTTCACTGCTTGACGTCAAGAGCTTTCTTTCTCTCCCCTTCGCAGTCTTATCCTAACCACACAGCGAATGGGCATGCACCACTGGACGATCCTGAAGATCCCATGCCGCCTCTGGTAAGCTCTGCGGCCACACCGTGGGGTGTCGCCACATGCTAGCACTGCGCACATCTGAATAAGATGTACAGTAAAACCTCGTTATGATGAAGTTGAAGGGGGTGGTAATTACTTCATTATAACCATTAGTTCGTTATAACCAATATCAATTTCGTATATAGAAATTTCAAGGGGGATTGCAATTACTTCATTATATCCGGGTTCGTTATAACGGGTTTCTACTGTAGTAGCAGCCAGTGCAGTCTATGAAACAGAAAAGAGACAATGCCGAGGGCTAAACTAGAAGAGAAGCTCAGGGGAAGATGGATGCTTGAATCGATGAAAAGATAGCAGAATACGCTTTAGAACAGGGAATGTCTCAGGAGCCAATGTTTCGACAAGTGGCCTTGTCTTCGTCCGGACGGTGACCCAGTTGCCATCCTGACGAAGACAAGAGTGAGTCTGAGGGCAAGAGTGAATGCTGAGGGCTGTGATGCATGGCGATGTTTCTTTTGGTTAACAGACATTTTCCCTTTCTTGTAACCTCCAGTGTGGCGATGGTGACGGGAATGAAGAAGCGCACAACTTGTGTGATAACTTTGCTTGTGCCTCACATATTCGAAAAGTATTTGCGGCAGGAAGTTCAATGTGAAGGCCATGATATGGTGCCTTATAAGGGCAGCATCGCAGGGCTCCTGGTCTGCAGTGTGCCTTGGTTATAAAAGAAACCTCCGTGAATGAGGATTTAGTCTGGAGTTCCGGACAGGCATCCTCGTACTGCAGGGAAGAAACGTAAGGTGCATTTGTTGCGAGTTATCCCAATGCAGCGAAGAAACGAATACGCTACGGTAGACTCTCGATGATACGAATTCGTAGGGAGCACGTAAAATATTCGTATCATCCCAAATTCGCATGAGCCAAAACAAGTTAAACCTGATCATGAAGATGAACAAAAACGTTATTTGGGTCAACTACTTCTTGCTGAAAAAGTCCATGATGTTCTTTTGAACTTTAACTTTGCTGTCCCTCAAGAAATCCGCCTGAAAGGAATAAAACCGTGCTGCGGTTTCTCCACTCACGCTGCCGGTGCTTACGGTGCGACGCAGTACATCGAGGGCGCCAAGGTTTTCCGACATTGACGGTAGGAGATCACACTCACGGACATCTTCACCATCACTCTCAGACTCGGTATCCTTTGCTTGGTCGACCAATTCTTCGATGGATCGCAGCCCACAGGTCGCTACGTTGCCGTCCGCGGTGACGAAGTCTCGCGCCAAAGCTCGAGTTTCAAGGTTCTCCTAACCCTCGATGTGCAAATCGTCGTCAGGCTCTTGGTTTTTCGTCATAGCCGCTTCCAATTCCACGAAAAATCACTTGCGAAAGCAGTTTGTGATCGTGTCCTGGGTCACATTATCCAAGGACATGGCCAGGAAATGTAACAGTGTCAAGCAGGCTAATCCGCAAGTTTTCATCCTTGCGCTCAATTTTCGCCAGGAGCCTCCGCACAAGCAATCCCTTGAAATGGTGCTTCACATTTTGGATTATTCCCGCATCCAGAGGCTGTGGTGTTTGCGGGCAGGAACCTTACGGTGACATTTCTGAAGTTGCAGTCTTTGGGATGGGCCAAACACTGGTCGGCGAAAAGCAAAATTTTTTTGCTTTTCGCTGCCGTTTTCCGGTCCAGAGTCGTAAGGAACTCGCGGAAAAAATCTGCAGTCAAAAATCTGAGTCAGTCGCTCTCGTGAAGTGGTCATTTCGCGCGTTCGTGTCATCCGCAATGGCTGGGGAAACTGTGCGGTTAACACCGAATGATGGCGCATTTTATGCAATGTAGTCCGTCCAAAACAACATTAAAATTCGTATCACCGCGAAATTCGCACCAACCGTAATCGTATCATCGAGATTCTACTGTATCATGTTGACGAAAGAGAAGAAGAGTGTGGGAAAAGAAGAATTCGGGTGAGACAGAGGAGGAGGAAGCACATTCTTTCCCAATTTGTGGTTGATGCATACCAGCATGCATACCACCATGCGTTCCATGCATACCAGCATGCATACCAGCATGCATACCAAAATGCATACCAGCATGCGGTTGCTTTGCGACTGCTGTTAAATACCAATCAAGAGCTGGTCATTGGTGTGCAGGGAATGTAGGGGAGGAGGCTCCTGTTCGGAACTTCCCCAATGTTGCGTTGCCGCATGGGTCATGTCATGAGGAACCATCGGCACGAAGCGATAATGGCAATAACCTTTTATTGCTCTCAGAAAACAAACACGGAATGACGTGCCCGATAACTACTGGTAATGTACACACCGTGGAATCCCAATCAAGCGCCCGCACACCGTGCAAGTGCCCCTCTCGCTTTTTGCAGAGATCGGCACCAATGACCGAGCAGGTGCCCCCTCTTCTTTTCTTTAACCATGTTTACCGCGACACACATCAACACCAAGTCACTTGGCAAGGTTTCTTCAATTTTTTCAAGGAGTTGCTGAATAAACGTAAGAAACAATGCAATTAATTAAGGAAAATAAATGTGTATTTTAGCTGCACCTTTGCCAAGGCCTGGTAACGGTTGCAGCACAACCACATACTCCTCATCTCCTTAGCCAGCCATGATTATTGCTGGGACGCAATGGGCTTTGTTAGTTGCCATTTTCATAGGGCCATGCTGAGTAGCCCATCAACAACTTGGACGGGGAGCGTCCTGTGGCTGTGTGAACAGTTACATGCTGCTGTAGAGTGAACCATACCTGGCACTGTGCCCAGTTTTCTTGGATTATCTAAGATAATGTCTTCTTGGTGGTCCGTACCATCCTTCTGCCCGTTAGCGGATGGATAGAACGGTGCAGATGTCACGTCACGGACGAGGTTGGCATCCAGGAACTCCCGAAATTATCTGGATGTGAATTGCGGGCCATTGTCCGAGGCAAGGGTGTGTGGCAGGTCATGAGTTGCAAGCAATCTTTGTTAAGGGTACTGATTACAGTACCCAATGCCATTGACGACATTGGTATGACCTCCAGCCATTTGGAGTAAGAATGCACCACAATCAAGAAAGTCTGTCCTTGGAATGGACCAGCGGAATAAATGTGTAAACGCAAATGCGGCGGAGCCTAGGTCGTTTCCCGTGGGCGCACACGTGCCAGAGGTATCTCGGGCAGTGAGTAATGGGCACTGGGCCCATTACTCCATCATTAATGGACACTGGGCCCATCGTACATTAACTGCGGGCAAGTGCTTTCATTCTGACGATGCCGGGGTGTCTGACATGCACAGCTTCGAGGACCCGGAAACTGAGCTTCAGTGGAATTGCCGCATGGTCCCCCCATAGGAAACATTCCTTGTGGGCGGACAGCTCATGTTGCCTGGACATGAATGGTGTGAATTTGGAAATGAGTGCACCTTGGCCACACCTTCCACACCCAGTTGAGGGCACGGGAGAGGACAGTGTCCTTGGCAGAGCGCTTGGCCACATCGTCTGCATGGATTGGAGATTCTGGAAGTACATCCGGAATCATGACGACCTCTGCTGGCGAAGGATCATCCTGGCACTGATGCTTGAGGATGTCTGCTGAGCCCATCCGTGTGGCCCAACTGTTTCCCTGGTCGGTGGTGGAGAGTATGCTGGTATCCATTCAGCAAAAATGGACCGACGTAACATTTGTAGTGAAAGCATCACACAGATGCTTTCACTGCAATTCTGACGTGAAGGTCTGATGTGAAGAGCCCCAGGAGTGGCTTGTGGCCTGTATGGATCTGAAACGGGTGGCCAAATACGTGGTCGTGGAACTTCTTGACTCCGGCAACCACAGCAAGTGCCTCAATCTGGGCATAATTCCACTCCATAGAGAACAAGGTTCTTGAATAAAAAGCGAAGGGTGCTTCCATGTCATCCGGCATTCTGTGACTCGACACTCCTCCTATTCTGAATTGCAGGGTTGCATTGCAGGCAAGAATTATTGGCTTTTTCTTGTTGAAGTTTGTCGGCGACTTCACTATTTCAGAAGTGTAGCAAGTTTTAGTGACTGTATGTCACGTTGCTGTGATGGACATGAAGGAGCGAACAAAGGGACATGTTCCTGAGCTAGTTTGTTGATTACTTGAGGAATTAGGTGTGGCATTAAACAGATAAGCGACAAAGACAACGAACAACATACACGGGTGACTGTGTATGTTGTTTCTTGTCTTTGTCTCTCGTCTATTTAGTGCCACACCTATTGCCTCAAGGGGTGAACCACTGCACAGAAAAAGCCGTGACGGTGGTTCTGTCTTGTTTTTTTTTTGTATTTTCTCTACGGTTGTTGGGCATACAGGAGGCAAGGGGAACAGAAGAGGCATCCAAGCGTTGGGGGGCCGTGCATTCTTTTTTTGTTCATTGTCGCAGCTGCAGCATGTATGTGCATGCCAAAACAGTGATGTCACTGTTCAACTCTGTGCCCAGAAACTGAAACCGAGAATCATTCACATAAATAATGCGGTGTTATTTTTATTTGCCCAGTATAATGGTGTTCTTCGAGTGTGCGTCGTGCTTCCTGTGGCAGTAAGAATTGTTTAAAACAAAAATATGCGCAAGGCACAAATTTAGTGTGTCTTTTCAAGCCCTTTAACTTGAGAGTGATTTTGCTTGAACAGGGTGTCTAGCGACTGGGAAAACCGGGAAAACCGGGAAAAGTCAGGGAATCTTTAGCCACCGGGATAAGTCAGGAAATTGTCAGGGAATTCGTCAATCAAGCGAGACACGTCAGGGAAAACTGTCTTGGGGCCTGCCCACACTACTAATGACTCGCACAGCCGATCGCTTTGGGCGAAACGCTAGCGTCAGGGGAATGAAATTTCCATAGAAGGACGATAGGAGGTGTCCAAATTCCACGCTCAGTTTGCTTTTTTTTTTTATGTAGGCAATCTTGAAGGCAATGCATTTTGGTAGCAAATCTTGGAGGCGATGCATTTTGGTAGCCAATATTGAAGGCAATGCTTTCTTACGACGTCAAGAGCCAAAATTAAGTAATCGAAGTGGAAGACGGCATGTTTTCGGCGTCACCTATTTTTGAGCCATCGTTTGCACGCACTGACCTCTACTAAAATTAGTTTGCGCGTTCTGGCTGCAGAGGCAGGGTAACGTAGCATATCGAGCCGAGCCACGACAAGCCGCACGCAATAAATCCAGCATGGCGACGTCCCTTTGTTGTACCACAGCCTGTGGTTGTACAGTGCGACTAGGCTGTACTACGACTGAAACTGTGTCTGACTAAAGAGCTACAAGAAAAAAAAAGCAAAGGGTGCTCAGTGAAGCGCAACTTGAAGCTTCCATTCTTCAAGACGAGATAAACTCTCTCAAACCCTAATTGATTATGAGAGCAGTTGCAGTAAATGTTTCCCTCTACAATAAAATGTGTTTTCTGCATACCCTTTTTATATGCTTCACTGACCATTTCCACAAAATGGTGTCCGTTGTATAGGTCAGGGAATTATAGCTAAAATGGTCAGGGAAAACCTGGAAAAGTCAGGGAAATTGAATTCTCCAATTTGCTAGACGCCCTGTTGAATGAGTAAATAACTTTTTCTCAATACCAAAAGCACTTCTCTTGTAAGTTGGATAAACATGATAAGCTAGAAGACGTAAATATATATATATATAGAAAAATGTAGGTGGCAATGCCATTCTGAGGTTCCTGCAATAATACACTTGATATCATATATTTTGATTCCATCTTCTGAGGCCCAAATGACTGTTTAATGGCAAAAAGTGATATACATTTTGTTCTAAGGAAACGAGATACTTAGCGTATAACATGTTTCAAGGAATTTTGTTCTGCCAGTGTGACTAGAATATGAAAGAAAATACTGAGGTGAGTGACATGTGCTCCAAGCATTTGTGTAGAACTTAGACCATTTATTTTCTTTTCTGATGTTGAACATAAAATGCTAGAATTAATGAAAGTACTATTCCCAAATAATTCCCATGGTGCATTGTCAAATAGCTTTTTCCTGTGGCATACAATAAAAATGTCTTGCCAAATGTACCACACGTCTCTTATTTTATATACGTTGCTTTGAATTGTTTATACTAGTTTTATGTCGTAACTATGTTTTAAATGTTGTTTACTGATGTATACCACACATGGAGTACAGTGAATTTTTACCACTATTGCTACGTGATGCCTTCATAGGACTTTAGTGAAAATGAGAAACGTGAAGCATGGAGCAGGCAGTATTTCGAGTAATTTTCTGAAGAATCTTGTTGGCATTTTGCCGTCCTTATTTGCGTCCACGGAACATGCTAAAGGCTTGCCCGCTACATTATTGGCTTGTTCTATTTTATTCAGGATGTGGACATTTTCATTCCTGAGAGCAACTCGCCGATGAAAACCGATTCTCGGCCAGGAGAGCCTAGCCCCGTCCCTGGAGCTCGGGAAGAGCAGGAAGACAGCCAGGGAGTGCCTTCAGCATCTCACAGCCTAGAAAATGTAAGATTTCATGTTCTGGAACACAAATTTGAGTAGACTCTGTGCCCCCTCACTGATGGTCTAGTGGCTATGGTATACTCGGGTGCTGATCCGAGGGTCGCGGGATCGAATCCCGGCCGCGGTGGCTGCATTTCGATGGAGGCGAAATGTTGAGGCCCGTGTGCTGTGCGATGTCAGTGCACGTTAAAGAACCCCAGGTGGTCGAAATTTCCGGAGACCTCCACTGCGGCGTCTCTCATAATCAGAGCTGGTTTTGGGACGTTAAATCCTACAAAACAAACAAGTAGACTCTCGACATCTGAAACTCTTATAATTCAAACTTTCTGTTAGATCAAATAAATTTCGTGACTTTGGTTGACCTGCCGTGTTCTCAGTGTATTTAAAAACTGCTTAATTCAAACTGTGCAATTTGATTAGTTCTGTTAATTCATAGTTTCTGGTTATTCTTACCATAAATATAAGGTGCTTTCGTTCCTCGTAGTTTAATGAACATTGGTGTTCATATATTTTTTTCAACAGCCAGAAGCAAAACTGTCAGCGCTTGTCAAAGAATTCAAAGCCATTAGCAGAAAAAAAAAAATATTACTGGCCATCTCGCATTTCCTGGTGTGTTGCTCCTTGCATCTGATGATTCAGACTTCTGGTAATTCAAACATAATTCTCAAGTCTTGAGTTAACGAGGGTCTACCTGTGAGTACAGTTAAACCTGCTTATAACGAACCTCCATATAACGAATTCCTGGATATAACGAAGTTTTTCTATTCCCCACCGTTACTCCATAGAAGTACATGTATTTGAAACCTCTACGTAATGAAGTGGCAGCGGGAGAACCCCTCGAAATAACGAATTTTCTCCGCCGACAGCCTGAGATTTTGCCCCAAATTTTTTTCACTTTTGCGCGAGCAACAACCGGAAGCACCTCCTCCGCCGCAACGGAATGCAAAGCGGCGGTGTCGCGCTTGGCGCGCTCAAAGACACGGCGACTCCGAGGCGAGAGCGAGTGCACGTGTGCGTGCGTGCGAGCGTGCGTGAGGAGGGCCTGCATCCCTCGACCCGGCGATCATCCCGCTGCGGGCGTGTCCTTTCCCCCCCACTTCAAACCTGCTCCCGCCGCTTTCTGCAGCTGGCCTAGCCTGCCAAGCCGCCACCCTCCTTTTCCAGTTGATGCTACCGGGTCGCGCCGGTTTAAGAGAGAAAAAAAAAAAAAAACTAGCTTTTCTTTTTTTTTTTCAACGTGCTAGCAGCGCGTCTCTTTGGTTGCTGCGCTAACCTGACAGTAGGTGAGAGCGCTTGTTAGGCCTACCTCGCGGGGTCACGCGCGGCGCGCCTCAAGGGAAATTTGCCCTCGACAACACTGGGATCGGGTGCACAGGAAATCTCGGGGTGATTCAAGGGCAGCGCGCGTGAAATGGTTAAAAAAAAAAAACAAACAAACCTAGAGCCGCGTAGTGTTCGCAGCTGACAAACACCCGTAGTAGCATTCTCCGTCGCCTTGGAAATCCTATCCTCAGAGGGCTTTTTTTTTTTTTCGTCCCTCCGCTCATTGTTAATTCATTCCGCGCTCCTTCCTCCTCCACGGTGATTCGCTGCGCTTTTTTCGGGCGGCGCACTGGTGCACTTCCTTTGTGAAGCCTGCTAGCTTCACAAAGGAAGTGCGCCGCGGCAGCAACTTTGTGAAGCCTGCTCCCTACCTCCCGCGATTTCCGGGCAGCCGCATTATAACCGGTCCTTCATAGGGGGAAGGTGTGAGGGGGGCTGCAAATTAAGCGGTATGCGGGGGGTCAGAAAAAACCGGGGGGGGGGGGGTGGAAAAAACCGCCGCATTATTGCCGGTCTTGTACTATAAGCGGTCACATAAGTGTTCTCAGCTGTAAATGTTTTCTCGCCCAAAATAATTGTTTTGGGTCAGCTCTGCCATCTGTAACCATTTTGCTTACTTAAGCGTTTATTTTTCGAATTTTCGTGCCGAACCTGCATATAACGAAATCCTCTTTATAACGAAGTTTTCCGGGAATTTTTCAATTTCGTATTATCCAGGTTTAACTGCATTTAATTAGTGAGCGTCTGTTAACCAACCCTCGAGTCTGGATTAAGGAGAGAGTACTGTAAGTAGGTAGAACTGCCTTTTCTGTTCATGCTTCTTGCATGAAGCCTCTTGTTTGGTATTCTGTGTTGTGTTCTGGCTCCAGAAAATTTTAAATGAACTTTTTCTTATTTGACAGGAGCCTAATGAAACTGAGTCTTCCGCGGATATGAAAGCTCCGCTGTTCACACCAGTCAACGGAAAGGTAGGTTGTGTTTGAACAAGTAGTGGACCTTTGCATAGGCAGTTGCCGAAGGAGTTACGTTGCAGGAGTTTTTTTAAAAAGAATCGCAGTCAAACGTGTTCATGCCTAAGGGGCGTCATGGGTCTCCAGAAAAAAAAATTGTTAAAAAAGATCAATTTCCTTAAAATAACAGTTTGGGAGTCTGCGTCTCTTATTCTCCGTGTGTGCCAAATTTCCTACTTCTGAATTCGATACTTCAGCCGCCGTAATATTGGTTTAGGTACATATGGGACACCTAATTTTTTTGCCTGTGCCGATGTCGAAATGGCACACATTCAATAATGCCACTCTCTCATTCCACTTCCTTGAGTATGTACTAATGGTAGTCTCCTAATATTTTGCGAGTGTGCATATTGTGCACGAACCCTAAGCCTCACTGAAAGGACCTCCTCACCCCCCGTCTTTTCCTGTAGCCGTGTTATTTTGATCCCAACCTTTTAGTGGCCAGAGCGGATAGATAGATAGTAGAGAGGCCCTTTTGGAAAAAGCTAGTTGAAGTTTCTTAAGACCAGCTTTGGAACAACTGTCCTTTGTTGCTTTTTTCTCAGGCTGGGCCTCACGATTGGGAGGGTGGCAGAATGGAAAAGATATGGTGACACCCTGGTGGAAGAACCCGGTTTCTGTAGTATGACAGGGGGGAAGCCTTTTCTAGGGGGGGGGGGGGACCGCAAGTGTGCAGTGGCCGGAGTTTTTTTTTTCTTTTTTTCGAAAATTTTATGTTCCATTTCCTCTTGGCACCAACACAGGGCACACCTAGCAGACAGACTTCATCATTATAGCCAATAGTGCAGAATTGTTGTAAGAGGGTTAGTTCACCAAAGAAAACGTACGAAAGTTCATGGTGCAGCATCTCATCATTGCTGTAACCGATATATTGTTAAAATTGGTATTGTTATGAGTGGGTTCAACTGTATTGCCCATAGTGGTGAAATTTCGTGTTATTTCTGAATTCTCCCATTGCCAGATATAAGGATAATTGGTTGTAACAATTGACTTTATTGGCTTTGTTAGTATCGTTGTAAGTGTATTGCACTTTACAGTGAAATTGATGGGACTTCTGAAAACAACTTATCATAGGCCTTCTCCTAACATTTCGCCTATTTTCTGAACTTTGGTGTTGTAGGTCCGTGTAAGTCTGGTCTGGGCTTGTGGGTCTGTGACTATTCTTACGGAGCATAGACAATGCATGGCCACCCAATCCGTTTTGCACGGCTGAACGAGTACTAGAAGTTTGGGTGAAAAAAGAGATGCTTGGTAGACTGAACTGAGTGAAAATGAAGCCGGCACAGTGCGCACGAACTCCTTTTACACTCTTTCCCTCCCTAGTGCCAGGGAAACGGTGCGTTTATGCTGCTGGCATCATGCCTACTGTCTGGTGTTCCGACACCAGCAAGCCCCGCCTCGGCGGTCTAGTGGCTATGGTACTTAGGCTGCTGATCGGAGGGTCACGGGATCAAATCCTAGCCGCTGTGGCTGCATTTTGGTGGAGGCGAAATGTTTGAGGCTCGTGTACTGTGCGATTTCAGTGCACGTTAAAGAACCCCAGTTGGTCGTTCCAGAGCCCGCCACTACGGCGTCTCTCATAATCGTACCTGGTCTTGGGGCCCCGAAATCAATCTGCCACCAGCGAGCTGTCAACTGATCAAAATGCACTACTGTGTTCAATTTCGCACACCTGCTGTACTCTGCGAGCGACTCAGTGTTTTATTGTTAACACAGCACCATCGAAATCTGGTAACTCATTATAATCTTGGCTTAAAAACGCTAAATCAGGTGCCCACGAGCACGTCACGACCAATGGGAAATGCGGTACCACGCCGGTTGTGGAGAGCGCAAGTTGTGCAATAGTGAGCGGCCATTTGCATGGATGCTGTTCAACTTCCTCGCCCTCTAGTGGCGAAGAGGCCCGCATCCAGGATCACCAGTTGCCCTTGAAGTGCTGGCAGGAGAAGCATTGCTTTATATCGACAGCTACTCTTCTGCATGGCATGCAGTTTTAAATTTGTGTCCGTGAGAAACCACGCGCAACTTGCCAATTTGACCACTGGCACCTGCAGAAGCATCCATTTTTTTTTACCGGCTCGGTTTCCCTCTGTGGCATCAGTGAAACCTTGTCAATCTCGTCAATCTTTCTGTCCGTGTCGAAGTAGTTGGCCGGAACCCTCTTTGCTAGTGTGCACCCAACGAGCTCAGGCAAGCACAATCCCAAATATTGATGTTGAAAACAAAACATCCTCGCATTATACCTCAAGTTTCACGTCACTCTAACACTTAGGGGAAGTATATTCCAAATTTGTCCCATGAAATTGCAATAAGCATCTTTCATACAAGTTAAAGCGTGTAGATATATTTAAATTGCTTTTGGATGCTTGTCTGGAGCTGGGAAGAGAGAGGGGAGCTGGTTCCGATCATTTTGCGAACAAAATGGGCAGGCTTGTAACGACGAAGTGGTAGACCTGATAGTATACAATGTTCTTTAAGTATACAGCAGAGACCATTTATAACGTAACCGCTTATAGTGCAGGACCGGCTATAATGCGGTTTTTTCTGACCCCCGTTTACCCTCCCGTAGAACTTAATGTATAGGCATACCGCTTATTGTGCAGCTTCGTGAGATGAAAGACTGGTTATAGTGCGGCTGCCGGGAAATCAGCGGACAATTGAGGTAGTGAGCAGGCTTCACAATGGAAGTGCGCTGCCCCAGAAGAGCGCACCGAATCGCCATGGAGGTGGAAAAAGCGCGGAACGAATGAATAAGGAGTGGCGGGAAGAAAAAAAAGAAGGCCGCGGCAACAGCCTGCCGTGGGCATGCCGTGTGAGGATAGGATTGCCAAGGTGACGGAGAATGCTGCTACGGCCGTTTGTCAGCTCCTAACACGCGCCCGCGATCGCATGATGTCCGCGTTGCCGGTGCTTGTCCCCAGTTTTTTTTTTTGATCATTTCACGCGCACTGCCCTTGAATCACCCCGCTAGCGCGATTTCTTGTGCACCCGATTCCTGTGTTGTCAAGGGCAACCTTCCCGCGCGGCGCGCCGCCCACGACCCCACAAACTAGGCCTAACGAGCGCTACCTTTTCGGTGCTGGCTGCAGATAGGGTGCCTCGGGCGACTGTGGTTCATGGCGGCCGCGTTTAAAGCGCGGACGAATCATTTCGACAACGGAAGCGAAGGCATGGATGGCAGGTGCACCACTCGAATGGCGGTTTGCGATCGCTACGTTTTTTCGATCATGCACACATCGGAGAAAACTAAGGATAGCGCGTGCAGTAATCGGTTCCTGTTTCTGCGCAGTCCGGTTCCGCGGGAAGTCCGCACTTTTCTTTTTCTTTTTTGCACAGCGCAGCCGCGGACTTAAATCATTGAAATATCAGATTTTTTCTTTTCTCTTTTTTTAAGCGGGTGAAAGCAGCCCTGTCACGCGCTTCATGTCTAACACGCACCGCTACCTGTTCGACAGTTTTTATACATGTGTAGACTTTGAAAAATGTTGTTTTGGTTACAGTGTGGTACTGCTTATAGTGCGGATATTCGCGGCTCCGGCGACTTACGTTACAAGCGGTCTATGCTGTAGTTGAATTCACACGGTTTTTGCCTATTATGTTTAGTGCTCTCTTTTGTAGTCGTAGTAATGGTTCTAGGCTGGTCATATAGACCTATTCCACCGGCCCACGTCACGAAGATGCGGTGGCGCTGTCGTCTGGAGTTTTGGTTTCGCATGGTAGGCATCCGCCGGCGCGCCTACCGTAGCAGCCGCTGCGCTTTCGCTGGTGCAGGCGCTTCTCACCACCGTGAAAAGAAGAAAAAAGTGTTCACCGATGGCCTGCGCTGTGGGTTGGTTGCTCAGCAACGCACAAGATATGTGCGATAGGTTTTTATCGGTTTCCTGCTTATGTCTGTCTTAGGGAAAGGGACGAACCTGTAATGCCGGCTCATCTGTTATGTGCCAAACATTTTTGTCACGACTAAGCATTTGTGTAATTATTTAGTGTTAGTGTGGCTTGTTTCATTTGAGAGAGATAGCATTGTCACAAGTTTGTCAAGTGTAATGCTCGACACCAAGTTTCTTGGCATAAACAAAGTGCGGACACAGAGCGATGACGTTTACTGCAAAGCGCGCACGACATTAGCTTAGCTCGATGTATAGAAGCAATCGCGGTCACCGTGTATTATTGAAGTGGGGAAGCTATACATACGTCATGCGAATTTCTTTGTCAAGTGAAACGAATATATAAGAGGATAATTCAGGTAGCCGTGAGCGAAAGGCCGATTACAGCGACGCTTTTGCAAATTGCTTGCGGCTGCGATAGCATACACACGAGAAGTGTATTTGGCAATGCTGTAGTGGTTATGATGCGCTTAAATTTTTTTTTCGATTGTGCTCGAATGAACTACATGCTTGGAATTTGCCGCGTCGTTACAGGACTTCACGCCTTCACGATCGGAACTGGGCGTATGGGCAGAGCCGCAAGCCGTGCTTATGCGCCTTGCTGGCGGTTATTTGAGAGCCTTGTCCTTGGCACGGTATTGCTTTTTTGTGTGTGCGTTATCACAGCCGTATTTACATAGGGGATAGCGTCGCCAATATCGCATGCTTGAGTACCTATTCCGTTACATTTGTTTCTGCGCAAGGATTTCGTGTAGGGATTAGAGGCTTTAGTCCGAAGCAGTATATTTAGCTGAGGCATCTTCACGTCGTATTTAAACAAGTCTCGCTGTTGCAAGTGGTTCATCCTTGCGCTAGTTACCAAATTAAAGCACACGCATGAAGCGATGCCGACATGATAGCTCGCGATCATTCGCATCATGTGGCAAGGTGCTTATCCTTTCAATCAGTTTCTCACATCTTGTCATAGCTGGGCGTCGGCGCATTCTTTTCTACATTCACTGAACGCTTCCTACAGAGGTAACGCAACTTCATCTCACGCAGCTGCCCCTCGCAAAACTGTTGTAAACACACCGTCGGCGCTCCGACGCCCCGTGCTCGGAGGCAGCTTTTGCACACGCTTCGCCGGCGGCGGTGTCGCGACCGTGCAGGGTCGCAGCATGCGGTGGGCGGGGCCTCCGCGCCGCGACGTCGATAAAAGCCCTGGTTATATCGCCGGTGCCTACCACTGTTTACCACCATGGAACAGGTCTATATGTTACGCATCACGGTTCTGTACAGTAGCTTATATGAGACTGACAAAAGGAAGAGCACAACGTCCGAAGCACAGAAGGGGGAAAGCATTCACTTGCTTTGTTTAGGGTATAGCAACCAGTAAGCCACCTTTCTGCAAATTCTATGGATTTGCTCTTCCCAGTAAAGGTGCTAATCAAATAATGCACCTAAATATTTACAGGGAAACTACAGTTAAGTCTCGATATAATGAACTTCAATATAATGACGTACAGTAAAACCCCGTTATAAGTTGAAGGGGGAGCTGTAATTACTCCGTTATAACCATTATTTCAATATAACCAATATCCATTTCATTTATGGCGATTTCAAGGGCAGTTGTGGTTGCTTTGTTATATCCAATAGTTTGTTATATCTGGGTTCATTATAACGAGGTTCTACAGTATTAGATTTTTACATGACTGACATCCATAGAAAAGCATGCATTTTTTTATTCATGTACAGTAGAACCTTGTTATAGCGAGCCCGAATATAACAAACTATCGGATATAACGAAACAGTCGCAATTCCCCTTGTAATTCCTATAGGTGAAATTGATATTGGTTATAACAAACTAATGGCTATAACGAAGTAGTTACTGCTCCCCCTTCAACTTCGTTATAACGAGGTTTTACTGTATAACGAAGCAAGTTTATCCACTATTTCAAAGTAACAGAGTTTCACTGCTGCCGCAGATGAAGACCAGGCAAATAAATTGAGTTTCTGCTGTGTCAGCGGTACAGTGGGCAAGTTTCACATGCCATCTGCGAGCACGTTTTTTTAAAGGGATTTCCCGGTTATTTTACAAAGCAAAATAAGTGGTCTTAAAAGAAGGTCTGTGCCTTGTTTTACCTGTAGCCAGCTTGCATGACCAAGGCCATCGCGTAATTGATTCGAAAATAAATATCAAATCGAGCACTTTTTGAAAATTCTGCACCACCATGCCGTGCGGCGCTGAATGTAGAGTTGCACAATTTGAACCATTTTTCTCTCTTTTCTAGTGCTATAATTTGGTTGATTCCGTAATGCTGTTAATGTGGAAGGGTGTCTTAGGGACACACACTCTTTTCAAGTTTCCTTGCGACAACAGCCTGCAGGCCCGAGTGGCTTGCCACCATTCGTCACGCCAACTCGTTTCTTCCCGAACACTCGACGCTCGGTTCATTTTACAGGCGTGTGCTGAGAGTTGATTGCGTCCTCTTGTAAAATTTTGACGTAGCTATAGGTGGAAAGGGAGCATGAATAATGCGAATTGGTCACGTAGCTGGCCCTGAAGTAGCCTATCTTAAAAACGTAGGCGCACCGCCATCCTCGGTCATGCTGTCAGATCCCTTGATTTTGTTGCGTGTGCTCTGAGCATTTCTCTGAATGAAGCATGGTGGGGAAGAAGAGAAGACGATGTACCTGAAGGTGAGCACAGGTGCGGAGAATTCTCTGGGTAGCACCGGCTGGTTCGACAGATGTCTTCAAAGGTGCGTCGTTTAGGTGCAACTTGTGTTTGCGACCTCAAGTAAGTTACTATCTAGGCAAAACAAATGTAAAAACCAATGCTGACAAATGTCCTGTCATTCTGAAATGTGAAAATGGTACGCGCAGAAAAGATTTCCCGGTAGTGGCGTGTTCATTTTTAGGTGCGTAGTCCGGATTTCTAAAGAACGTCTGAAATGACCGTGTCGCTGTCATTCACGCACATTCGCTTGTTGAAACGGTTGCACTCCCCCTGCTCTTCTCACTTGGTTGGACTGCAAGGCTTACTGGCGGGTTTAACGCAAGTGGAGATTCACGCACTTCATTGTCGGAACCAGTGCTGTTGCTACTTGACGGCTCTATTTCCTTAATACACAAGGCCGCGAACGCCAATAAAAATGTGACGTGAGGAAAAAAAATCATGAAACGCCAAAAGCAAACCGCTGTGAAATAGTCGCTGTCAGAACACCACACCGGAGGCGAAATGCATCAATCTTGAAGCGCAATAAATTCCTTCGAAACTCGGCGCATAATTTGTGGCTTTTGTAATAATAATAATAATAATAAATGGACTTTTATTCACATTTGTTCAATCAATGAGGCATAGGCACGATCAATCAAAAGCACTGAGCGAACTGTGCGACCAAGTGCTGGGCAGACAGCTTCAAGAGCCACGCGCACAGTTCCACGTGACGTCATGCTGTAATGGCCGTCGCTCATCGGGTGCTGCATTGGGAGTTTCGTGCGCATGCAAATGAAAAGCTGAATGAGACCATAGAAAGCCCCAGTTGGCTCAGAAAAATGACGCTCGTGTTACCCACTCGCACAAGTACATGGCACGTCTGACAGTTTGCAGTGTTTACAATATTACCGGACAATCCCATTAAATTGCCCGTGACGCTGGAGGCGAGTGTCCGGCATCTCCACCCACTGATGCGGAGATGTCAGATATGCTTGGGGGGGGGAGAGCACGCATGCGTCGTGCATCGTATTGTACACTTTGCGCACTCTGCAAGTAGCATGGTGTGTCGGCGGCCGATTCAGTGGTGTTGTTATCACCAAGCATCAAGCGACAAGCACACGTGGCTGTGGATGTGGTACTAACGGCGCCAAACATGGCGGGCGCTCGCTTATCTTGCTAGATATCGTGAGCGTATGGATGTCACCAACGACGCCTGTATCTTGCAAGTGATCGTGATCGGCGAAAGAAAATGCGTCGCAGCTTATTTCTGGAATGATAATCAAACGGCTCAATTTTCGTGATTCCTAACGTGAAAGAAACTGTTTTAAACTACGAACAACAGGGTACATTCCCAACAAAAGCAGTTGGGGCTAATAAGCGCTTTTACCACGAATACAGTTCTTTTTGCAGGATGCACTGCTGCAACAGAACGTAAGTAGCTGATCCCCATTTTTTTAACACTGCTCGCGGTTGCCTGCCGCACAGCTACAACTCTATAAAGCTATACAGGTTTTCTGGGATAAAGGTGATCGACTTTTACAATATCTGCTAAAATAAAACACATAGTGGCAACCGAAATTGATGATGCCGTGACGGGTCTTGGTAATTTCTACGTACATGTGCATGCGATGTCGCAAAACAGAAAACGTCGCCGCGATGAATTGAGGAACTGTAGTTCAGGTTGGTGCCTTGGTGTTCACGCGAATTTTGACTAGCGTTATTTGTTCTTTGCTTGTGTAATGTGCCTGTGCTTTCATTCTGCTGCGTGTTCATTGGACTTAGCCGATAGCTAATGGTTTCGTGAGCATAACAACATCGCCCTCGTTCAGAAAAACACCCAGGTATTGATAACAAGCTGTGTTGGCAGAATGGCTGCAGGATGCTTATCACTTGAAACTGGAAAGTGCATTAACACAGTGCATTGTTCATGTGTTTCTTTAATTTTATGCGTGACGTACATCTGCTGTGACGAGAGCTTCGATGGCATGTTATGAAGGCATGGTCGCCAGATCTCCGGTTCATCATAAAACTTTTTGTGAACATCACTGAAGTTAGATATTTTTGTACGGCTCTGTTATTCGAACATTCTTGTGGCATTCCCACATAAAAAAAAAAAGATTACTTCGGCGACTGTACATTGCATAAAAGCGCGACCTTCGATTGAATGAAGTTTCAGTGTAACAAAGCGCAGATTTTACCTGCTTTGTTATATCGAGGTTTAACTGTACTTGCTCGATTAAACTTTCCAGTTAGAGTTTCATTGTTGTAATTTCAATGTTCTTTCGCCTTGATTGAAAAACAACATACAGCACCTTGTTTTTCGAGACTGTAGTGTCAGTTTGGTTTGAGTAAACGAGTTGCTTATGTTTGCTATTTCAGACATTGTGTTGACTTGGAGTGTTGCCAAGCTATCTCCTGTGGATATTATGGAGGTGAAAGTACACGGTATTCTAAGGGCGCCGCGTCATGAAAAGCAATATACGTCGTCGCATCGAGAATTCTGTTATACTGAAGTTTGTTATATCGAGGTTCAACTTTAAGTATTACTGCATTGCTTGCTGAGCCTAACAGCTGTGTCCCTTTTTACATCAAGGCATGCCAAGATTGCCTGAAACACAAGCCACCAATGATTAGGCTTGGCCATCTCAGGTTACTTGGGGGGGGACCCTTCTCTTAACAACTTCAATTCTTCGAATTTGCTGAGTTTATGCATGTGTATTACCTGATCTTAAATAGGCAGTCATTTTTCAAGTACAACATACAGTGTTTAAAATATGAACTTTCACTTGCTGTTGTGAGCAAGGTTTTTTTCCCTAAACCCACACTTGGAATGCATATCAGCATATCACTATAATCAGGAATGATAGCTACATGTAGTAGTACAAAAACGGATGCTGTAAACCATCAAGGCATGCCAAGATTGCCTGAAACACAAGCCACCAATGATTAGGCTTGGCCATCTCAGGTTACTTGGGGGGGGGAGACCCTTCTCTTAACAACTTCAATTCTTCGAATTTGCTGAGTTTATGCATGTGTATTACCTGATCTTAAATAGGCAGTCATTTTTCAAGTACAACATACAGTGTTTAAAATATGAACTTTCACTTGCTGTTGTGAGCAAGGTTTTTTTCCCTAAACCCACACTTGGAATGCATATCAGCATATCACTATAATCAGGAATGATAGCTACATGTAGTAGTACAAAAACGGATGCTGCGAACAAAAGTTGGGGCATATTGAACAAAAGTGAGCGACGTCCCAGCTCAACGTTAACTAGCCCGTGAATTTTTCACATAACGTAACCTTTGTTCAAATAGGTCTAGAGCATCCATTCTTCTACTACTACATAGAGCTCTCGTTCCAGATTATAGTGATATGCTGACTGCTACTCTAGCTTTGCCTTCTTAGGAGAAAATCTTGCTCCCAACTAGGCAAATGAAATGTTCGACATTTTGAAAACCCCGTGTAGCAGTAGAAAAATATTTGCATATATAAAAACAGTACGCCAATTGAAAAAGCATATCGGATTTCATTAAAATTTATCAAGAATTAAAAAAAAAACCGGTTTTCAAGAGTGGGGTCCCCCTTAATTAATTAAGAACCACCGATGTCTTCTTCCACGAGCACATGTGCCACTGTTATATTTGCTGAATTAACAGCTTAGTATTTTTTTTTTTTTTTACAGGTCCACATTGGCAATGGCTTTTTCCTTTCCAATAAGAAGTGGTCAGCGGTTCAGCAGGCCAAATCTGACAGCATCTTTACAAAAGAATTGGCCAAGTGCCTTTGGAAGCCACACGAGTTGGTTAACAGAAGCGTCACTGGAATTGCATGTCGGAGTAAGCTGAAACAAGGAGCACAACCGAAGCCTGCCCTGTCACCCCGGAAAGTCGATGCTGTGCAGAGTGAGTACACACCTTCATGACAGAGTAGACGTGTGGTCTGTCTTGTGGGTCAATCTTAACTCTATACGATCATAAATTGACTCATTTTGTTTGTACTTGAAATCCAGAATTGGGGGGTAAACTTACGATAGAAACCAAAATGTCCACCACGAGTCAATCTTTTTCTTCTTTTAGCTTGAGAGTTTTTGAGAAAGGTGGGGGGGGGGGGGTGTCAACCTACATTTGAGTCGACTTAATGTAATCATGTGGTATGCGTACAGCATGAGGCTGCATGTAAACAAAAGAATACACAAACAGCAGTGACTTCCGATTAGACTTTTAATTAGAATGAAAGAAATAACCTTTAAAGTATCATTACAACTTCATCAAGCTGTGTTATGGGATATGTACTGTATTTTCACAGTTGTAAGTTGACTCCCCTTCAAGTTGCAAGTCAAAAGGGGGGGAAAAAAAGCCACCCAACTTGCATTATAATTTCGGTTTCGATTGTCGATTTCGATTGTCGATTTCAACAAAATGGGTAGACTTACAGTCATGTAAGCATGGTGCTTGCGTTGGGCACATATTTCTTTTAGAACGAGATTTGGGGTGAAAATTAGGAGTGCAGCAGCCATTACACAGAGAGAGAGGCACAGCATTTTTGTTGCCTAAACATTTTACGTGGTACTTGCTTTTTTGCACTTCGCTCACTCGCCACCCCAGCATCTGAAAGAAGAGGAGCATGAGAAGAGAAAGCATGTGCACAAAGTGGGTTAACGGAAAGTAGGGAGATCAGGGTTCTATTCATACAGAATAACGAAACGGGCGTCAGGGCTGTGTGCTGTCAAACCATGGTCGCAATTCCAACAGTGCAGGAATCACGGAGCAATTCAGTATAACAAGAAAACAGTACAGTAAAACCTCGTTATAACGAACCCGGATCTAACGAATTATCGGATATAACGAAGCAATCGCAATTCCCCTTGAAATTCCTATAGATGAAATTTATATTGGTTATAACGAACTAATGGTTATAACAAAGTAATTACCGCTCCCCCTTCAACTTCGTTATAATGAGGTTTTACTGCATATAGAGTCACTCAAAACACGGACTGAGTCCTTGTACAGATAAAACAGTGAACCTTATTACGGAAACGGTGAATGCCTCACTTGATGTTTTAAACAAAGTAACTGTTGCATTGGGTGGAAGGATAGCATCCACGTAGTCTGCTTCTTATTGGCAGCTCATGGTCAACTCTGAGCTGTTGTCTGATCTGTTTGCACATTGGCTGATAATGCGGCTCGACGCTAGCTCTTGGTCGAGCAGTGGGGGGTAGGTAAAGCACATGCACTTCCTTACCATAGGAAAGCCCCGTGTTGTTAAGTTGTGCATCACGCGCACCAACACTTACTATGTGCCAGTGCTCGTTTCTGCAGTTCTGTGTGTCGGTTCTTGTCGACTATGCCCCGTGTTTGAGTTACGGCATGCCGGAGTGTTAGAAAATGCCTGATAGTGCACGTCAAGCGTGCTGTCTGGGATGCGCCATTGCAAAAGGTCAGATGTTTTAGTCAATGAAATTTCGGTCGTCAAGGTCAGTTTTTTTATCTTCATTATAACGATCTCTCAAAATAACAAAAGATTTTCAGCAGTTATCTGAAGTTTGTTATACCAACATTCTACTGCATATACAGATGAAGAAGATGTGCATAACAAATGCCCACAGTATTCGGCCGCCAGAAATAATGGCAAACTTCAGCGAACCATACACTATGCTTGGGCTGCACGGCGACGTGTCTTGCTCCCACGAAAACGGTGAAGCCGTCCAGCGTGTCAATGTCACAATACCGTCCACGTTTCACACCACTGTTGTGTCACCACTCACGCCTGCACACCAGCCTGCCTGCATGACGACTGGTCGTGCAACTCTGTGCATACAAAAAAAAGTAAAGGCCTTCAGGTGGCACTTGCTTCAAGGAATGGGTGCTTATCTCCTTTTCTTTTCATCTTACTTCATACAGCCGCTGGGGTGGTGGGGACACCCAGTGGCCCCAGATGGTACTATCCCTCTGTGAGACCAGCCACGCTGGCCTCCTCAGTTGCGTGGACGGGTCACGGGTTTGTGTCACCGGTGACTGATTTAGACACTGTTCATACGTGTCGTAATTATAGTTTATCTCATGTGATCATGTCCCTGCGCAGTGTTGCCAAGATTCAGACTGTATTACAGTAAAACCTCGTTATAACGAAGCTGAAGGGGGAGCAGTAATTACTTGTTATAACCGTTAGTTCGTTATAACCAATACCAATTTCATCTACAGGAACTTCAAGGGGAATTGCAATTGCTTCGTTATATCTGATAGTTCGTTATATCCGGGTTCGTTATAACGAGGTTCTACTGTATTAGCAAGCTGTTTTAAACGCTTTCATTTGCTGAAGAACACGTAATGAAAATATTTTTGTCGTTGTGGTGTCTTTCATTCGAATCTTACTTATTGCACCTGTTGGCCCATTTGGCTGGCTGTGACCAGTGATCGGACTGCTTGTATTTCTTGCGCAGTGGCATACTACCACTATGTGAAGTCGCACCCCAGCTCGACGTTCACGCTTGGCAGGCGCCTGAAGGACCTCAACAAGCACCTCGCATCATTCCTTGTCCGCGTAAAATAAAGGTGGTTCGTGCAGCGAGCCCCACAACGTGTGTCTGTGTTTCTGGGCTGGTTGTACCATTTCGTCTACACATTGACGCCTCGTATCATTATGACGTTGGAAGTTGACACTACATGACACATTCATGAATAATTTTGCATGAGTGAGAATTCTTTCAATAAATGCGAGAGAGCAGTTATAGAATTGTGGCTACATACAGTAGAACCTCGTTATAACGAACCTGGGTATAACAAACTATAGGATATAACGAAGTAATTGCAACTCCCCTTGAAATTCCTATAGATGAAATTGATATTGGTTATAACGAACTAATGGTTATAACAAAGTAATTACCGCTCCCCCTTCAGCTTCGTTATAACGAGGTTTTAATGTGTATGAATATAGTATTAATTAGCATTTGTGAATAAGAACAATCTTATTTAGTATGCGCGTGTGAAAACAGTCTCATTTAGTGTGGGTTTAGCACAATCACCTGCAGTGATGACAATGTAAACTATGGCACTGTTAATGTGCAAGAACTTGTTCTGTCTATGAAGCAGTAATCACATAGAGAGATCTTAACCCATCTTTTGTTAAAGGTGTGCAGATAGAGACACGTTCTAATATAACACACTTCAACCCCATTATAATGAAACCGGATATAATGGGTCCAACGAAGTGAAGCAAAATTACCCCTGCAATCAGCCCAGGAACACATGCAAATGAAGCCATGTTTTAATGCATAGAACTTCCAATATGTACAATATAAAATTGCTTCTGAAACCGAATACCTCTGCCCTTTCGTGGACTATCACTTTCTGCAGCGATTGGCAACTGTATGGCACGGCAAATGTAAAAAAAAAAAAGTTATACCTCTTGCATTGTAATAAAACTGGAGCAGGTACTTGCAATGCTGCCACGTTTCAATTTTCATACCCACATTGCAGATGTTGCTGCTTAGGGCGGTAATGGCTACAACGAAATAATGGATGTAACAGAGCAACTTCAAGCCTCCCTTCACCTTTATGGTAACGCGGTTCGAAACATAGTGTCATTTTTTTGGAAAAACAAAAGGTCTGGAAATATAAAATAGAATATTCCTACATTTTCAAAGAAAATCAAGCAGGAGCCTTAAGTGGTACTAGACTAAGTTCATTTTCAAGCTCGACCAAGATGTGTGGTACTGCCACCGATTTGCGCTTCTGTGGCACCGACATTGCAGCTCGCTCCACGTCTTTTCAACAACGGTGTGGCATTTTGAAGGAGTGTGGCAGTAGTGCGTGTGTCTATCACTCATAGCAAGCCAGTTATAGACCCTTTTCATAATTGTAAAGCTAGCTTCCCTGCAATGCAGCTTGCCCTACTAATGGTGGCGTAGGCAATCCTGCAAACAGCGCGTGCAAGTGGAGTTTACTTGTGACGGGGCATGTAAAACGTCGACTCAGCCCTTCTAATACAAACATGCACAAAAAGCTAGCGCAACTTGAATTTTGACAGCATTTCAATGAAGACAGCTGTGGCCATTAGCAGGACAAATGTGCAATGCAGAGAAGCGCACTTGCAAATTATGAAAAGGCTCTATATTGGTATGACTTAATTGTGAGCAGTACCACTTTTATTTAGAGTGAACCATGTCCAACTGTTGTGCTCCTTGGCTACAGAAGTGGCTACAAAAGCGAGCAGAACCATTTGAGGTGCGCTTTTTTCTTTTGCTTTCCCAGCAATGAGTACTTCCGTTCAACCTAGAATAGAGCCATCCTGTCTTCAGATGAATAACTTGAATCAGTGCTGAGTGTATATATGGTAGTTATTTTTTTACAAGCAAAAGCGTTTTGATGAGGTGCACGCAATGCACAGAATGTGCACATGTTGAGTGGATTACGTGCTCACCGAGGGTGCTATCCTGAAAGCTTTGCCTTGGCAATTTTTTCCCCAGAAAGAGGTATATAATTCCAATGCCTCCTAAACTAGGTGCCTGTGTCATCACTTGTTTTCCCATTGGCGTGAAGGTTCCTTGTAGTTCAGTGTAGTCTCTGCAAGGCAGCGCTCGCAAACGACATCGTGAGATGCCTCTGGGACGCCACTAACCTGCTCCTTTATTTCGGAGGCAAGGTAAAGTGTTTAAAGCTTGCAGCGGTCGCTGCAACGAATGCCCACAACCGGCGCTATCGCGTGACAGGAAAGGGGAGAAAAGGAGGTCGGCGACCAGCTTTTTGGCTCACGTTGCAGGCATCTTGTAAAGGAGGTATTGATAATTCCATTATTGCTATGGATTATTCCGAAATGCAGTGGCTGGGAAGAAAATGGTGCCTACACTGAAAATGAAAGTGGGCCCTGACTACTTCAGACTCCCTTTAAAGGAGTACTGACACGAATTTTTGACATCCTTGTATTATTGCTGTGAATGAAAGCACTGGCGTGGAGAACCCCAAAAAGAGTATCATAGTGCCTTGCAAGGCAATGAATATATTTTTAATACAGCTTCCATAAAAGCCCACTTTCGGTTTCGATTTCGAGGGGGCGGTTCCCTAGTGACGTATCAACATAGTCACGTAGGGACAGAAATTCGTGGTAGCGTCGCTGCAACTCCGTCGTCTGTGGCTAATTACACGTGGGGTACGCAAACAACGACAATTTCACGGTCGTCCAGTGACTCTGATAGCGATTTCGGCTATTTTAAATAGACTGCGCTCATACGTCATCGTAGTGTCCATTGCGCTGGGGCTGGCTTGCAGTGCTGGGCGACGAAAACTTTAAAACCAAACTAAAATATTTTGTACATGTTTCCTGGCTTTCGTGTGCGGAGGGGCGCTAACAATACATGGCTGGAAAAGGAAAATGCACATTTTAAGCCGCCGCAAAATCGTGTCAGTACTCCTTTAAGACAAACTTGAGGGGACCATGTCTTATCAGAAGTGCCCTCCAAGGATTGGACGGCACTTCTGCCCAGTTGGATCCAAACATCTTACTTCAAAAGGTAAATGAAGTAGGCTTACAGCTGGGAAAATATTGCAAATGAAACCATTTTTCATTACCTAACTTTAAAACAGTCTTCAAGCACTTGCAAGCAGCCATGAATAATGTCTCGTCTAATGATTTTAAATATCCTCCACTGCATCCATGCTGCTGGGAAGGGGTCATTAGAAAACTCAAGCAGGCACATGCTGCCTCCCATATTCTTCAAAGGCACTTCAAGCAGGTCTTCAATGAGCATGTCAACTGTGTTGCCAGTCAATGTGTTGGTCGTTGTGTTGCATCTTTGAGGGCACTCATAAGCGTTCATGTCCACAAGGACACCTTTGCTACCTAGACTAGCAACTAGGCCTATCTTCAGGGCAGTTTTCCTCCAGGTGCAAAGCAGCTGATATGTCTACTGTGTTGTTGTTATCATGGATAAAAAAGCAGCATTCACTTTTATATATCCCCTCCTCCTCCTCCCCCCTCCTTTTTTTTTTTTTCCTTGCCCCTTTGTGGTAGCCCCTACTCCTCCCATTTTGTTTTCTTCTGTTTTGCTTTACCCTGGCTCTACTGGTGGGGGGCAGGGGGCAACTTTATTCAAGTGCCTAGAGGCTTTGTGTAGGCCTTCTTGGGTTCTTTTACCTTGTGTGCCTTTGTACTCTCCATGTAGGCACTGAACAGAGGGTGGGGTGATGAAAAACCCCAGGTGAGGTAACAAAAGGGCCCCAGAAGGCAGGGTGCCCAACATTAATACTCTGGAAAAAAGAGTTGTATTGCTGGTTGCCTAAGTGGCTTCCCTTGCTTAGCCTTCAGTTCTTTTGTACTCTCCTTGGTGGAGAGACAACAAAAGACTGCAGGTGCCCACCCCTTAGGACCCCCTAATAAAAAGTAGGGGCTCCTGTCCACAGCTGTCACAAGTTACCTGTGAGGGGGTTCGTTTTAAAAGGATTTCTTTTGCATTGAGTCCATGTAAAACAAAACCAACATGCCTATGTTGTTCGTTATACCCGAGAATTCGTCTTAACCAAACTCATTTTACAGGAAGTTCACTGTACCCGACTACCCAAACCCACGTTGCCTTTTCATTATGCTCGTCACACTCTATTGTACTGCTCACTGACAGTTGTCGTGTTTCACGGATCCCACACATCTCATTTCATTTGGCATTCACAGAATGCAAATCAAATAATTCAATTATAAGGAGTTCAAGAAGTTTGAGCAGGTATTAAACATGCAATTATTGAGGATGTATGTATCATCTGCAGCGAAAGCAGCCACCTTGAACATGTGGTGGTTTCAGAGGCAGCCGGTGCGTACTCACTAGGCGCAGGTACTGTTTTTATCCTTTGTATCCACAAGAAGCGTTTACTCCACTACTGTGCATCCGTCGGCATGCAAAGTAGAGTTCCTTAGTTTTTTATCTCCACACTCTAAGAAAAAATAGTGTATATGGTGAGTACAGTTAAACATCGATATAATGACCTTCAGCATAACGAAATTCTCAATGTACCAAAGTGTTTCATGTTTTACGCTGTGATGTCCATAGTACACCATGTGTTTCTTTCATATAACGAAGTACGCTTATCCGCAATTTCAGTATAAGAAAGTTTTACTGCAGCTGCAGGTAAAGACCAAGCCAACAACGTTAGACTTTTGCGGGTACTACCTGTAAAATAGGCGAGTTGCGTCCTGAATGCTTGCCTTCTTGCCACTAGTCTACGGGGAGATGGAGAGCATCCACGCGCCCAGCCGCACCGGGCTTGCGCATCGTATTGCACGCCTTGTGCAAGATACTGCAGTCGCATGAGTGTTGCCAGTAACATTTGTAACTTGCAAGTGATCACAGTCGACAAGGAAGAAAAGGTGTCGCTGTTTGTTTGTGGACACTGTACCGCTCACTCTTCTGGACTCGGAGTAAGAAAGTAGACTTTCTGAAGAACAGCATACATTCCCAGCAAAAGGGAGTCGAAGCTGATAGGCGCTTTTACTGCATACTGTTTTTCTTAGCTGCTCGTGTTTACCTGCCACACAGCTACCCACTCTATAAAATTATGCAGGTGTTCGGTGACAAAGCCAATTTACAATGCTTGTTGAACCAATGCATAGCGGCAACTGAAACTCGCTATGCCGTAGCAGGTTTCTCTGATTTCTTTGTACATACGCATGCGATGCTGCAAAATAGAAAATGTGGCCACCATGAATCGATGATGTGTGTTTGTCGTCTAATTAAGTTGATAGCTAGCAGTCTGGTGAATGTGATAATGTCGGTGCGCTCTTGATCTAGGAAACGCCCAAATTTTTTATAGCAAGCCCTTGCGGTAGAATGGGCACGATAGCCTTGCTTACCACTTATCATCAGTGCGTTTCTTTAATCTTTATCTGCGACAGATAGCTGCAAGCTGCGATGAGGATTTCAACGAGGATTTCAACGGTGCCTTATTCTGCCTTATCTCTAGCCTGATCTCCAGTTCAACTTAAAATTTTTGTGAAGGTTACTGAAGCTTTTTCTTTGTCCTGATGTATTATTTGAACATTCTTGCATCATTTCCGTATAGAAAAAGAATCCTTCATTGGTTATACATTGCATAAAAGTCCCAATTTCGATTTAACAATGTTTCAACATAATGAAGTAAATTGCAGATTTTGCAAACATCATTATTTTGAGGTTTAACTACTTGAAAAATGCAACTTTTTTCAAGAACATGTTTTTTATTTCTCTTGCGTTTTGGAAGGCAGTGTTCTTTTATTTTCATGACAACAAATATTATTGTCGGACTTAAACTAGAAGTCAGTTAAAAGTGCGTTTAAAGAGCACAAGGTGATTGTAAAAAACCAAAGTTGGCATTGTCTCGAGTCTCCTTGCCAACACAGCATGACTGCTTGCCATTGCGGTTTACATGGGGAGTTCAAAAAGGCAATAACTATGGTTCTCAAGCACCCAGTGAGCAAGAAAATTTTAAACACTGTGGTTTCCTCGCAGTTACAGACCTCCAATGCTATCTTTAAAATGCAATATTCTCAAGATACAATTTTTGCCAAGTTTTTCATTCTGGACTTCATGTTTTCAGTACTTTTGATGCTTGCACCAAGGTTAAATGTCCCCTATGGTTTATTTAACATTTAAAGAGTGCAGTTATCTCTTAAATTTTGATACCACCTATATATTTATTATAACTTTAAAGAACCAGTTACTGTAGTCTGAACATTTAAGACATTCCAGGTCTTAATTTTTATGAATATTGCAATGTTTTATGTGCACTTCCTTATGAGTTTTTTGCACTGTGCGGCTGATGTGGAGGAATATTAGTGGCTCTTTAGTAGGGAGATTTAGTAACAAAAAAAGTGGAGACAAAAGGGTCTGAATTTTACGCATTGTCATGGCACAGAACGAAAGATGTGCAGGTAACTGTGGGACTGATTAGATATTTGAAATTAGCATAAGAAGCTGTGTAAACAACCACGGTTTTGTTACTTTACGTTACACTTTAGAAAATCTGCTTTCAAGTAGCATCTCCCCTTAACTGTATGTATCTGTCCGACAACAATGTCATCTGGCCTGCCGGCATTTCCTTTCTTGAAAACTTTTGGTTCTCTGCATTCGGTTTGCATGCAACAATGACTGACGTCTTACTGACGCAATGTATTTATAACAACAAAAGCCTGTTTTGTGTAAAAAAAGACTACTTGAACAAACATAACATCAACATAGAAAAGCATCGCACATTTTAATTTCACACGTCATCTAAATCTGGCAGCTCCAGAAACCCTTCTTTCAGAGAAACGTCTTCAGCACTAGTTCGCTCCTCAACAGCGTTTCTGGTGAACAAAGCCACATAATCGCGGGAGTCCTGCGGTATGTACATTAACTGAGCAATGCTCTCATCTCCGGCTTCAAGATTGCTTCCATGAAGGCTGTCAGATTGAAGCTTCGCTGCATCTGCCCAAGTTTTGCCAACTCCATCATCAGCATCCATTTTGCATTTCACCCAGTCAACATCACTTGCAGAAGTACTGGTTGTGAGTAGTCCTGCTTTGCTTAAATTTTCTTTATACTGACCAGAGGTCTTCAACACACTTGCACTTGATTCTGTAGCATTACAACTCTGACATCCATTGTGTGCTTTTTCAGACTCAATATCAGTATGGCAGTGTTCTGTCATACTGCCTTTGCCGTTACTTGCTGTGCTGGTAGCTGGTGTGGTAAAAGGTTTTCCCTCACCGAGCATTGGGCCATCGGGGGAGAATTCAAGATTTCTCACATTACGTGAACATCCTTTGTCCGCACAGGATGCCTCTTCCATTGCAGTTCCTCGACGTTTGTCAACACTTGAGTCACGTATTCTGCTTGTCTGACGGAGCTGTTTCCTGAAAGCCACGCAGTGGAGATGTTGCCTCTTTTCGTACCGCACCCTGAGAAGCCCGATTTGCTCGAGCGCCTTCCGCCAGCTGGCTATCATGGCGGCGTTGCGTTGCTGGTGCTTCGAGTCTGGCGTGACGATGAACAGTAGACCGTTGGGCTTAAGCAGCAGGGCTGCCTTACGACAGAAGGACCACCTCTGCATGCAAGATGGCAGATACTCGAGGACGAGGCAGAAGGTGACCGCCTGAAAACTGCTCTCGGCCAGTGCCTCCAGAGGTGTCTTGGGGCTGCCCACCAGCTCCCCATCTCCTCTGGGCACGACCTTCAGCTTCAAGAAGTCGCACTCTATGACATCCTGCAAAGGCAGAAAGATAACGTACGGGGGAAGTTAGCTTAGGCAGCTTTTAATCCAGAAAGTGATACTTTGGGCGAGGGATATTTTTGACGTCACTTACACACTGTAGGTGCAGCAGTGTGCAGAATATGTGTATATATTTGAAGCTTTTAATGGCGATATGGGTAGAGACCGCTCACCCTACACTAGCAATTCATTCTATGAAGTGACCTGAAAAGAGCGAATGATGTTGAGAGGGAAAATCGACATTCGCCTGTTTGTAGCACAAAGCTACAAGGAAATCCGTACGGATTTCCAAGGATTGAAGGCTCACGAGTTGACAAAAGATTCGTCCTGGTACAAGGTTTGCATGCAGAACCAATCCCTGCTCAGGGAAATTGTTCTACCAACAGAGCTAACTAGGAGACCGTGGTGTCGCCACACACCAATAGCCTTCCAAAGCAGGCGCCCCTGTGGGACTTATGCAATTTGCACTCGTAAACATGTGCATGCACAGACTATGGCACCAACAAATGATGTAGAATCTGCAGTAAAAGTGCATTTGCAATCCAGTGTCCTAGATGCAGAGGCGAGTGTCGGCTGTGTTGAGCCACTACTATGCTGTGCCTGCCATGCGCACTGGAATGCCGCGCCATTCAGAGAATCTGCAGAACGATTCCCAACCCGCACGCCACTTTGCGCCTAATTGCAAAACTGGACATGTGCCTTGGTCCTTCATTGTGGCTTCGCTATGCGCTGCATTGTGGGTCATAATAGTGGGTCCTGACTGTGCGAGAGCCATCTTGATGCCGGGTTTCACTGGAGCATGTTGGCAGCTGCCGGTAATGTTGGCTGTGCCACTGCTTCAAACTACAGTAAAACCTCGTTATAATGAAGTTCAAGGGGGAGCGGTAATTACATTGTTATAACCATTAGTTCGTTATAACCATTATCAATTCCATCTATATGAATTTCAAGGGGAATTGCGATTGCTTCCTTATATCCGATAGTTCGTTATATCCGGGTTCGTTATAACTGAGGTTCTACTGTATAAACACAGTGTTTTCACTAATGTAATGCAGTGTGTTCATAGGCAGGCATGAGCCTGTGTTACATTTGACTTTAAATGTGCTACCCTTAGTGTCAGCTGTCATTGGTTTGAAAGAAAATAGGGCAGTAAATGAAATCTAGTCAAAGATACGGATGGGGTGTCAAAACCTGAATTATTTCCTCTACATGATGGTTCCGACCATGACAGATTCTGTTTCAGTCTTGAAGTAGATCACATGTAGCCATACACAACGGCCGTTTACCTCTGTGGCAGGTGTCAAGTCAATGGCTAGTGCATCAACATCAGCGTAAGCGTTGAAAGGGTTGTAGCAGCTTCCAACGTCCAGAAGATGCACCCTTTCTTCTGACAATCCGAGGTCCCTGAAAAGAAAGGGGTAGATGCACCCCACTAGTTTCACGTGCTTATTATGAGCGAGATGTAGTATCGTGGAAAGCATTAAATGCAAAGATTGAGCATCAACGTTAGTGTGTAACACACTGCGCTTGCGCAGAACGTAAACGTAGCCGAAGCGCCCACATGCCTACACTACTCTTCGGAACATTGCATTCAATGCTAACACTCGCGAGGAGACTTGCACTTTTGCCAAGATGGCACCATCAGTCGAAATGAGAACCGCTTGCTTCAGATTTCTCGAGCTGTTGCCCTGCACTTTTGAGCTAATTTACTCCCCACTAATACCTAGTCGTATTTGCATTACATATGAGTAACGACGTTTCACTAGCCGTGCATCAGTGACAAAATAGCTCTGTTGTCAAGATACGCTCTCATTTAGCTGTGTAGGAGGCTTAAGAAGAGGGTCTTTTTTTGTTTGCTCTAGGCGCATTGAGATGGCGCCACCACTAGCTTGCACCTAGTTTTTAATGCATTTGTTTGTTTCAAAGGGTGTGACCACAAATCATTCGTGATCTGTCATATTTTCTGCGGTTAAACAAAGTGGAATGCGGTTGTTTGGATACGACTCGATAACTAGCTGTGTTTTTTCATCTATATGGCGCTGCATGTGTTTGCGTTAGCGTGAGCGTAGTATGCTGTTCTGCTATACTAAAATAAATATTTTGTTCCACACAGTGAACCCTGTCTTAACGTTAGCATTGAAATGCACGCTAACGTTAATGTGTTTTATGCTATGCTAAATTTCGCTGTTGTGCCCACAATCAAAGCTAAAGGCTTGGAATGTTGAACTCTTGCACTAGAGTTTCAATAAGTTCTCCAAAATATTTCTTACTGAACACCTCAATGAGCACCACATGTTATTAAAAATCGGAGTGTGGTTGCACTCTGCTTTTTAAAAATGTGTCTGTAGTTTGTAAGGCAAGGATGCAGCAAAAAAAAGGGAGATTATAGAAGCATATCTTATTTGGAAAGTTTGCGCTTAAAAGTGTTTTAGCGCTTCTTTGACAATGCTGACCAACAAAGAACATCAATTTTTGGGAAGCGTGCGAACTTGAGCTTGTTGGTACTCCTTCATAGTATACAAACAGTGCGAAAACAACGAGGACGACAGAAGAAACAGGACTAGCGCTGCTTTTTTTTACTACCAACAACTGCGTTTATTATTGCAATGCAAATATATATACGCTTCTGGAAAAGGAAAAATAACGGAGAGGGGAGGGAGAGGATCCTACCAGCACATGCGTATAAGATTCGAGCCAGTTGTAATTTTTGGATCTAGAGTGAATTGCACAGGTAGGTGTTCTGTGCCTTTCATTGAGTACGCCCTGCGCATGCCTTGTATACGGTATTGGGAAGACTTTTCGTATTAATATGTCAGTTGTTTATTGCCACTCTCCTGTCCCTGTTGTCTTTTCTTCGTCCTCCCTGTTTTCTTCTGTTTTCAAAGTCTTGGTGGCTATTTTTCCGCCAAAATCATGTAGCAACTGGCTTGGCTAGCAGCTCTTGTCATCACAATGTACCTTTATTGTTATTAAGTTGGGTAGCTGTAGCGTGTGTGCACCGCCGGCTCTGTGCAGCATGGAAAGCAGGTTGGTATGGGATATTGGAATTCGAGGAGAAATCGGTTCAACCGAAAACCTGAAAACAAGGAACCTTATATGGAAACATCTTTGTTATCTCCACACAAGAAAACTATACGTGCTGCTGGGGCACAAGGGAAATAGTGTATGTGCATTGGAAGTGTAGTAGCGACAACCAAGGACATCAGAGTTTTATCCTTGCCGACATGCAATGTCCTTTCCACTGCTGAGTGTGGAAGCACGGCAAAATGGGCAAGAACCTAAACACACAGAAGCACTTGCATGGTCCTGCAGAAACGGCCTCTTCCTGATAAGTTTCTGCACTAAGCACGTGAAAAAGGAAGAAACCCAGCCTGTGTTCCCAGAGGACAGAATTCCTGGCGCACTGAGCAGTGGCGTACTGCCAGTGAAAGTTATGCACATTCATTGAGACCAGAACTGAGAGCACTTACTCCCTGGCTTGCTTGAAGACGGACTCGGGACACGACAAGCCCATTTTCCTGTACTGCCTCTGCAGGCTGCGCTCGAGACCACCGCCAAAGAAGTACTCTCTGGTAAGGACAGACACAAGCAAATATCCTCCAATTAAGAAATTGCGGTCACTGACCAAGTCATCACCGACGAAGTCAAGGTGAAAAAAAAAAGATTCGAGCCACTTTGCAGGACACACAAACTGCCAGAACAGCAAAGCTGTTCTTCTATGAACCATGCATAAAGCGCTGTAACTTCCTTGGTGTACCGGTGCCAAAGCGAATAACGTGCTCACTACCCTTTCACTTCATCATTGACTGCAATAGTTAAAAGTTGAAGCATTACCGAATAATCGTACTTTTAAATGTTGCCAAGCATCGAGGATATGTTTCATGCAGTAGTAGTTAACAAGGACAGAGCGATCTAAGGAAGACATTAAAAAAAGCTTATCACCAGGCCTGTGCAAATATCAAATTTTTCTAATACGAATCAAGTACGAATATCCTGCTTTGAATATCAGGTATCAAAGCATGAATGCACCCAGAATGGTATTTTATTTAACACATGATTACGCTAAGGACATACACTAAAAAACGTTCAACACAAACTATTCTTACATTCAGAACACACTGTCTACAGTATAGATTAGTTTGTGAGGTCATAAGTGTATTGGTGAAATGTCACAATGTAAAGCAACTGATGACAAATAACAAAGGCTATCATGAAAGAGTGTTCGTTCCACATGATCAGGATGCTGTCATGTACATCCTACACAAGTAGGTGGCTGCAAATGACAGGGTGCAATGGTTACACAAGTACTGCTAAATGTGTGCGGTATACCAGTGCGGTTACATCACCGCCAACAGCGCTGCCGAAAATGTGGTTGTGGGCACTTATTGCGATAGTGCATGTTGGCAATGACGAGTCGTACGTAGTGGCATACTTGCCGTTAACTGTCATGCCTCCATGCACTGCTGTTGTTTACCTGTATAGATGTAGCTGATCTCGGCACCTAGCTAGTGTAAACGCAAGAGAGAAAAAATTTGAGTGAGGTGACTGGATTGCACACTTGATTTCCCTTGGATAGCTCATTCTCAAATTGAATGTGAATACTAAATGTTTAATGTTAGATGAGCAGTCGAAATTCAAACACTCAAATAATCGCACAGCTCTACTTTGATCTGTCTAGTTACTGGAATCACCATTAAAATGGCTTGCCTCATGGTATGGTAGCACCACTCGATGCGGTCCTTGTAAGGCCAAACGGTGGTGGCCAGCTGAAGCATGCTCTCAGCATATTTGCTTCTCGTCTCTACGTCTTCGCAGTGGTTTCTCCACACCTGATCCCCATCCCCGTCTGAAATAAGATTGGAGAAAGCGTTCAGCCTTGGGGAGGACATCTTCTGTTCATGTTGTTACATGCATTGCAGAAACAGAAAAGAGCTCAAGTTCAGGCACACAGATTTAAAGAAGTGGCGTACACTTAGGTGTAACCACGGTTGGCAAGGTGGTGGAAAAGAAAATGGGTTACATGTATTCAACAGTGGCATGTCTTGTTTTATGGTGCTTGGAAATGCATAACTGTGTGCTAGTTAGAAATGCGGTACCAAGTTGCTAGGCCGTACAGAAACTTTCCCTGTCTTTCGACTACTGTACTGTACGAGAATACCTTGCTGAACCAGTCAGTGGATATCAATGTTACTGCGATTAGCAGCTGAAGCAACAAAGTAACCACTGTATTGTGCAGCATTTCTTCCTATATATATATATATATATGTGTGTGTTGAGGTAAACAGCAATGCTAACAGATAATCCTTATTCCTAATGTTTCGGCTGGAGGACCAGCCTTCCTCAGAGGTTTTAGTCGAATGAGCACGACGGCCATCCGAATACAAGTGCAAAGGCAAAATTATTCAGAGAGACAAACAAACAAACAAACAAATACATAAATAAACAAATAAACAAACACCAACGGCCAATGTGGGTGTCTCAAAGGGAAGGAGACAGACGGCATGAGGAGAGGGCAAAAGCGATCTTGGTAAGGAAGACCCTGGAGGTGCAACCGCTGGTTCTCTAATCATTGCCACATGTGAACTATCGAGCCATGTGAATGGGATAAGGGCTTTGAGTGGCAAATAAAGAATGAGAAGCAAGCTGTGTGCAGGCTTTGTGCGAGGAATGTGAAGGAATGAAAAAAAGGAAACAGGTGAAAAAGGAGGGAAAAAAGGAGCAAGTGGCCCAACCAGAGTATTGAGCCTGCGGCAAGGGTTGAGGGAGACGAGCAAGGCATGGCAGCATGCTCCAACATGAGGCAATGCGCTCCAGCTGCATGGCAGTTTATGGCCTTCTTTAACAATAGACAGGGACGGGCGCAACACAAAGAGGAACAAAGAAAAAAAAAAGGGGGGGTGGGAGGAGGGGTTAGAAATATTGCAGGAAATGTGTGTTAAACACATTGGGAGTGATGATATTTTTATTTATGTACTGTGGATACGAGTTTAGCTATACAAAAGTAATAAATTTCTTTCCTGACTGTTACAATTGGTCATGGAAGAAAGTGAGCCACCCTGGGCTCTTGTTAATTCCATGCGAGAACAGTCCGAATATATTTACAAAAAAGGATTCACGCCGTTCACGCTCTTGTATGTGCTGAAAGCTTGATTGTAGAAGCACAACAGTGATGCGCTCAAAAGAGTGACTGGGCAAGTTTATGCATTTGGAAAATGGCAAATTAGGGTGGCCAGTAGCATGTGCCCTGTGGTTGTTGAAACGCAGGCGGAACACGGTTTCTGTCTGGCCAATATATTCCTTTTTGCAAACTTCACATCGCATTTTGTATATGATGTTGCTCAAATCACAATTAAGATTGTCCTTAATTTCGTATATAAAGTCAGAATGAGAGGCTTCGGCCTTACTTGTGGTCACCATGTGCGGGCGCACTTTACACCGAGGTTTCCCACATGGCCTGCATCCCTCTTGGTGCTCAGACCTGTGTGTTTTTGCCCTAACGAGTAGGTCTCTTGGGTTTTTATTTCTGTGGTAAACCACACGGCTTGAAAGACAGAGGAGAGTTGACTACTCTGTTTGAGTATATAGAAGTGGCGGCTTTGGATAGAGTTTACACAAGGGGCTGCAGCGGAGTAAGTGAGAACTAAATTTGGGCATAATGTTTCGTCTCTGTTGATCTTCCTTGCTTGCATCGCGACTTCCCAGACCAAGGACTGAGCACACCGAGTCGCATTACTGAGAATTTTTTTGGGATTATTCTTGGCGCAAGAGAGCTGATTTCAATTCTTGCAAATGGACATCAAATTGTGAAATTTCCAAGCAAATCTGCCTGTATCTATGGGTTTGGGAGTAGGGCACACTTGTTTTACAGTGATGGGGGTGGCTATGGCTACTGCTGAAATGGAGATGTGCTGGCGCTCACTTGGTTTCTTATATAGAGGAGTTGAAATACTCGTGCCAGTGATTGTTACGGTGACGTCTAGGAAAGGAACGCTGTGTTGTGAGCATGTGTGTGTATTTGATGCTGGTGCTAGATCATCGTGATGTCAATATTCAGCCATTTGATGAAACGCCTGCTCTGACTGGTTATATCAGTGTGATAGTGTTGCCTCAGTGCCTGTTTGTGCTCCACTGTCCAATGAGGAGACCTCTGCTTGCTTGCAAGACACCAACATTCGGGAGGTGATGACTGGAATTGTGGTCAATGTGTGCGACGCTTTTATGTACACTGAGACCTAATGTGCGGCCCCAGACGATGAAGATTGTGGTTCGGTTGAGGAAAGGATGCTAATTTCTGCAGTCCATGTCGGGAGCACGGCTAAGCGTCCGCGGTGGAAGGGGAAAGGAACTGAAAGAGGTAGGAAGGAGAGAAAAGCCGTAGTGTAGGGCTCGGGAAATTTTGACCACCTGGGGTTCTTTAACGCGCACTGACAACGCACAGTACACGGGCCTCTGGCATCTTCGCCTCCATCGAAAATGCGACCGCCGAAGCCGGGATCGAACCCGCGTTTTTTGGGTGGTGGCCGAGTACCTTAACCACTACACCAAAACGACGAATGACCTCACCTAGGTTAACCCCCCCCCCCCCCCTTTTTTTTTTAATTGTTTTTGGTTGGGAAAAGAGGGGGGGTTGAGGCGAAAGCGCATGTGCATGCGTTGTTCTTAGATAAACATTGTAACACGCGCGCACTCACACACACCACGCACGCACAAGAAGTGACCGCACACTTAGCTCCTGTCACACTAGTGCCTGAACCTGTAGAAACGCTCACTTGTTTGATACTCGAGCCTGAGTTTCTCGTGAACGCCTCGGATCACGGCCACGAGCTCTTGATGTTCCTCCCGTGTCATGACGGGACGATGGCGTCGTCTTCAGCTGTGGTTCCTCATCAACAGTTGTAGTTACGTCACAACAATGAGTAGTGACCTGACAATGATTATAAGTACTACACCCAACGCAGGGCACAAGAGAACTGGCTGATGTGCAGGAGAAACCACAAAAACTCCTCAAACCGCACAATCCATCTAGCCACGACGCGCAAACACGCCAAGCTGTTGCACCGTTGATGTAGTTACCATGGTTACTATGACTGAAACTGGCATCTGGTATCACCTTTTGCCGTAGTTTCGTATGCACCTGCTAACATTAGAATTTAAAATACATGTCACAAACTTAGTGAATCAATAACTTGCATGATATAAGTTTAAGTAGGAGGATTGCGTGAGTTATGTATAAATTGCCGCCTTGTTTACGTTAATGCGAAACTGTCGAAACCTGTGGCAACCAGTGTACGCCAACACCGCCTTCGGAGCACTGATCAGTGTGGAAACGGCGGAGGCTGACATTTACAAGTGGTATGGTAAGTAATTAATATTCCTTACATCAATTAGCAGAAAGGTCCTGCGAGCCCCTCGGGCGCGCGCTATCCTCCGGCAAGAACCCACTAGCAAACTGGCCGATCGCCCGTGGGCCGGCCTGTAAGCGCGGCCGTGTTTTTCGGGGTGTTCTCTCAGCCGTTTTCTTCGCGAGTAAGTTTTGAAAAAACCCCTGCCGAAGGATGTTTCGTACACAACCTATCCGAAAGTAATTTGGCCGTGGCTGTTCAGGCACGATCTGTGTGTTTCCAACGCCGCGCTCTTTGTTAGTCGTTCCGTAACGCTAGCGTTTCTGAGAAATTCGAACGTCTTGAAGTGTCGCTGAAGGTCCAGCGGGAAACGGCTACTTCGAGTGCTCGCGCGAATCTGTCGGTGGCGAATTCTTGCCCAATTTTTCTTTAGGAAGGCTGGACACGTGACGGCGCCGTTCGGCGCCCCCCGCATTACGTTGTTGCCGAGAGGACGATCGCAACGTAACAAAAACCCGGCAAAACGTCGCGAGCATGATTCACATGATCGGTGGTGTAGTACGTCGTGTGGCGACCGCGATTTGAACGGGGCTGTAGTAGTGTGTGTGTGTGTGTGTGGCGCACACGCATATCGTATCGTCGTGGTTGCTCCGCGGTAAACAGCGAAAGAGGAAACCGTTCCATTTTTTCGCGCCGTGGTCTCACTCTTTTGATCTTTCCGCCGGTTTTGTGTAGTTGGGACCTGATTACTACTGCGAGCGGTTGAGGGGGGCTGCTAGTTTGTTCTGGCGATTGGGAGTAGGGTCCGCGCGCGCGAAATAGGGGGCGGGGGGATGGGGGGGTGTTGTTGGGGGGAGAAGCTTACGTAAAAAGAAAAGCATGCCCGCCCCCTCGCCTAATCGTGGTGGCAGCAGCCCCGGCTAGAAAGAAGAAACTCGAGAAGTATGTGGGTTAGAGCGACGGCGCGCCCCTTACATTCTCTGCAACCGCGTCTCCTCGCTTGCGTTTTTTTTTTTTTTTCTACGCGTATGCTGTTGGTCGCACGCGTGCGCTTTCACGTGTGTCGACGTCGGGGAAGTGATGTCGAAAAAAAAAAAAAAAAAAGGCAGGGGCCGGCACGTTCCTTGCACTCAGTCGCGTCAGCCGCTGGGTGTTGTTTACGCCCACGCTGTTTTGGCTGCCGTCGGCAGGGTGCCCGTCACAATCGTCAAGCGACGGAAGCCGCCGTGCGTTCAGCGAGGTCGCGTCACAGTTGAGAGAGAGGGGGGGGGGGGGGGGTGTCTTCGAGTTTTGGGTAGTCACGCTTGTTTACGGGGTCCCTTGATAACCATTCGGTTAAGCAAGGACACTTGAACAGTTGTTTGCCGTTTCCTCGTTTACAGCAGTGACAGCATGCGCACTTGTTGAACTTGCCGGAAAAGAAAAAAAATGTTATCTTTTTCAAGAGGCCAGAGTGTGCAAACCATGTAAATGGACACTGGAGAGCGAAATGACTTTTTTTTTTTCGGGTTAGTAAATTACCCTCTTGGAATACAACATGTACCAATCTTGCTGAAAGATGATGCTGGCAAAGCGAGAAAATGTGCCAAAAGAAAATATGGGTGCTGGCGCTTTCTCGAAATTTCTGAGCAAACTTTGCTATGATGTCGTAGATTTTAGCAGCGCCTACGAGGGCCTGCACGGTTCCTAATTGGTACGCAGAGTACATTCTTCTCTGAGGGGACCAGAGGTTTGACATGCGAAGTGTAAAGGAGCACAAAAGTGAAAAACAATTTTTCTTGTATTAGTAGGTTAGCTCCTCACAATACCAAAAACACCAATTTTGCGAGGAGGATACCCTTGGTGAGCTAGAAAACCCACAGAAAGACAATACGGGTGGCGACACCGTCTCGAAGTTTCAGCACTAATATGTGTGGCGTCACAGATCTCTGACGGCATCAGCTGATGCCTACATGACTATCTATTGGCAAGAAAGACTTACATTGTGTTCCAAGGAAGCTAGAGGCCTAACACAGGAATTTTCAGTACATTTGATGGAGTAAATTTGGCAATAACACGAAAAAAAAAAATGGCCTTCTGCTGTCGTGAGGCCAAAGTTCATAGCACAGTGTCAAAATTAAAGCTTTGAGATTAATTTTCTCTTTTGGTATTGAACACAAGATTGCGAAATTAACAGCGCTTGAGTTCTCGAAATATAAGTTATTATTCTAAACCACTTATCATTTTTCCTTTAGTGTCCTCTTTTAAGGAAATCTTATTGAGCCAATGTGGCCATAACACACACACACATAAAGAAAAGTCTGAAAATTTTTCACATCACACTGTTGTTCAACGCACACACAAAAGATGTCTTTGAAATTTTTGACATCACAGTGTCATTCATGTGCCGTAACGTCTGCACGAGATTTAAAGATGAAAAAAAAGGTGATTTAGAGGTGTTCATTTCCTCATCAATTAATAAACCTACGAAGGTGAAACTAACAAAACCACAGCTTCGAAAGAAGGAGTAATCGATATGAACTCCAACAGAGCAAAGTACAACAAGTATTATTCAGTCACTAATGGCTCCTGATGGTTCTTTGAATGTTTGATTGCGAGTGAGATATGTATACTACAGATCTGTAAAGCTTATCGAGACGTCTTGCATTGGCCTGAAGGAGGCCATATAACAGTTCTGTGCACTAACTTTTCTCCCACTTTGGCTGGCATTTAGTGTGATCTCTTATCTGAACCATGATGTGGCCAGAACAAGGGTATATTCACTTTAGCACCTTCGTTTATAAAGAACCTTAGGGATGAATCTCTCTCATGACTGGGAGATTGTTTCGTTTGGCATAGTAGTGTGCGTGTATGTTATGACGCTAACACCTAGTGGCACTATGTTTCTCAAGGAGTGTGGCAAAATTCGCCCCATGCCAAATGGAAGTTGAGGTTTTGGCACGAATGTTATGAAACCCCAGTAACAAAATTCAGGAGCCTTTCCCCTCTCAGCGAATCGGGGCTAGTGAAGCTTGGCTTGTGTACGCCTTTCCTTCTTTCTTAATTGCAGCTCTTTGCATCTACTTCATTATGCATATAAACACCTCTTTAAAATATGCATATAAACTAAGGTTGGCAGAATCGGTTAGCATGCTGGTTTCGCAAAACGGTGGTCGATGGTGTAAGTCTGCAGCCCAACGACTAGTTTTTATTTTGAGTCTGTCTTATTTGATTTTCAGTACGTCTTGCTACTTAAAGCAAAAGAGAAGAACCTAGCGTCTACCCAGGTCAGGAAAAAGTCCGCCGAACACTACGGGATAGTGCCGTTGGGGACACCCAAATAGGACATAACTTCAGATTGATAGATCGTTATTTGAGAACTCTGTTGTCTCTGTATTGGCACCATATGTTGATTTTGCCAGCATATCTTGAGTATTAGAAGAGAAAACGAAGGTTAAATTTCACTTTCGAATTTCGTGTTCAAGCCTAGGCACCCGATTTAATTGCATTACATCACAGATTTCAATCTATTTTCTTCATACGTTGGCCACATTGGCTCGTTGAAATTTACTGAAACTTGTTGCGTTAAGTCCCTGGGCCCTCTACAGTACAAAGGGATTCGTTTTTAGTGGAAAATGATTTTGTTTACTACAGTGGGTGCCTTCAGCATATAGGAAATCCCATTGAGTTGGTGCGGAAACATGAATACAGCATCACCACCTATGCTTGCGTTTGCGTGTTTTCTTGCTTACTAAGTGTTGCCTTGTGGCAAGAATGGTGCTGTTGGTGTTGTGAGAGGGCAAGTAATACGTGAAAGAAAGCTTTGCTCTTCAATGTCCATTTAAGGTTGCGTTTAACCTTTATCACAGCGCTGTAACAGTACATAGCCATAATGAGCCAACGGCAGGCAGCACTGGCCAGTGCTGCTTCTCTGCGAGTACATGCAGTAATGATAAAGTGGTTGGTGGGGTTTAATGTGCCGAAATCATGACATAATTACTAGGTGCGCTGTAATGGTGGTTTCTGGTGTAATTTTGACCACTCATGTTTCTTTAAAATGCCCCTGAACCGAAGTACACGGGCGTCCCCACATTTTCCCGCTATTGAAGTATGGCTGCCATGGTCAGGGATCAAGAGTAAATATACACTAAGCTGCACATAAACTATGCATTTTTTATCTAACATGCGTTAATGTTGCATATTGTTATTCGTCATAGTTTTCTACGATATCCTGTATGTCATACATCCTTAATAAAATCTTTTTCTCTGCTCAAATGAAACTGACCTTGAAATGATTGGCAGTCAGAAAAGTACCGCACATGTCTACGATACCCGCAAGTGCTTTTGCATTGTTTTCATTTGCATTGTTTTCATGCAAGGCCAACAGAGCCTTTACTTGCATCGTTGGGGCGCATCAAAACAAACAAGGCAGTACGGAACATTTGTAAGGGTGATGCGTACGTTAGAACCCCCTGCTGTGTTCATCTCAGCAGGATAGTTCCTTTGTTTTGTTGATGTGAGAGTCGAAAGGTTATGCACTACCCTGTAGCAGGGGATGATGGCATTGTGATTTAGACACTGATCCTTATGAAAGGGAGTGGTTAATGTGTGTTTGAACCGTCGATTCTTGTCGGCAGGCAAGTGTAAACCTTCACTCTCGTTGGTGTTACAGTTGTAGGAATGGGGCGGGACCGTGATGGAGTGATGCATTTAGTGTCCAGAAGGGAAATATACCTTGCTTATCAGAGGACCATGAGTAACTGGGATGTGGCACAGTATGGTGGAAGTGAATAGGCAATCAATCATGGTGATCACATCAAGCATGTGATTTGTAACACTGCACTGTTATTCCGTCACTCAGGGTTCAGCACAAAATACCAGGGAAAGGAAATTTGGCCTTGATTGTTTTTCTGTGGGTAATGGATGTCATACTGTAAAATAAATGTCATTTGATATTATTTGCTCTTCACCTTTAGTGTTCATTTAAGTGACATTTGAGCACCATCAAGACTTCATGTTTTCCTTTTGTCTAGGTTTCTTGACATGCTTAACTCCGTAGAATTGCACTTCCTATGAACAGTGTTCGTCGCTGTGGTTTATCACTTTGCCTTGCTGTGCATTAGCTGGCATTTCACTCGCTTTCAGATGAGAGAAAGAAAAGCTGATGCTTGATATGTGATGCTTGATATATGCTGATGCTTCTTTAATGCAATAAATAAATGTACATGTGGACACAACAAAGAGGGTTCAAACAGCAGGAAGCATGTTCTTACAGGTGAATATTTCTGGGAAGCCTGACACAAACTGGTGTTACATAGTTGGTATTGCATATCTTCAAGCTTTCAGTGCAAGAAACACGAGGACACATAGGAAGACACAAGCACACAGCACTGTGCTGTATCTGCGTGTCTTCCGCTGTGACCCCATGTTTCTAGTGCTAAATACTTACAATAATTAAATTTAGGAATTTAATAAATTTACAACGAAAGCGAACAGTGAGAGAAAGGAGGGCGGTTAATTGGGACAGTGATATACGTTCATAGTTCATATGGTGCAAGAAACTGAAACACAAGAAGAGCAGAGCAGAAGACAAACCAGCATTGACTTTGAGGATTTATGCAGATGCAGATGCAATTGGAAGAAAACAGGAAGAAACGTCACAATGATGTGCCCCAGCATTTGTTCTAAGCAAACATAAATCTATGCAGACATATGCAATTTTCATTCCATTTATTTACCTTAGGGGCCCAAAATTGGGCTGATTGATGGCAACAGTACACTTGTTCAAAGGATACAAAAAGCTTCAGAAAAGGAAGTAATAAGCATGACAAACCAAAACACTAAAGACAACAAAAGCAAAAGAAATGGAATATTGCAGAACTTATATGTGATGCAGGGCATATAGTAATGCAATAAAGGAATGATTATACGATATAACAATACAAGGCCAGGATACAGCACTATAAGAGTGATACAACGAATACATGACAGTCACTTCAGCCAATTTTTATTCAAAGCAGAGTAAGCACTATATCCTGTCATTTCGCTGTTTTCCATCTCTTCATTGCACTTCAAACATCAAATTGCCAAGGTTGATGCCGACCAACTTTTTCGTTTTACTGGAGTTTTGAAAGAATGCTGCACACAAGGCAGATTATGGACAGTTTTTTTTTTTGCTGCAGCTCTTTTCAAGTTCTACGCTGGTGCAGAAGCTCAAGTTATGCTTGATGACTGGGGTCTCTCGCTTCTGTGCCCCCTTCTCTACCAGGGACGCAGGTTATGTTGGTCCTAACTTGACTAGTTTTGTGGATGTTTTTATGGCATCCATTGCACGCACAAAGGGAAGGAGCACAGCGTACAAGTCGTCGACCTTTCACTTTGCTGCTTTTCTGCTGAGGAATTTGTCTTTCCACGAACGTTGGCACGAGTTCAACAGGGGGCGTCTCGGAATCGCAGCCATTTTTCTTTATCTCCGGTTTCCTGCTTTGACGCTTCCTCTGACAAGTTCGGCTCTCACTGCTTGCAGGCTGGTGACGCAATAGATTTGCACGTATTATCTTTACGGTAGGCCAGTCGTATTTCTGGCTTGTGGGCAGAGCCAAGTGAAGGAAGAAACAAATGGTATCTTCTGTATGGGAGATGCAAAAACACTGTAGAAGAAGCACTAGAAGGAAAGCATTTTCCTTTCTTGTTGTCTCTTTGAGTAGTGGTTGTGCATATTTTTCATGCCAATTATTACGTGCTAACTAGCTTGGAAACAAGTTTTACAAATGGTTTTGTTTTGGGCGGCTGACGGGATGGTTGGCAGTGTGGTTGACAGGTGTTTTTTCATGTACAAGTTTCAGTTTCCCACGGAAGGTCATCGCTGCGGCATGCTTTTGCAGTCATAGAGAGGTCTTTGTAGTCGTTGAAAATCATGTGATATTTGTTCCAGTAGAGGAAAGGAAAGCACCTATCCCTTTGAGTCACACTGATAAAGGCACTTTTCGCTTAGGAATGTCCACGCAAACAGGCTGTGTTGACTAAAGCGCAACATCAGGAAGTTTTGGTTTTAAATATGACGGTGTTACGTCGTATGAAAACTGATACGGATTGGAAATCCAGTCTAATGCAAAGGCGTACCACTATGCATAGAGGAAATAAAGGCATGTCGTTATAATGTTCCCACATATACCACTACAAGATGCATGTCGCTATTGAGCTCATCTGTGTTATTCTCTCACAGTCAACTTTTAATTGGCGTTATGTGCCGTGCCTACATTTTCGGCTTCGACAAGATGCCATTTGGGGAAGTGCATGCTTGTCTGCGTGGCTGGAACATACAGACTGTAATCACTGGGCAAGGCTGAAATTAAGCGATCCTTATCAAGAAGACGGCCAACACCCCTGCAAGAGTGGAGGAATCTGCCTTCACAAGCCATCAGAAAGGCATGAAGCACCGATTCAAAGCTGCAGGTGGTCAGTGCTGCCCATCCATCACAAATTTTAAGCGGGTGGAAAACCTCACGTTGGAGACAACTTGTCAATGTGAAAGCACAGCAACTCTGTCTTGGCCTGTGACACATCATGAAGACGGCAGAAAGCATCATTCCTTGATCGAAGCCAAGACTTTGTGGATGACGAAAATTGTGTGTGAGAGAGAGAGAAGGCTCTCTATTGAAAAGCAGAATGGTTAGCCAGCATAATGTTTGCCTACTTGCCATTCTACAGGGTATGGGGTGGAGGAGAAAAAAGGCCATAGAGGAATGTGGGCAGAAGAAAGTTTTAACAAATCTCGTGTTTACAAGACAAGACGAAAGTTGCATCGTCACACTAAAACTGCAGCATCAGTGGATCGATTTCCCAGCTCTTCCAAAAAAAAAAGTTCTGAAATAGCGATATTGCAAGAAAGTTCATTTGTATGGACAGTGTGTGCCCATTTGACAGTGTGTGTGTGACGGTGTGTGTGACAGACAGTTGACAGTGGTACACAAATTCGACAATGTGTGACAGTGACATTTGACAGTGACATTTGACAGTGTGTAAGAGTGTGTGCCCACAGTGTGTGCCCATTTTTTGCTTCGCAAGTGCAAGGCAAGGTGGAGAAGTCAGTTTGGTTGTCCTCTGCTGAACGGAAAGTAGATTTTGTTGAAGAGACAGGGAGTGAACTGCTTCCACTTCTTTTCGTGGCATGAACTACAACTGTGGAAGAGACCAAGAATGCCTTGCTGCTCTCTTTATGTGCGTTTTGAAGTATGACCCTTTGCTCTGTACGTTTTGGGAGCTGCTGAAGGTCCTTCTCTTGCTTAGCTATGGGCAGGCCTCATTAGAAAGAGGTTTCAGTGTAAACAAGCTGTGATAGATTGTGAAATCACGCGAAGTGACGTCAGTGGGCAACGAGAGAGCATGCGCCAGTAACGAGTTAGAGGTCAGCAACTTCTTCAGGCTCTCGAACGCTTCCATGTGCTCTGAACTCCAGTTCCATGGTACATTGTTATCCAACAAACGATACAATTTTGCAGCTACTTCTGTCCTGCCCTTCAAAAAACGATTATAAAAATTGATCATACCCAAAAAGGCTTGCAGTTCCTTTTTGTTCTTCGGAGCAGGAACCTGGTGGATCGCCTCAACCTTGGCCTTCGAGGGGTAGATGCCCCTAGCGTCAATTCGATGCCCCAGAAACTCAAGGCTCTCCTTAAAAAATTCGCACTTCCCTGCTTGAACTCTGAGCCCGGTTTTGGACAATCGGCTGAGGACCTCGGCAAGCATCCGTTCATGTTCCTCGATAGAATCGCTGGCAATCAGGATGTCATCCAGATATACCGCTACTTGCGGCATTCCGGCCAGCACCATGTCCATGGTTCTTTGGAAAACCCCAGGAGCAACGGACACGCCGAACGGCAGCCGACAAACTTTGTACAGCCCTTGCACGGTATTTATCGTGAGCAACTCCGCCGTTTCTTCATCCACTAATAGTTGCTGATAGGCCTGCGTTAGGTCGAGTTTGGAAAAAACACGCCCCCTTCCTAATCGGGCAAACAGTTCTTTGCTTGTTGGTAACGGGTATACATTACTTTTTACGGCCTGGTTCACAGTGCTTCTATAATCCCCGCATATTCGTAGGGAGCCATCCTTCTTCCGCACCACGACGATTGGCGTTGCCCAATCTGGATACTGGGTGGGTTTTAGAATTCCCAGTTCCTCCAAGCGATTTAACTCAGCCACTACTTCATCCTTCATGGCAAACAGAATCAATGTACTTGAATCAATGTACTTGAAAATCAATGTACATTGATTTTCAAAAGAATCAATGTACTTGAAAGCTAGAAAGAAGGAAAATGCTTAAAAACCGTGCGGTGCCACCATTCAGATGCAAGGTTGCAGCACGGTTTGTTTTCCCGTGGCCTCTGAGGGCGCGCCAATCTCGGAGCTCTGGCGGCGACTAACATGGTGCAGTGATGTGATAGCTGCGCCAATTGCACCAAAGTGCACCAAAAGGCAAATCTGCTACATCCTGCTACATTATTGCTATTCTGCGCCAATTCTCCGAAAACGAAACTAATACCTCGAGGTCGAAACGTCCACGCGCCACACAATTGCGAGCGACATCAATCCTCACGTCGACATCTATCTTCATCGCCATTGCACACTTCGCGCGTAAAAAGCACGGAAAACATGAGCGCGTGTGTGGTCAAGTCGAACTACCGGACAATGACGTGCTTGGAATGCTGCAGTACCAGTAACTTCCTTGTTGTCCATTTATAAGTCCTATAGGAGTTTGGCAGCTATAACACAACACTGATAACACAAATTAAATGATGCTGAAGTTCTAAAATTAGTTATTTGGGCCAATATATGATGTTGCACAATCGCCTCTAATTTAATTAAGTTATGAGCCCCGCCACGGTGGTCTAGTGGCTATTGTACTCGGCTGCTGATCCGAGGGTCGCGGGATCGAATCCCGGCTGCGGCGGCTGCATTTCGATGGAGGCGAAATGTTGAGGCCCGTGTGCTGTGTGTTGTCAGTGCACGTTAAAGAACCCCAGGTGGTCAAAATTTCCGGAGCCCTCCACTATGGCGTCTCTCATAATCAGAGCTGGTTTGGGACGTTAAACCCCACATAGCATAGCATTAATTAAGTTATGAGGTTTTACGTGCCAAAACCACGATCTGATTATGAGGCACGCCGTGGTTGGGCAACTCCAAGATAATTTGGACCACCTGGGGTTCTTTAATGTGTATCTAAGTACACGGGTGTCATTGCATTTTGCCCGCATCTAAATGCCCCTAACACCATCTTTATGGCACATCTCTTTGTTCCTAAAAGCTTTCTCCTTATTTTACTATTTTACTTCTCGCAAAGTCAGTTTCTCCACTTGGCAATGGGCCTTGAGCTGCTCCAAAAGCCTGCTTCAAAACGGCTTCAGCCAATCACATCACTGCATGGCGTCAACTGCTGAGTTGAAGGGAATGCGCCCACATCAACCCACATCCCACGTGATGCAGCGGCACAATGCATCTTGTTGATTGGAGGGTCAGGATTCCAAATACGCACTCAGTACAACGTCCTCAGAAAATGTTTCACAACTCCTTTAACTGGTCGTGGTTAATGAGTCCTTGTGCAATGTGATGCGCAAACCCATTATGGTTGGGTTGGGGGTGGCTTTGCACTCTGTATGCATTGGGAAGGAGATGATTCCCTCATCATAAATTTCCTTAGGTTATGTGAGTTTGCCTTAATTGCTTAGAATTCTTGCAGCTTTGATATCAGTCCTCTGTAATAATTTCGCATGGATGATTGAGAGCCTGTAGTAATGTATCTACATTTGGGAGGAGCATTAGCCTGAGTGATGACAACCTCCTCCGCAACATCAAAGACCCTGGTTTTGATTGAGCATGAGCGTGAACTTTCTTGCTTGTGATAAGTTCTACCGTGGTAAATGCTTGGTGATTTGAATATTCCATTGCATCCACGAAAAGCGCTTCCTTGTCATTGCCGTAGGCTTTGAGTGGAGGTTTAACTGTGATTCTTCTCCTTCCTCGATTTAATTCCTGGTGAAGAACTTTAATAATTTCATTTTAAATGAGAGGTGCTGCAAGGAAGTTCATTCTATGCATTCTACCACATTCTACCACATTAGCCTACTTCAGGGTAGCTCCTGAAATTTGGGTTTGCAACCTCCCACAGCTCCTGACTACATAAAAATATAAAAAGTGTTGCCAGTTCAGACTGAAGTTTTTTTGTAGAGCATACATTCGCTGTATGCTGTTGCCCCAACGTAATTTTGGTGCAGCCTCTTATCAAAAATTGCTGCTGCCAGTTCTGCTTGTATATTAGCACCACAGCTACCCTTTAAGGTGTCGTCACTTATTTATAGAATCTGTTGGCTTAGTGCACGCCTTACTACAGTAGATGTCATACGTTTAATGGGTATGTATTTCAAACATTTATGCACTGAGTAACTATAAGCTTCTCAGCCTACAATGTCCTCACTGTTAGACATCAGCATGGCAGAGTTTGGCCTCATTTGGCCCCCTTGTGATGCAAAAGTCCGTCGTGTCGTTGGGATATGAAATGGTGGCCTTGTGCGTGAATGCAGAGTACTGATTTCTTTCTCATATTTTCATGCAGTGGTTTGTGCGCCATGTCCTTTCGGAAGGGACTCAGTCGGAGCAGCAATTACGACAACAGTAGCAGCGACACCGAGGACGCCTCCCCAGAGGACCGGGCACAGACAAGGCGCGACTCTGACAGGTGAGTGCCACGCTGCGTCATAGTTGCAAGCAAGACACAGGTGCGGGCACTCGACTTGTATTACTGATATCCGTGACGTCATCATTCTGTTCCGGTATCGAAAGCACAGTGCAAGAAAAGCGATTCCCAAGTTATCCACACGCCTCAAGAAGTGGTCTCAAGGTTCCCAGATGTGTGCGACACATTTGGCTGTAAAAGCAACGAAGCCCAGCGTATACATATTCGGATGTCGTGGCGTGTTCACAATGTCCTGGCGTCCACTGCTGGCACGAGTTTATCGCGCACTATGCACGCTAGCGTTTTCACTGAAGACCTGCATGTGCTACACCTCTCAGCGGTGCACACCGTGATTTGAGTGGCTTTGTAATCCTTATTCTTGGAGGTGTTGGATGTATACAGCATTGCACCAGTCTCATAATCCGCACCGCGGTCAAGGTGCACGACCAGTTACTCTGCGCAAGCTGTTTCTCGTCACACCAGCATTCTGACATCTATGGTGTTCGTAGAGGCATTGTTTCTGCCATGTCTCTGCGTATTTTGAGACAGCAGTGTTGTGGTTCAATTGCAGTGCGAGCGTTTGGCAGCACTTTTCAATGTCTTGCCTTTGGCTGGAACTGCCAGTTTGTATTTTATTCCCTGTAAGGCGAATCCTATTTGTGAGAAGTTGAGTTGCGTGTGTGACTTTTTTAGAAACACCAACAAATTGTTTTGCGCTACATCTTGCACTACATCTTGCACATTTGGCACAGGTGTTCTCAGGTTTCAGTAATTCTGGTTCATCAAGTTGATTCTCGAGCTGGTCACCTGTTTTTCACAATAGTAGAAAAGCGCGATGGGCTGCCTGTTTAGCTGTTGCACTTCGTGCAAGAAAACCATTCTCAAGTTTCCTGACATATTGTCAATTCTTCATCACTAACACTGCACTCTGCTTTGTCGCTGAGCACTCGTAACGAATTCCTCGTCTCTGCTAGTGTGAGGACATCTTGTAGCCCCTCGTTTTCTTGCTTATCCTTGTCCTCACTTTAAAAGCCATTTCCAATATTGTCATTTCACCAGTCACTGAGATGTCTCACTCATACAGGATGCACTTATAAAAGTTGATTTCCAGTCCATCGGCGCTGTTGCTTGTAGAGCATGTAAGTTGTCACACTAAGTCCCCATATCCAACTGTGGTTGAAGCAGCTGTTGATGAAGTCTGGCATGAGCAAGGCAGTTTAAAAGCCATTTCCGATATTGTCATTTCACCAGTCACTGAGATGTCTCACTCATACAGGATGCACTTATAAAAGTTGATTTCCAGTCCATCGGTGCTGTCGCTTATAGAGCATGTAGAGTTGTCACACTAAGTCCCCATATCCAACTGTGGTTGAAGCAGCTATTGATGAAGTCTGGCATGAGCAAGGCAGTTTAAAAGCCATTTCCGATATTGTCATTTCACCAGTCACTGAGATGTCTCACTCATACAAGATGCACTTCAAAAGTTGATTTCCAGTCCATCGGTGCTGTCGCTTATAGAGCATGTAGAGTTGGCACACTAAGTCCCCATATCCAACTGTGGTTGAAGCAGCTGTTGATGAAGTCTGGCATGAGCAAGGCAGTTTAAAAGCCATTTCCGATATTGTCATTTCACCAGTCACTGAGATGTCTCACTCATACAAGATGCACTTCAAAAGTTGATTTCCAGTCCATCGGTGCTGTCGCTTATAGAGCATGTAGAGTTGGCACACTAAGTCCCCATATCCAACTGTGGTTGAAGCAGCTGTTGATGAAGTCTGGCATGAGCAAGGCAGTTTAAAAGCCATTTCCAATATTGTCATTTCACCAGTCACTGAGATGTCTCACTCATACAAGATGCACTTCAAAAGTTGATTTCCAGTCCATCGGTGCTGTCGCTTATAGAGCATGTAGAGTTGGCACACTAAGTCCCCATATCCAACTGTGGTTGAAGCAGCTGTTGATGAAGTCTGGCATGAGCAAGGCAGTTTAAAAGCCATTTCCGATATTGTCATTTCACCAGTCACTGAGATGTCTACATGCAGTGGACAGCTGCCCTAGTTTATGGTCATCATCATCATCATCATCATCAGCCTGTTTAGGTCCACTGCAGGATGAAGGCCTCTCCCAACGATTTCCAATCCACCCTATCCTGAGCGAGTTGGTTCCACTTTATGCCCGCAAACATTTTAATTTCATCGCTCCATCTAACCTTTTGCCTACCTCTGTTGCGTTTTCCCTCTCGTGGTATCCATTCCGTCGCTCTTACTGTCCACCTATTGTCCTTCCTCCTCATGACATGTCCTGCCCAGGTCCACTTCTTTCTTTTAATTGATAAGATAATATCGGCTACTCCTGTCTGTTCTCTGATCCATTCCGCTCGTTTTTTATCTCTTAACGTTATGCCTATCATTTTTCTTTCCAGTGCACGTTGCTTGCTCCTTAGTTTCATCTCTAGTTTTTTCGTTATTCTCCATGTTTCTGCACCGTACGTTAGTACTGGGAGAATGCAGTGATTGAATACTTTTCGCTTTAATGAGAGCAGTAAGTGTCCGGTCATGATTTCGTAATGCCTTCCGAATGCGCTCCAGCCCAGCCTTATTCTACGGAGAATTTCATTTTCCTGTGTAGGAGTTCCTGATATTAACTGTCCCAGATATACATATTCGTTTACACATTGTAAGGGTTCATTGTTGATTTTAAATTCCTGTTCCTTAGCTAAGCTATTGAGCATAACTTTGGTCTTTTGCCTATTCATTTTTAATCCAATTTTAATGCTTTCCCTGTTTAGGTCATCAATCATGTTTTGTAATTCGTCACCATCATTGCTAAAGAGCACAATGTCGTCTGCAAATCTTAATATGTTTAGATATTCTCCGTCTATTCGAATGCCCTTTTCTTCCCAGTCTAGACGTTTAAAGACTTCCTCTAAACATACAGTGAATAGCATCGGGGATATTGTATCTCCCTGTCTCACACCTCTCCTGATCGGGATTTCTCTGCTTCTCTCATGTAGGAGTAGTGTGGCTGTGCAATCTTTGTATATGTTGTTTATGGTTTTCACGTATACGCCAAGTACCCCTTGTCGATGTAGAGCTTCTAGAACTGCTTGTATTTCTGTGGAGTCAAAGGCTTTCTTGTAGTCTGTAAACGCCATATAAAGAGGTTTGTTATATTCGGCGTACTTCTCAATTACTAGGTTGATAGCGTGACTGTGGTCCATTGTCGAGTAACCTTTCCTAAAACCAGCTTGTTCTCTCGGTTGGTTAAAGTCGAGTGTTTCTCTTATCCTCGTAGAAATTACCTTTGTAAATAGCTTGTATATTACTGGGAGTAGGCTGATTGGTCTGTAATTCTTTAACTCCTTTATGTCACCTTTCTTGCGGATAAGGATTATATTAGCATTTTTCCAGCTGCGCGGTACGCTACATGTCTTGATACATTTCGTGAAGAGCGATGCAAGTTTTTCAAGTACAAAATCTCCTCTATCTTTGATCAAGTCGGCTGTTATACCATCGTCACCAGCTGCTTTACCGCGGGACATGCCTTTGGCAGCTTTTTTGACTTCGTCAGCGGTTATACAGGGAATTTCGGTGTCCTCCTCTGGTTCTATTTCTATTAAGGTTGTATGGTCTGTCTGAGAGCTGTACAGTTCCGAGTAGGGGGCCCCAAGGGCTGGATACCTGTGTTCTTTTGTTGTCTCCCCAACAAGGAGAGTACAAAAGAATCAAAGACTAAGTAAGCAAAGCCACTGGGGTGCCAGTAATAAAACTACAGAGTTTTATTGTAGGGGACCCCAAGTGCTAGGGGCACCCTGCCTCCTTGGGCCCTTTTGTTGTCTCCCCACCTCCTGTTCAGCACCCACAGGGAGAGTGCAAAGGAACACAAGGCAAAAGAATCGAAGAGGGCTTACATAAAGACTCTGGGTACTTGAATAAAGTTGCCCCTTCCTCCTCCCCACCCCTGCCCCCAACTAGTAGAGCAGTGGTAAAGCAAAGCAAAAGGAAACAAAAAGGGAGGACCTGGGCTCCCACAAAGGGGCAAGAAAAAGGGGGCAGATATAAAAAAGAGAATGCTGCTTTTTATCCACAACAACAAAGTGTTCACATTAGACCTTTTGGCTGATCAGCACCTCCTGGGGCAAGTGCAGGAAAAGTGCCCTGAAGAAAGACAGACCTAGTTTCTAGTCTGGGCAGTAAAGGAGTCCTTGGGGACATGAACGTGTATGTGAGTATCCTAAAAGATGCGCCCCAATCCTAACACATTGACTGGCAACACAACTGACATGCTCACTGAAGAAGTGCTTGAAGCGCTTTTGAAGAATATGGGAGGTAGTTTGTGCCTGCTTAAGTTCTCTTATAAACAACTTTTCCCAGCAGCATGGAGATAGTGGAGGATACTTAAAATCATTAGATGAAATGTTATTTACGGTTGCTTGCCAGTGCTTGAAGACAGTTTTCAAGTTGGGTAAAAATATGGTTTCATTTGTAATTTTTTCCCAATTGCAAGTCCACTTGATTAACTTTTTGAAGTAAGATGTTTGGACCCATCTGGGCACGTGGCCAATCCAAACTGTGGTGAGACAGCTGTTGATGAAGTCTGCATGAGCAAGGCAGTTTAAAAGCCATTTCCGATATTGTCATTTCACCAGTCACTGAGATGTCTCACTCATACAGGATGCACTTATAAAAGTTGATTTCCAGTCCATCGGTGCTGTCGCTTATAGAGCATGTAGAGTTGGCACACTAAGTCCCCATATCCAACTGTGGTTGAAGCAGCTGTTGATGAAGTCTGGCATGAGCAAGGCAGTTTAAAAGCCATTTCCGATATTGTCATTTCACCAGTCACTGAGATGTCTCACTCATACAAGATGCACTTCAAAAGTTGATTTCCAGTCCATCGGTGCTGTCGCTTATAGAGCATGTAGAGTTGTCACACTAAGTCCCCATATCCAACTGTGGTTGAAGCAGCTGTTGATGAAGTCTGGCATGAGCAAGGCAGTTTAAAAGCCATTTCCGATATTGTCATTTCACCAGTCACTGAGATGTCTCACTCATACAAGATGCACTTCAAAAGTTGATTTCCAGTCCATCGGTGCTGTCGCTTATAGAGCATGTAGAGTTGGCACACTAAGTCCCCATATCCAACTGTGGTTGAAGCAGCTGTTGATGAAGTCTGGCATGAGCAAGGCAGTTTAAAAGCCGTTTCCGATATTGTCATTTCACCAGTCACTGAGATGTCTCACTCATACAAGATGCACTTCAAAAGTTGATTTCCAGTCCATCGGTGCTGTCGCTTATAGAGCATGTAGAGTTGGCACACTAAGTCCCCATATCCAACTGTGGTTGAAGCAGCTGTTGATGAAGTCTGGCATGAGCAAGGCAGTTTAAAAGCCATTTCCGATATTGTCATTTCACCAGTCACTGAGATGTCTCACTCATACAAGATGCACTTCAAAAGTTGATTTCCAGTCCATCGGTGCTGTCGCTTATAGAGCATGTAGAGTTGTCACACTAAGTCCCCATATCCAACTGTGGTTGAAGCAGCTGTTGATGAAGTCTGACATGAGCAAGGCAGTTACCAGTTGACATGACAGTGCTTGTTTCCAGCTGTGCATGAGGGGCGCTGTCTATCAATATTATTGCCCTGCCCATTCTGATAGAACAACCAGACCTGCTGTGGAGGTTTTCCTCTTGTACAACTTGTGCATGATCTCAGTGACACGCTGGTTTATTGCTTGTTTCGCAAATATATATGTAGTGCTGGCCATTGATAACATAAAACCCATAGTCATGATGCTCTGGCCGCACATGGCCCATGCTAAGCACTATCATACCTGGGTGGGAATCACGTTAGCTGTGTGAAACTCGAACGTGATAGCCTGCAGGCTTTCGATTTTATTACACCCTATGTGGCTATCGACACTGAACACAACCTTGCAATTGTTTAGCGCCATTTTTTGGTCTAGCATACAGATGTACAATTTGTAGAGCCCGGTGGTTGTCCATGCCATCTTGCTTGCATAATAGATTATCTCTTAGGGCAATCATGCATTCTGAAACTACATTGCTCTTTGTGCTTTCCCAGTGATAAGAAGTGGCAACTTCCCATTGCCAGTAGCATTCCAACCACATAGGATTGTGGTCCTATCTCTGTGCTGTTTGGTACATGTGCACATTTCTCCATTTACACTGTATGTGCAGCACAACAGCATGTTTTCAAAGCATGATGCTTCTGGAAATTGTCTTGGCACGTGTAAACCATCTGTAGCTCTGCGTGTCAGTGCTACACCAGTGTCAATGGTACGTCTTTGCCTGTTAATAGGCGTAGTTGCACTTGTGAAAATGACTGAGCCAATCATTTCCGCCACTGAAATCTCCATACTCAGCCTGCATATCCAGGGCGTCATCGTATATGTCCCTTTACAGGGAAATTGGCTGCCCTGATGTCTTGCAACAGCAGTAAGAGTGCCGCTTTGATGTCTGGGTACTTGGAACTTCGAACTCCCTTCTTTCAGTTAAAAAAAATCTTTTCGAACCTGTCCAGGCATTTTTCCTTGTTGAACACCATCAACAGCATTGACAAAGGAATACAGTTTGCTCCTTATACAACAAAATTGATGAGGTGGGCACCTTAGCAAAAAACCTAAACGAAAAACTTTGTTGTTGTGATATGATGAAACGCATATGTGACATGTGACTAGCTGATGCAAAAAACATGCTTTATTGGCAAAAATCGGTCCTGTTTGTGCTTTTTGCCAAGCAGTCACACAATGCAACTTTAGTATGCTGCCAGCAGAGCCGTTGTGTCATTGTCGTTCTGTGACCCAATGCAATGCCTGATGTTGAAGGCGACCATCACCTGTGAAGTCATTGGCAGTGCGGAATCACATTGCACGGTTGTTATTTTCGTCCGACAGAACACAGTCTTCCAGGACGCTGTTTATGTTGTCTCCGTCATGTTCTCACACACCACCAAGCATGAGTCACCTTGAATGAACACATTGAGATGTAGATCGTTGAGTACATCACCTACTTTCCTGCAGGACTGCCCATGCGACCATGATTTCTTTATCTAGTAATCCTTGTACTCCTTACAGTAGTGATTTGCATTGTCATCGTGAGCTTTGGTCACAGAATCGAAAGTCTCGCCAAACTGCTCAGTGAATCCTGCATGGCAAAAGCAGTTCGTGACCATGGCACTCCCCAGGTCATATCATGAAGCAGCAATCATTTCGAGCACCATAAACAGGCCGATTTTTGTTTTGCGGCACAACTGAGTGTTCATAATGAAGCTTTGAATAAGGTGCTTACGGCAGACACACATGGCGCTTTGTATGATCTCTTGTTGAGGGGTCGAATGATGCTTGTGTGGTTCAGCGGCAGAAACTTGAGCTGCACATTCTCGAGCTCGGCGTCCTCATTGACATGTGCTGAGCCGTTGTCTAAAAGCAGATGAATCGATGAATCTTTTGGCCTAGCCTGCCCATGTCCCTGTTGGATTCCTGGACCCACTTTTTGAAAATTTCATGAGTCATTCAAGTCCGGCTGTTGGCCACATACTTCAAAAGGTGCCAGTTTTCTTTAAAGCAGTGTGGTTTTGCACTTTTGCCAGTGACCACAAGTGGTCACTTATCCGAGCCTTCCATACTAGTGGACAGTAGCACAATGATTCTTTTTGTGCTGTGCTTACCCCCTTGGCAACCCAGCCTCTTAAAATCCAGGGTTGTTGAGCAGCTGTTCTCACTGTCATTATATACATCCAAAGGTGTGCAGCCCTTCAGGATGCTTCTGAGGCTCGCTGATATCCATACTGCTGTCATTACCAGCTAAAGTGGCTTCACTGCAGAAACCTTTGCTGATGATGCTGTGGTGGGATTGGAATATGTTCAGCCAACCTACACTGGCCTTGCAGTCGTCTGTGCTGGGCACGCAGGAAAATCCAGCACTTTCAGCCACACTATGTCGCTGCTGTGGGTGGTTTTCTTCATCTATATTTTCACTAATCAGGTGTAGACTGTGCTGTGGAAGGCTTTGTGCACTAATTGGGTCAACTTCTTACGCTTTGCCGAAATCCCTGAAGCTAGAACATTGCTTATTGTGTCCTTGTCCTTCAATATTGTTGAGGGAGAGCTTACTGGCACTTCCAAGGTCTTCAGTTATGAGAGCCTTGTTCTTTCCAGTTTCCAGCCTGTGCGATAATGCAAGCCTCCTCTTCAAGCGACAAAAACTTGCGCTTTTTTGCTGGTTGCAACATGGTTGTTTGCGTTTCCGTAGCTTCGGGAAACAATGACTGTATGGCGTGCAATCTTGTAGCCCTAGTTGAGCCATTGCTCGAATGCCACTGAGATTTGCTCCGCAACTCCAACTTCGTACATATGTACATAAATCGGTAATCCTTGACATTGAAGCCATTCTTATAAACTTTATAGGAAAGATTAATGAGTCAAACCTCGTTAATTCCAACTTCACGGGCATAGAAAATTTGTTCGTATAAACCGGAGTTCGAACTAGTGGTGGTCCTATTAATTACCAATACAGCGCGCAGTTTCAATATTAGGAGCGCATGCGCAATAAAATAGGCTTGATCGCATGTCCTTCTGAGTGCAATGCCATTAATTATGCACCGTGGAAAAACGGCATATGCATGCAAAGGTGAGGATGCGAACTTAAAAAGCAGGTGCACACTTATGCACTGTGAAACGTGGCGTGAAGGGCACACCGCCCGCATTATGACACCCATGCCCTCAGTCTTGTATTTATTCTAATGCAGGCCGACCGCAATTCTAAGCGGAGAGCCTAAAGTCCGAAGCCAGGGAGAAAAAAAAATGATCTCGAATGTAGGCCGAACAAAAAGTCGAGGACAGTGTTCACAAAAAGAAAACACATTTATTGAACAGCTTATTCCGAGTCGTCATCCCTGCTAGCTTCGTCGCTGATTACTTCTTTATCACTGTCATCTTCAGACAGTGCACTATCCTCAGTTCTATGAAGTGCATCTGATATTCTGCACTTTTTGAAGGAGTGCACTATCAAAGTTCCAGGGATGCCATCCCACGCTGCAGCTACCCAGCCCGCCACCTGCGACGGTGATGCTCACTTGATGTGGCCCGTTGCTGTAAGCTGGTGCTCTTCCCCATTCAACCAGTACATGCAGAACCCCCGCAGGCAATCCTTGAATGGCTTATCAATGCAGATGTCAAGCGGCTGCAACAGTATCGCAGTGAGGTCAGTGTTCGCCTCGGCGAGTGTAGCCTTCACGCTGTTAGTCGAGTGCCCACGATAGGAGTTGAGCACAGGGAGAAAGTTCTTGCACAAAAGGGCGCCTGGACGCCGCCGCCACACAATCCTTATCCATTCTTCTACCATGGCGCTCGTCCTCCAGTCGTTTTCGTTGGCCCTCACAACTACATTGCGTAGGAAGGCTTCTTTGGCGGGCAGTGTCTTCCTCTTAAATATAATGCAAGGAAGGAACTTATGTCCGTCTGCTGTGCAGCACAGCATCACAGCCGCGTGCTGCTTTTCATATCCCGCAGAGCACACCTTCACATCTTTGGCGCCCTTTTCATTGACGGTGTACGCCACCGGCATATCAAAATATACCGGCGTATGGTCCGCATTGCTGATTTGGCCTAGCGGATAGGCTCTCGCGCTTTCACAGCACATAATGCTGAAATTCAGTCAGCTTCTCCTCAAAATCACCGGGCAACTCCTGGGCGATTGAGGTGCGACAATGTAGGCTAAAGCCGAAGCGCTTCATAAATTTCTGTAGCCAGCCTCGGCTGGCTTTGAAGTCTGCCAGCGATAAGCCTTGCTCCCTTGAAAGCTCCCTCGCTTTCGCCTGAAGTACTTCCATCGTTACTGGGAGGGCAGCTGCTGGCTGCGACCGTATGAAGTCGGCCAACACCATCTCCATTTCGTGGTGACGGTCTTTTCGTGGTCCGGTGAATGCCATCCTCGTTGCGGTGCACACAAATAACCTCTCCCGTTGCCCCCTCCAACGACTGACGTTTTTTTTTCATCCACGCTGAAGTCCTGCCCAGCTTGCATGTTCGACGAGGACTCCGTGGCTAAAACAACTTTTCTTTTGAAAGCGGCACTATAATGGCATCGCCTGTTTGGTGCCATCGGGCTATTGACAATAACAAAACACCACACTGCACGCGGCGACACAGGCTACACAGGGACAAACTCAACCTACTGGTTTGGCCTCAGCCAGGCTTGGCTACTAATGGCTACAATACCTTCTTTTCTAGGTGGCGCTAGCTGCGCGCCATTTTTCTCTTGGAAATTGGCACGTTTTTCACAATCCTCGATTCTAAGCCGACCCTAGAGTTTGAAATATTGGCATTTAAGAAAAAACTATCGGCCTAGATTCGAATAAATACGGTGTAGCATGAATAGCCATTCGTGCACATGAGAGCACCGGCCCCCAACAACATCTGGGCGAATAATGCATCGTGCCCGAACGGACTACCGCTTGCAGCACCAATCGTTCCATGCTTCGCGGCAGTGCATTGCTCATGCAAGAAGACTAGAGGCTATCGTCACAGTGTACATGCAAAAACACAAGAGGATGTTACGTATGAAAATGCGTTTATTTATGTAGCTCAAGCATTAAGATAACCAGTCATCTGCGATTGTGTGCACCTGTTTCGACATGACTTCTACAACATGGACTGGAGCCGACCCAAGAACTCCAGCACACTGGGGTGCAGAGTCTGTGTTGCGCTCTCACGGAAGAACCGCCCAACTGTGCTCCAATGCCCGGCGCGGTAGTGTCAGCGGTGTCGCGTTGCCGTGGAACGAAGAGTTCAACTGTGAGCAACGGGGGGTGGTCAGGTGATCTGGTTATCTGCTTTACACACGCTGCATCTATGCACATCATTCTTGAACTCGCCCCCACAGTTCCCTTTTGTAAATGGTAGGCTAGTCCACACCACAATGTCGTATTTTTGTCTTCCTTAGAAAAAAAAAAGGAGAAAGTTGCACCCATGGGAGGGGAAAAGGACTGCGCTACCACAAGCACATGAGGCAGTGCCTGCGGTGTGGCATAACACATAGCGGTATGCGAAGTGAGGTCGCGTGAGGTTGCGTGACTTCCGCTAGACGATTTAAAAAATGTACGCGGATCGAGCATGTGGCTACGGGATTGCGGAGCTGTGGCAGCCAGTGGTGTGTTTACCTTTGGCTTTTGGCTTGGAATTGCATGAAAATTAGTCTGTGCGACCATGCAATTTTGTTCGGATTAACCGTGGTGTGGGTTTCAGGTTCGAATTAGTGAGAGTTTTCCCCCATTCAAATACTTCCCCAATGGACTAGTTTGAATTACCCGGCAGTTTGAATTGGGCGAGTTTGATTTAATGAGGTTACACTGTACTATAAAAATCAAATTAATATGTGTTTTTTGAACGCACACACATAATTCAAAACTTCAAAATGTTTCCTCTAAACTGCCATGACGGCGCATTGCGTCAGTATCACTGTTGTGGCATGGCTGGCTTTCTGTTTTGTTTACGTTGTGCTATGAGTCTCCATAGCACGTGGTTCGCCTGCTCCTAACAGTTTGTCACGTGTTTCTTTTTTATATTAATAATGATTGATGGTATGTATTTCACGAATTACCGCTGGAGAAGATCTCGGAGGGGTGTACTACCGAGAGTGGGAGAGGGAGTGAGAGACGCTTGACGACAGTAGCGTTTTGTCACAGCAAACCAAACTTTTATAACACGGCAAACGCAAACCCAAAAGTGAACAAATATATACAAGCAGAAAACAAATTCCGAGAATTGCCTCCAAATGAAACTAACAGCCTAATCTGACAATACTTTTCAAATGCCCGACTCGACACAGCAACCCAACAGTGAACAAATGACTCCAGCCCGAAAACTAACACAGAAAAGGAAAATACTAATCATAATCAAACTCTCTGCTGCCTTTGACAATCTTCTTTAAACTAAATTCGGCTCTGTTCTTAGCACTGAGCCTGGCCACTGTGGCCTCGCCGACGCCGTCGCGATTAACACACGGAAAGTCCCCACTCGTCGTCACCAAGTCCGCTGCCGGTGTAGAGACTGGTCGGGCGGAAGTCGTCGCTGTCCTTTACGACGGCTAGAAGAGACCGCTTGCTTCCGAAGCCGTCGCCCCGTCTCCACTGATGACGTGGCCTGACCAAGGGTTAGGCCTAGCCGCCGGGCTAAGTACGAGTGCGGTCCCCCGCTCGCAGTGGTGACGTGTCGCGCTGGTGAATTTCTGCTGGCCGACCTTCGAAGGGGGAGTGTTGGCGGCGCGTCCGGAACCCTCGGCTGCAGCACCTCCGCGGAGCCTCGCTCGAATCTTGGCCGAGGTCTACAGCTACGCCCCGGAGTACCAGCGTCTCGGGCTCCCGAGCTGAACGCCCGCCGTTCCCGTCGACAGAGCGAAGCTGCCGATGCGTCCTTCTTCGGCCGTAGCCCAGCAGACAATCCCCTTGCTGAGCGCTGCTGCGCCCTTTTCATGCCTCGTTTCACGCGCCACGAGCGCACGTGCTGCTTCATCGGCGGACAATCTTCGCCGTCGTCGTCGTCTGCTCTGCGCTGCCTCCCTTTGACTCATGACAATGTAAAGGAATAGAAAAATGCTCTTGAGAATTTTAGTACGCGGCAATATGAAGAACATTGCTCATGTTTGTTCCACAAGAAAACTTTGTTGAGGTGGAAACGCAACCATGAAGTACTAGTTCGTATTGGAGGGAATTTTGAAACATTATATGCTATGGGACATCGACGGGGAATGAAAAAAATCCTTGTTGTAATGAAAATGTTGTTGAAGCAGACTTCATTGTGCTGGGATTCGACTGTGCCAGATTTCTTCACGGTGGCCGACTTCTTTCCGGCTAATTCTTTTGTGAAAAGAAGCATATGCTCTGGCGTAAGCAGTTTGTAATTCCTGAGCACTGCCGTCCCCCTGAGGTTTTTCAATAATTGCTGGGGTTTTGTATGCCGGGACCATGATATGGTCACGAGGCATGCCGCAGGTAGGGCTTTGGGAATCTCGACATCCTAAGTATCTTGAACGTGCACCTAAATCTAAGCACACGGGCCTTCACAATTTTGCCTTGATGGAAATGCGACTTCTGCAGCCGGGATCAAACGCGGTGTGCGTGATCTTGATGTCTCCCAGTGAAATGAATGGAGCTTGTCGATAGTACAGTTCGGGTTGCCACATGTTGCCTCGCCGTGTTGTGGAGGATAACCGAGTTGTCCACATCAAGAATTTCTCGAAATTTCGCGTGGTAGCAGCCGGCAGACGTGATTGTGTGGAACAGCGGCTGTTGACTTTGGTGATTGTGCCCTGTGGCATGGAATCATACAGGAGCTTGACACTCTTTAATATCACTTGCCGAATAGATGGCACTGAACCGAATTTCGTAGTCACAGGCAAGTGCAGATGTTTTCATACTATGCCGTGTCGGCTGCCTCTATTCCAGTGTGAATTGCAGTGTCCGAATTTTGTTTCCAGCAACAGTGTGGCCCAGGAAACTTTCGCCCTCCTCAGCCTAACGTTGCATATGATTCAGTGAAGCCATTATTTGCTCGCCTTTGGTCATGTCATCCAAAAGCCTTGGAATTCAGTGACATGAAACTATCCACTACATGAAACACCCATGAACGATGACGTAAACGCTTTCGTATGGAATGCCGAGCTCCCTGAAAATGCCTTTGAGGAGCGTGCACTGATCCACCTTTACCGCTGATTCACGCAGGAAATATAAGTCAACAACACGTGTGGCCACAATAAATGCTTATTGTTGTGTGAAACTTTGTAGCTTTCTGCAACCTTACAGCACCACCACCTAACATTTCTCAAAGCAACACTCGTTTCCTCATTTGTACGCTGCATTTCCCCTGTGGTTTTCAATGGTTGTTCGTGCTTTGATTCGTGGAAAAGAAATTGCACTTCATCACTCGTGCACCATATAAATGCAAAGCACAACTCTCACCTTCATTGACCAACAGCAGTACTGCGTTGCTGCCGGGTGTTAGGCTGGGTCAATCTGAGAAGGGTCCACTGTTAAAAAAGAGATACGGTGACTTTTTACTTACAGTTGTGATTTGACTATGAAAAAACATGGGCAAACACTTTCAGATTTGCTGTATTACGATGCCCACTGAGCATATCCCACATGTTATGTGCACCTGAATGCCAGCTTCAGCTACTTTTGTGTTGACAAATGCTTCAAGTGCATTTCTGGTTTCCCCCAGAGTGAGAGCATCTATGCTTGTGTCACGTGTGTGAGAGCAATCTCGGGAGTGCTTGCTCCTATGGATTGAGAGAGATGCTGGCAGAATTGGCAGATCACACATTACTTTATGCACGGGAACACCGAAACATGTACAACATGGGAAAAGAAACAATTCACACACAAAAAGGAAAAAGAGTTAAGTAAGCAAGCCGAATAGCCAAATTCGTGAAAACCCTTAAAGTTTCTCCGCATTAGGTGCAGTCCCAATGGGAGTCTGTCCACCCTGGGTCTCAGGTTCATGTCCGCGGTAGCTGCTCAAATTGGACGCCCTTACTCTGGTCGCAGTGCGAGTTCGTAGACCGAGTCCCCTCGGTGGTGTCGCGTCCAAGTTGTCGTGGTCGATGAATGGGACCTGTGGTAGCCGCTGCACACGTAAGGTTCGTTAGTCTCCGCCGCCTGCTTTCCCGGATGACGTGGCAGTCACCGGTTCCTTGCTAGGCCTAGCTGCACCCCTCAGCCTCTTCCTTGAAGTTATGCCCGGTCTCCAAAGTGACCTGGCTTCCTGCTGTGATTACTCTGCGGGTCTGCCGGCGAAAGTTGAGTGTTGCGGGTGCACCGAAAACCGCTGCAGTTTGGCCGCTGCCTCTCAGAAGTTCAGGCTCGACTGTAAGCCTAATCATCGGTCACCTCGGAGGCCGGCGCCCTCAACTCCTTGTCACCAGTCCGTAGCTGGCAGGGCAACCTTCATTAACTGGTGCCACGCACGGCGAGCGTATAATCTGTGCGGTCCGGGCCAACACTATCATCATGATGAAATATGTGCGTGTACACTGCTATGAAATGCGCATCAGCATGCGCATTTTGTTCTTCTCTTCTGCTCTTGCCTTCAGCACACTACTACATAAAGGTGAAGGCGTTTAATAGCATAGCACAAAAATTGGCATAGTATAGCAAGGGGTGGGAAAGAAAGGTGAGCATGAGGAGGAAGGCACAGAGTAAAGCATAGCATAGACTTGCATAGTGTAGTATAGGAAGGTGCTGGGAAAGGGAAGTGAAGGTAAAGAGTAAGGCATAGCATATGTGATGCCCCGAGAGGCATCGGCGAGGCGAGAGACAGGGACGCAGGGAGCGGGCATTTTAAGCATCTGTAATCCTGCCTTTCGGCGGCTGCGGCGGTCAGAAGATAACTGGAGCTCTCCGTATCCGCGAGTTTGCAGAAACCGCGCTTTGACAGCAGAGCCGACGTTTACGCGGTGGCCCCAGACGAGCATGTACATTAGGCGGCGACTCTGGAGACGACATAATGCCGATGCCTGAGGGCACCCCGTGCGCCCCTGGGTGTTTGAACAAAGCCAGCAGAGCGTCCCCGGCATATTGCAATCGTCGTACAATGAAGTAAGGAGAACTGCTCTTCAGGCACACGCACCTGACCGGCCACAAAAGAGTGACTGCCGACAGACGCATCCTTCCACAAAAGAGCGACTGCCGACAGACGCGTCTTTACACCGGACATTTCGGGTGTGAGGGTGCCTAGACTATTGCTTGCACCTCGAGTGTTTCGGAATGGAAGCGGTGGTAGCTGACGCTCGTTGCAATAGTCTGTGCACATGTGTCAACGGTTAGGCTGTCCGACTTCCTCTCTGAATGTTGAGTTTTGTGTATGTTTACATTTTGCTTTCTATATTTTGGGAGAGACGCTTATACTGGATTGTACTATGGAGGCGGGCCTCAAAGAATAGTCGCACGGCAGGTTGTACTGGTGCGTTTTCCACTGGCGACGTTGCTATACACAACAGTTGGATAGACGCCCTGGGGAGGCGGGGCTGTCAAGGAGAAAAAAAAATCCCGCCATCTCCACGAAGTTTGATGACGAGTATGGCGAAGCTCCAGTGCTTATAGGTAAAACCGTGAAACATTCGCCCACACATCATATATAGACTCGACATGTTGTTAAAGGGGTGATTGTATATACACTTATATATGCGATGTTTATTATTTACATATCGATGCAATTATATACACTTACATAATTGCCACAAGATGTAATCATTTACATCTTTTGGCAGCGACCGGAAAGTCGTTTTAGCACGGTGGTAGCGTTGGCACGGCACTGGTCGTCGTGGATGGAGGCGATGGTGGTGAGGTTGTCGAACCACAAGCGGTCGCATACCTTACAGCTGAGGCCGAACGAGCGATTGAGGAAGTCACACTTGGAGTGCACGTCGGCACCACCAACCTCGGGTAGTGACCGGTTTTGGTGCTTGACCGCAGCTTCGCGCGCCCCGCTCCGATTCGAGGCTGTGTGGAGATGTGCATTCACTGAGCTCCTGGCGATGAGAAAGGAAGCGTGCCAAAAGAGCTCGCGCTATATAGGCGCGGCCTTCTGGCAGTCGCCTCTCTAACTAGTGCGCGCGCCCGAGTATGCAGCGGAGCAGCGGAGACGGAGGAGTACAGGTGTGTGCCGCGCCGCCTTAAGGCATGCCATCTAACGGGCGACCTATGAACTATTGAACAGCTGCACCTTTAGCGGTTACCTCGAGAACTAGTGAACACGGCGCGCCGAGGGACTTGCCCCGAGCAAGAGGAGCTTCGCCCCTAAAAGACGTCTCGGGGTCGAGGGTAGGGCTGAATTTTCTCGGTTCGAGAGACTGGAAGAGGTGCGTTGACCTTCCATCATGTTTCGGGCGAAGAAGTAATTTTTGTTTGCGATCCCTCATGGATGTTTTGCCGTTCGGTTCTCCAACCTCGGAGATGATGTAGTGGTCATCGTCGTGAGGGCCTGATGCGAGCAGCAGTGACCGGAGATGATCCTTGAGCTACGGTGACTTCGAAGACGATATCCGAGCCCCCCTGCCCAAGCACCAGTCCACAGGCCGGCAATGAGACCTACGCGCCGATGGAGCCTCCCAGATAAGCGTTGTTTTATTGCGGCAGAATGTGTGCTTGAGACATTGCGCCTTTAGTTTCTAGACTGTTTTACCTTTTGTATCGGTTGTTCTTTGATGAGTCTGTTACGAAGTTAATTCCTGTGTTGCATTATGCATTTACTTCGCTCCTTGTTCGCCTTGTGTCATTATGTTGCACACTAATTGTTAATTGTAAACTTACTCATGTTCGTGTTTTGTTAACTACATGTTTTGTTAACTTAAGAAAGCCTGTTGCCTCTTTTGTTCCCGGCCCCAGCACGAATCCGGTTTGGTTACATGGTGGTTGAGATGAATTGTGAAACATTTCGAACGGAGCCGTGGCGTAGTTGTGGTATTTGTGAAGTGTTGCGTAGGGGGGCGTAGAACTGCCTTGTATAGTGTAGTGTAGTAAGGGGCTGGGAGAGGGAAATGATGCTCAGGAGGAGGATAAAGAGTAAAGCGTGGCATAGCCTTATATAGTGTAGTGTATTGAGGGGGTAGAGAAGGCACTTCAGGCTTAGGAAGAGGGGATAGAGTAGGGCATAACATAACCTTACATAATAACGACGAGGTGTGGGAAAGGGAAGTGAAAGGGAGGAGTAATGATGTGAGTTCTACGACAGAAAGGAGGAGGACATCACAACGGGTCACTGCCTGCCAAGCCAATTTGAACCAAGACATGTGACCCCAACCATGTAACGTGACATATTAGCTAGTCATGTGACATGTTCCCGCCAAAGCCATGTACCAGCTAGTCACATTAAAAATCGCGTAACTTAGCTTGTAGAAGATGGAAGAAGCTAGGTCGGCCACAAGCTGCCCACATTCTTTTTGTTACCCACGTCTAGCAGTACATTTCTCTTGAATTTACTATGGTATTGTAACTATTTTCGTAAAATATTCGATTCGATTCACACTCAGAATTTTTCTATTCGCACAGCTGTACTTGACAAGTGCTCCATTTTCACTAGAAATTGTGAATTAGATGCTACAGAAGCCTGTGTAGTCTTTGACTTTTCATTATAGCTAAACTTATGAACTTAATAGTTCCCTTTAGTGTATGATTGTGTAGATGTTTTTTGAAGTGGTCATTTATCAACTAATAAAACGCGCACCCCCACCAGTCACGTGTTAGCTGCTCGTCACATTTATCGGGGGTTAGTAGTATCCTAATTCATAATTCCTAATTCATAAAGATATAGCGGGCAACGTAGAGGAATTCTACAGCATTAACGAAAGGGTTGCACGCGTCGTAATAAAACTAAATAAGCGGTATAAACTTAAGTTAATCCAGGGATATGCGCCAACAACGAGCTACGATGATGAACAAGTAGAGCAATTCTACGAGGATATCGAATTAGCAATAAAGAAAGTACGGACACAATACACAGTAGTCATGGGGGATTTCAACGCAAAAGTAGGGACAAAACAAAGTGGAGAGCAGGCGATTGGCAACTACGGCGTCGGCCATAGGAATAACCGCGGGGAAATGCTAGTACAATTTGCCGAAAGAAACCGACTCCGAATAATGAACACGTTTTTCAAGAAACACAAGAATAGGAAGTGGACGTGGAGAAGCCCAAACAGGGAAACAAAGAATGAAATAGACTTCATAATGTGCGAACAACTAAGTATAATTCAAGACACACAAGTAGTGGGGAAGATAAAATGCAGCGATCACAGATTAGTAAGGGCAAAGATTGTACTTAACCTAAAGAAGACAAGAACTAAATTATTTACTAGAAAAAAAATGCAATCTAGGGGTAATCAGAGCGAAGAATGAAGAATTTAAAGTAGCCCTAAGCAACAAGTTCGAAGCATTAGACGAAAACGGTGACAATGTAGAAGAAATGAACAAAACCATAACGAAAACAATCCTTGATACAGCGATAGAAGTCGGGGGTAAAACAACTAAGCAAACAACAAGTAAGCTGTCCCAATCTACCAAGGACTTAATAAAAAAACGCCAGCAAATGAAAGTAACTTCGCCAAAAGATAAGATTGAATTCGCAGAACTATCAAAATTGATCAGTAAAGCCAGGCAAAGAGATGTAAAAAACTTTAACACGAGAGAAGTAGAGAAAGCTGTAGAGAAAGGCACCAGCATTAAAACGGTGAAACAGAAACTGCACTTAGGGCAAAACAAAATGCATGCGCTAAAAGATAAACAAGGTAACGTTATCAACAGTTTCAACGAAATACTAAAAGTAGCAGAAGATTTCTACTCTGCACTGTACAGTTCTCAGACAGACCATACAACCTTAATAGAAATAGAATCTGAGGAGGACACCGAAATTCCATGTATAACCGCTGACGAAGTCAAAAAAGCTGTCAAAGGCATGTCCCGCGGTAAAGCAGCTGGTGAAGATGGTATAACAGCCGACTTGATTATAGACGGAGGAGATATTGTACTTGAAAAACTTGCATCGCTCTTCACGAAATGTGTCAAGACATGTAGTATACCACGCAGTTGGAAAAATGCGAATATAATCCTTATCCACAAGAAAGGTGACATAAAGGAGTTAAAGAATTATAGACCGATTAGCCTACTCTTAGTAATATACAAGCTATTTACAAAAGTAATTTCTATGAGGATAAGAGAAACACTCGACTTTAATCAACCGAGAGAACAAGCTGGTTTTAGGAAAGGTTACTCGACAATGGACCACAGCCACGCTATCAACCTAGTAATCGAGAAGTACGCGGAATATAACAAACCTCTTTATATGGCGTTTATCGACTGCGAGAAGTCATTTGACTCGATAGAAATACAAGCAGTTCTAGAAGCTCTACGTAGACAAGGGGTACCTGACATATACGTGAAAACCATCAACAACATATACAAAGATTGCACAGCCACACTACTCCTACACGAGAGAAGCAGAGGAATCCCGATCGGGAGAGGTGTGAGACAGGGAGATACGATATCCCTGATGCTATTCACTGCATGTTTAGAGGAAATCTTTAAACGTCTAGACTGGGAAAACAAGGGAATTCGAATAGACGGAGAATATCTCAGCAATTTAAGATTCGCAGACGACATTGTGCTCTTTAGCAATGATGGAGACGAACTACAAAACATGATTGATGACCTAAACAGGGAAAGTATTAAAATTGGATTAAAAATGAATAGGCAGAAGACCAAAGTTATGCTCAATAGCCTAGCTAAGGAACAGGAATTTAAAATCGACAATGAACCCTTACAATGTGTAAACGAATACGTATACATGGGACAGTTAATAACAGGAACTCCTAACCACGAAAAAGAAATTCTCCGTAGAATAAGGTTGGGCTGGGGCGCATTCGGAAGGCATTACGAAATCATGACCGGAAACTTACCGCTCTCATTAAAGCGAAAAGTATTCAATCACTGCATTCTCCCAGTACTAACGTACGGCGCAGAAACGTGGAGGATAACGAAAAGACTAGAGATGAAACTAAGGAGCGCGCAACGTGCAATGGAAAGAAAAATGTTGGGGGTAACGCTAAGAGATAAAAAACAAGCGGAATGGATCAGAGAACAGACAGGAGTAGCCGATATTATTATATCAATTAAAAGAAAGAAGTGGACCTGGGCAGGACATGTCATGAGGAGGAAAGATAACAGATGGACAGTAAGAGCAACGGAATGGATACCAAGAGAGGGAAAACGTAACAGAGGCAGGCAAAAGGTTAGATGGAGGGATGAAATTAAAAAGTTTGCAGGCATAAAGTGGAACCAACTTGCCCAGGATAGGGTGGATTGGAAGTCGTTGGGAGAGGCCTTCGTCCTGCAGTGGACCTAAACAGGCTGATGATGATGATTATGAGTATACAGTTATAGTAAAGTATTTTTCTAATGCTGTCAGTCATAGCCCACTCTGTTAGGCGCCCTCATAGGCTACTGCATGTGACACAGGTTCAAATAAACACTTCAATTTAGCGTCAGATGTAAACGAAGGGCACGAAGAGCCCTGATACAGCGACACTCCCTGTTCTTGATCGTTTTCAACTTTTTGTTTTATTACGTCAAGCCATCTTTCCCACGCAGTACTTGCTTCTTTTTGGACCAGTGTCCAGTAACTCGTACAAACAGCAAACACAAATTTACTGACAATAAGCAGTCACAATTGTCACATCGATATCTATTTTCATCCTTTGTTGGTGAAAGAGTTTGGAACAGTATATTTACCCTGATTAAATGTCTGCCAAGCATAATGCAATCGCTCAGGAGACTATGAGGGAGTTACCACTCACCATAATAATATCGTACTACTAACTGTGTGTACATGTCACATTGATTCTGTTGGTTTCATTTCTTACATAGGGGCACTTGAAAACATGATTTGCGATTGAGTATTACATGCGAAAATTGCATTCACTAATTAAACATGCCATGCCTGTGACAGATTCTTCCTAACCATATTGGCTACAGATCTGGATGTTCTCACACAAATTTTTGTAAGTCATTTCAGTGAAAGTAAACCATCCTTCTCCTATAGAGGAAGGGAAAAAAAAAGCCAGGAGAGAGCATCACGTGACAATCTTGGAGCCTAGTCTGAAAAACATTAAACGAAGTAACCATGGGAAATGAGCCCCTGTCACGCGATAGGCAAGCGGTATAGAATAATGTACGGCCACGCACCACTAAAAGTTACCTCGCCCAAACAAACTCTAGCGGTCCGGCGACTGTGTGGGTTCTAATCCTATACCCGACAGGCACCGCGCACAAGACATCAGAGGAGGTTTGCTTGCCGAGGCTTGCGCAATCACGTGACGTCGCCTTTCAGTCTTTTTTTTTTCTCTTCCACGTCTATTTTCCTCAGCCATAACGTGTTATGCGGGAAAGTTATCGCTCGAGTGCCACACGATCCTTTTTGGTCTGCAAACGACTAGGCCTGTTTTCGTTTACACATTTCGGAGCTTGCTCTCGATCATACGATTCCCGGATTATACGTTTTATTTTTCTATCGCGAAAAGTCGCATATTACTGAGATCCTGCCGTGCATGGATTACACAGAGGGCATACGGTTTGCGTGTACACGGAACGTGACCACGTGCCGGAGAAGTGCTTCGCCGCGCACAATGCAAACAAAGCATTCGTCCGTTTTATAGTATTAGCCGTCGCGCTGGGAATACGGCACGTTCATGCACGCGTTCCCGCCATTTAAATGTGTTTCGCTGACCGGCCTTGGTCGTTAAGTATTTATTTATTTTAGGCAATATAGCCTTACGTCTCGAGAGGAGGTGACCTTGATAAAACGGCCGGAGAATAAATATTGTATTTATTTACATTTTATTTACAAAGATACCTGCAACGCCGTGTTGGCATTACGGAGAGGGGATGGATGAAATACAGAGGTCACAGAAATAAAGAATGGTGAATACAAAAAAAATATACAACGTAGAAGTGACAGATCGGCGATGCGATGTCGTAAATAAGTCGCGAGACGACATGCTTTAAACCCTTTGCTGAATTGTAGTGCATAACAGAATGCAGAGTACAGCAAAAATTACAGTTTATTAACGAATTAACGCAGCATACTGATGGCACAACAATGGCATATGTCACTCACTTCTCACTGTACAAAACGAAGGAAATAAAACGTTAGAATTTACTCACCGTCGCTTCTGGGAGTTGATTCCGTTCTCTGTTTTTTTTTAAAAAAGAAGGAATTAGAAAAGCTAGGGGACGTGATGGTATTATTTTGTGTGGGTGTTGGCAACGCTGTGAGCTATACTCTGGGGCTAAGAGGTAGTCCGTTTTGCCGATTACTGTGTGATTATCTACTGCGAGGAATTTGAGGCGATGTTTCTGTCCTCTTGATCGTATAGCGTTTCCCATCCTAACGGGAAACTTTACAAATATTCGCGCAAGAAATTTGAGAACTTGCGTCTCCTTCGTTCGATAAACGCCAGAATTGGCACGGAATTAGTGTGCGAATGCATAGCTAACGTGACTGATAGTGAAAGCGATAAGCTTGAGATATACTGGTCAGTTACGCCACGATAAGCGGTAATAACAGCATAACTTAAAGACAACGTAGAAACGCTATACGGATGTATATGGAGGCACAGCTAACTTAAAGACAACGTAGAAACGCTATAAGGATGTATATGGAGGCACAGGGTCTGCTGACTTCCGAAATTGAAATTTAATTGCGCGAGCGCAGCATTATGAAGCGCGGAGTGAAAAAATTACACCATCTCCTGCTAAAGGGGACCATGAGGCGATGCGAAGCAGCACGGGGGTGCACACCGCGCTTGCCTCGGTTTGACTAGGTGTCGCGTTTGCATCGATTTGACGCTAGCAGACGCTACCTGCGCCAGCGTTGTCTCTTGCGGGCGAGGGCACGTTCTCGTTCCTTGCGAGCTGGTAAAGCGTTCATCGAAGAAAGAGCGTTTCCATAGTCAACGCGCGCCGTTCGGAGAGGAGGAATGCCGAGAGGAGAGGAGATAAGGAGAGGAGGGGGAGGAGGTTGCGCATGCGCAGTGCTGGTGTGGACGCCGACGCCGCGGGACAGAACAGCACCCTCTAGAGGGTGTTGGACAGGAGCGAGAACGCAGGAGAAGCGCAAGCAGGTGGTAGGAGAGAAGTGGAGAGAGTAGCGCGTAGCTGTTGGAGAGAGGGAAGGAGGAGAGTTGCGCATGCGCAGTGTGAGTGCGGACGCCGACGCCGCGGGACACGCCACCGCTAACAAAATGCTTCGCATTTAAAAAAATTAACGAAGTACCGTGCACGTAATGTGATATCTGCTAAAAAGCAGCCGAGCGGTGGTTGTCTCGTTTTTCTCTCTGAATTTCTGTGATGCTGTGTGATTTCTTTACGGTACGATTCTACTGCGATTGCGTGTTATGCTTGACGATGATTTTCTTCGAATTTATTTGCGAATCCCGGATGTGAAACGATGTATTTCTTTTGTGAATGACAGGTACGGTGTGTCGTTGTGGCCGTTTCACTCGCATTGCCTTTTTTTTTCCCCTGGAAATCGGCGGTCTGCTCGCGCCCGCTGCCGCTTGCATTGCGTTTTTTTCTTTCTTTCGGTCCGTTGTCGCCCGACTTGTGCTTCTTGGTGAGGAATCTCACTGTTTACGGCTTTCCTGCGCCGTATATCCTGCGCTCGCACCTGGCCTCTGCCTCTCGGTTACGTGGCACAGGATTGGTCACCCGACGCTGCCGTTCCGCTGGCGCGCAGAGCGAAGGCTACGAGGCCATGGAGCGCCGAATCCTTCCGAGGCGAGACGATTGGAACGGTTCGTCTCTAAAATCTATACTGGAGCTAGTATACCTCTTGCCTCTCGTAGTCGCATCTCACTCCTGTGCCTCTACCGCAGATTGTTTCACTCCATACCTCGTGACGGCCAGCTGGTTCAGCTGACTCATCATACTTCTAGAACTAGTCTAGTGGCTATGGTACTCGGCTGCTGATCCGAGGGTCGCGGGATCTAATCCCGGCCGCGGCGGCTGCATTTCGATGGAGGCTAAATGTTGAGGCCCGTGTGCTGTGCGATGTCAGTGCACGTTAAAGAACCTCAGGTGGTCGAAATTTCCGGAGACCTCCACTACGGTGTCTCTCATAAGCAAAGCTGGTTTTGGGACGTAAAACCTCATAAATCAAATCAGTCGATCAGGCCATCATCTGAACACAGTAATTCCACCCCGAACCTGCACCACTACTTTCCAGCAGTCGTTCTTCGTCCGAACTGCCCGTGACTAGAATGGCCTTCCGGGAGACGTTGCACTCATCCGTGACGCAGCGCGCGTCCGATATGTGCTGTCGATCACTAGTCTAAGATTTGGAACAGCTGTTTCCCGACTTATCTTTGTAAAACTGTATTTTTTTAAAATTCGTCATCATTGCAGTCTTTTCATTTTCTTATTATGGCTTGTTGTTATTTATTGTTTTTTAATCTTCTCTCTTACTTTTTGATGCCCACCCATCATGTAATGTCCCTTGGGACCCTTGAGGTACCAATAAATAAATAAATAAATAAAGATATGCTGTTCGGACACGCACACCCCGCCTCATCTTCCTCCTTCCAGGGCTGCCGCTGCAGCGCCCGCCATTGGCAGATGACAAGCCGCGGAAGAACACGTTTAACATGCGTTCGCACTGCTGATTGGTCAAAGAGGCGTGTAGCTTCCACAGTGCTGCACGGAACTTCTGAAGCAGACTATAGACCCTTTTCATAATTCGCAAGTGTGCTTCTCTGTACTTCACATTTGCCCTACTAATGGCGACAGCTGCCTTTGTTGAAATGTCAAAATTCAAGTTACACATGCTGAGGCCCGTTTTTGTGTGCATGTTTGTTTGTATCAGGAGGGCTGAGTCGACATTTTGAAAATGCCCAATCTCAAGCAAGCTGCGCCTTGTACATGCTGTCTGCAGGATCGCCTACGCCGCCATTAGTACGGCAAGCTGCATCGCAGGGAAGCTAACTTTACTATTATGAAAAAGGGTCCGTAGAATGGGCGCGGCGCCTAGACCGCTGCTCTTGAGCCTGTTGCCGTCTGTCCGGCGAGCGGACGCCGGACAAACGGCACAAGCTCGACCAGGACAGCTCCGCTGCTAAAACGCGATAGATGTTATTACAAGTTAGGTGTTAATCCTGTAGATAATTTTATTTTAGATACTCGATTGGCGGTGAAGGACTGCGTTGGTAAATGCCTCGGGTGGTCTCGCACGTGCACGGAATGCTAGGGGTTTTCTCCGTAGATTAGTGAGAAAGGGAAACGACTCTATGCTCAAATGAATTCTTGGTAATAACAGCGCGGAATAAGAAAACGAGGACAAAATAAGGAACACAGAACGAGCGCTGACTATCAACTGGGAGTTCATTAATTAGAAGAAAGCAACAGCGCTTATACAGTAAGTAACAAAATCTCATGCACATATATGAACACATGTCCGCAGAATAATAAGAAAAACCAAAGATACGTATGCCTGATAAAAAACAAAAACAAAACACCAAGAGTTATCTAAGAACTTTAGCTCTTTTTTAATAGCACAACCATTTGCCATCGTATCAGTTCGCCGATCCATTAGAATCATTCGTAGGTTTAATTGTAGTCATAACCATTGAGTTAAAATACCTTCTCTTGATTTCCTCTTTGTCGGTTGCACTGCGGATCCCCTTCATTGTGTTTTTTGCTCGGTGACGTGTGTGATGACGGGCATTGTAATTGCGTATCGATTTGACACTGTATACCGCGGCAGATCGCCATGTTTGGTGATACTAAATTCTGATCCCTCTACAACATTTTCGATTTTTCTTTTGCGTGTGCGCGCGAACAGCGACCACCTGCTGCTTTCCCGCACGAGACTTCCACTTTTGTAAATAAATAAAAAAAAGACACCCCCCCTTCATACCCTTCTTTATTTGTGTCCGTGCTTCCGACCTCAGCCTCCGTGCTGTGTAAATAAAAGGACCTATCACCGCCGTGAGTGCTATATACATTGCCTCCAAGACGCGCGCGTTGCCCGTACATATAGATTGTCAAAATATTTTGCTAGCGACATAGAGAAGGACGCACGGGGCCGTCCTGTTATCGTCTGCACGCAGCCACCGCAGCCGAGCTCCTTCTGTTCGCACCGTCGTCTGCTTCCAGTTTCCTTCGCTTTTTTTTTTCATTACTACATTCTTTTATTTCCAGACGGTCATCTCGGTAACTCCCGCGAGAAATTGCGCGATCGATCGTCCGTGCAACGAGGAGGATCGAGGTGGAGTCGTGATAAACGGAAACAGGGCGGCGGTATCAGTGTTTCGCAGTGACCCGTGCTGTACGGCTCCTTCTCTCTTTTTCTTTTAAATTTTTTTCTTCGCTAATTCAACCGTTCCAATTTCGAGGCTTAATACATGGTTTTGTGGAAACGGCCGCTATATATGTATGAGCGGCGTCGTGGATCCTTAATCGTAATCCCGTTCGGCGGCCTGCGTAGTGTTGTTTTTGAACGCGTTATCTTGCGTATATATATTAGCGTGCGGGTTCAGTTTCCTCTCTTGATACCCCCTCCCCCCCTTTCCCATTTCCTCTTGCGGCGGATTTATTGCTTCGCGGTATTATTGCGGATTAAAATTGCTCGCCCTGCGGACCGTGCCAGCTCGCCGGAATGAGCAGTACGCTTTCTTTCTTTCTTTCTTTCTTCTTTCTTTCTTTCTTTCTTTCTTTCTTTCTTTCTTTCTTTCTTCTTTCTTTCTTTCTTTCTTTCTTTAAGTTGAGCTGCTCGGCAGTTGTCTGGGTGCTGCGAGAACGGTGCGATAACTTCCGCCAGATCGGAGTGACAGGAATAAAGGGGAGATTAGCGAGAGAATAAATCTGAAAGATAAAACGATATCTGGCAGTTACGTGTATAAATGCACGCATGATCAGTCTTGCCGTCTGCTGCACAGCGTTCGTTTTTATTCTGGTAGGGACGCCGTGCATGTAGCAGACGACGATCGCAGATGACGTCCTGAGCGATGCATACACCTCCCCTCGCCTTTATCCCCCATGCACTGTACTCAGTTTCGTACATTAGGTGCAACGCTGTGAAGGCCGCGCAAGTAGTCCGCAAAGAAAAAGGAAAAAAAAAAGATAGGTGTATCGCTCCCACAAACGAAAGAAAAATATACGAGCTTGTTTTGTCAAGCTCATTAAAAATGTATCAATATTTAAGGCTGCCAGCTAGGCAGTTATTGTTTTTTCCCCGCCGCAAGCAACGCACTACTTTTGGTCGCGGAAGGAAACGCAGTATAACGCGTAAATCCGCGTTCTTCTTTTATTAAATGCGAAGCATTTCTTAGCGAACTTCGGCGAGTTTGAGCGTATCTATCTATCTATCTATCTATCTATCTATCTATCTATCTATCTATCTATCTATCTATCTATCTATCTATCTATCTATCTATCTAGCCGCCTACGATTTTGTGCTCTCCAGGCCGTTTCGCCAATCGGATGTTTACGAAAATTGGTATGCCACATCATGACTACATGACGAACATAAATGACAGGTCATAACATGAAAATCATGATATGCGTGTCATGAACGGCATGATTTACATGCCACGGTCTTAGGGCTCTCCTGGCCGTTTCGCTAGTGGTATGTATGCGAAAAGTGGTATGGCACAACATGACTGCCTGACGAACATAAATGGCATGTCATAACATGAAAATCGTGACATGCGTTTCATGAGCGGCATGATTTACATGTCACAGTCTTGGTGTTCTCCTGGTCGTCTCGTTCATGAGATGTATACAAAAATTGGTATGCCACATGACTGCATGGCAAACATAAATGACAGGTCATAACATGAAATTCATGACATGCATGTCATGATCATGATTTACATGCGACGGTCTTGGTGCCCTCCTGGCTGTTTCGTTAATGGGATGTATACGAAAATTGGTATGCCACGGCATGACTGCATGGCGAACATGACTGACAGGTCACAACATGAAAATCATGATATGCATGTCATGGGCGACATGACTTACATGCCACGAGTTTCGTTAAGGGGATGTATACGAAAATGGGCATGCCACAAGATGACTGCATCATGAAGGTAAATGACAGGTCATAACATGAAAATCATGACATGCATGTATGAGCGGCATGATTTACATGCCATGGTCTTGGTGCTCTCTTGGCCGTTTCGTTAGTGGGATGTGTAGGAAAATTGGTATGCAACAATATGATTGCATGACGAACATAAATGACAGGTCATAACATGAAAAGCATCACATGCATGTCATGGGCGGCATGTTACATGCCAGGCGTTTCGTTAATGGGATGTATACCAAAATTGCTATGGCACAACACGACAGCATGACGAACGCCAATGACCGGTCATAACATTAGAATCATGACATGCGTTTCATGACAGCCATGATTTACATGCCATGGTCCTGGCGCTATACTGCCGTTTCGTTAATGGGATGTATGGGCTCCGTCTACTGACCAGAGGGCGCTACGTAGCTCTCGTCGGACGGCTCAGTCGCGCACGGTGGAAACCAAGGCGACAGGGACGCGCGCGTTCCTTCGCTGCTTTCCGGGCGTGCTGCGAACCACACGAACGCTCGCGGCGTCATCATTTGGAGCAGTTTGCCGCAGGTTTGGAGCGCGCGTCTCAAAAGAAATAACACGAAAGAAGGTGGAACGGGCGGTCGCTGCTGCTATAGAGTTGGAGACGCGCATCGCGTTCACGCATTTCTTTGTCACAGTCTGGCCAATTTTGCTTCTTCTCTCCGCCAGGCAGTGCATTCTGGCGCTGATGTCGCACATGGAAAACTCGACTGCACGGAGCCTATAGCGAGACAACAATGCAAATCCATTTTACGTTCCTTATGCGTGCTTCGCATTTCCTTGATTCCCACTGCACGTGGGATCTGCCAATTTTTTTTTCATTAGGTTTATATGTTCGCAGATTTTACGGCTTTTTAAGCCAGACTTTCTTATCTCGAAAATGTATACGCGCTGTTTATCTGCTTTTGCTGCTACATTCTGTACAGTGATATGTGCCCTTTCCGAGTCAGACCGTCTGCTGGGTAAGAGCTGGCTGTTAAGCTTAAAGGCCAGCTCCGGCGACTTTTCGAGGTTAACGGACCTCAGGGAAATTTGCTGGAGGAGGTTCCTTAGCACAGATGACGGAAGTGTGCCACTTGGCACACTTTCGTTATTTGTGCGCGGTTATAGGCTCAAGAGATGCGCAGTTTGCGCATCTCTTCATCATCAATCAACTTTTCATCATCAACTTCATCATCAATCAACATCATCAATCAACTTTTACAGATTGCCTCAAACCGCGTGCCTGGCCTCCTGTAATCCTCCTTTTGCATGTCTATGTGGCTCCCTCTCGCGAACAGGGGCACGAAACAAGATGTACGGCGTCGCGCCGAACCTGTCGTCTGCTACCGCAACGTCTATCTGTGGCACAACATGGTCGGGCGGCGACACACACAGTGAGCGTTGTGCTTACTTTCAATTTGTAATGCTGTACCCACTTCTGCCAGGCCTCTCCGGCTTTGTGAACTCCAACAGTGAAAAGAAGAGCCGCCCGTGAGAAAGCCTTTGGGGTCCAGAAACGGGACAAAATGCGGCCCCGACGCGAAAGGCAAAGCAAATTAACACCGCTCGCTTCCCATATGGACACTCACTTGAGGGGTGAAATTCGGTTTGTTCCTTCTTTCGAATGCGCTTCCCCCTGTCAGAATTCGGCGCAAGGCATTATACTTATTTTATTTTGAGCAACATAGATGGCGCTGCTGCGCTACAGGGGCTAAAGTTACTGTACGTGCTTAACGTATACAGTAACTCTAACTGCGGCATGCCCCTTAATCATGTCAGGGTTTTGGCACGTAAAACACCGCGGCATTCTTAAACGTACCTCGCCGAAACGATACTGCGTATTTCAGCGGAGTGTGTTAGGTCTTGTTGTTAACGTTCTTCGGTACAATTTTTATAACTGCACCAATCCTTTAGTTACGATGTCCATTGATCTTTAGGCAACCATTCAATTGAACGCTCTTCCTCCTCGCCCCCCTCCCCTCCCCCGCACACACACACACGCGTTGTACTCAGGGATATGTTGTTGTTGTTTTGTGGGGTTTAACGTCCCAAAACCAGTTCTGATTATGAGAGACGCCGTAGAGGAGGTCTCCGGAAATTTCGACCACCTGGGGTTCTTTAACGTGCACTGACATCGCACAGCACACGGGCCTCAACATTTCGCCTCCATCGAAATGCAGCCGCCGTGGCCGGGATTCGATCCCGCGACCTTCGGATCAGCAGCCGGGTACCTTAGCCACTAGACCACCGTGGCGGGGCGTACTCAGGGATATGGACTCTTCCCGATGCTACAGTTGTATGTATATCGTTGCTGTTTTCGAAGAACGTCTCGCATTGGAGACTTCCACCACTCAGCAGCTGTAGCGCCCTTAACTGCCCAGAGTATTTTTGAATGAGTAAATGAATTGATTAATGGTATGCAAGTCAGCCATGGAACTTAGACTGAATGCGAGTATGTGGCGCTCGCAACAGCTGCTTCCCCTCATGTCCTTATCAGAAGTGGTACGGATAAGCTACACATTCCCGGGAAGCCATTTTCTTCCCCATATAAATCGACGAAAGTTTGCCGCCACCCGCAAGCGCCAATAGTGTTGCTCAATAGGCATCCAGCGCTGTTGAGCGGAGCTTCCAGAGACGACTGGCCTCCCATTGTTCGCGCCGGAACGCGAAGTACCGCAATTACGATGTCTGCAGATGCACCGGTCGCTGAGCAGGAATGGGAGACGCACAGGGAAACGAACACGCCTTGATTGGAGCGACATTTAGGGAAGAACCGGGTATAAAGTGCAGGGAAGGGAAATCGGGACACGGCCGAGAATTGTGGCTTTGTTGTGCTATTGTGCTACGGCAACGGTGAGAGCGCGCGAATTTGCCGTGAACGAAGTGCATGTGTACAGTAGGGTCGGTTTGGCCAGGGCACCGTGAAAGGTCGCGAACTTTCCCATGCACGCGACAGCGCGCGTCGCTTTAAGTGTCTCTCTCTCTCTCTCGCACTGTCGACGAGGGATATAACGCAAAAGAAAACACAAATCAGTTGAGGTGTTAGTTGGCGCAAATTGCAATGACGGCGTACAGAGGCCGGCGTATAGGGAAGAGTCTCATTTCCCTTTCTTCCCGCGATGGTGTTCAGCCCAGGTGCGTCGAAGTTGTTTGCGAGCGACCGAACAAACAAAAAAAGGGGGAGTGGCCTTTCTTCCAGGCTGTCGGAGTGTTTCTCGACAATCGGAAATTTCCGCTACGCCATTGAGTTTGCCTTCGCCCGAAACCGCGCTCCCGCCGTTATTTCCTTTTGTTTTTTCCTTTGCGCTACGCTTGTCGCTCTCACGTACCTACCTCTCCCCATTAGGGAAAGAAAAAGTGGGCGAGGTCTCGCGGTGACGCGCGCGCCTGCCAGTGGAAGCTGTCGAACGCAGCAGCTTTCGTCTACGCAGGTTTTTCCCCATTCTATCCCGAGAGCTGGTATGGTGTTATCCTTTTGGCCTTGTCGACGAGGCTCGTGGGGAAAAAAGGGTGGGCAGGGAAGGGGATAATCTTTTTCTCCGTACACCCCCCACGTTCTCCTCTCGTTAAAAGCCTCCCCCCCCCCCCTCCCCTTACAGACGCCGGGATGCCGTTTTTGGGTCCACTATTTGAAATGTCAGAACGCTGCCGCTTGCGGCCATTGGCCGTGGGAGAAGTAAGAAAACAAGGGATAAGTTTGCGCCGTGGTCTCTTCAGCTTTTCTGCTCGACCGGTGGCGACATCTGTTGGCGTAGGAGAGTGAAAGGGAGAATGGGTGGATTGGGGAGAAAGGAGGGACGCGAAGGAATTTGGGAGGAGGAGGGTGTTCCCGAAGGGCTTCGGACTTTTTTCTTGTCTGCAGTTTGTTCTTTGGGAGAGAGACCGTTTCCCTCTTCGACGGGGAGCGAAAATAAAATAAGAGACTGCGGAGCTGAAACTCGCGATGGAGCGGCTGTACTGAGATGAATGCGCCCGGTGTTTCGGAAGCTACCTTGGTCATTTTTGTGCCTGGCTGTTTTAGTTTCGTTTGTTTGCCGCCGGCGTTCCAAATGGAATTGGGCTTAGATTGGGGCAGCAGACGCGTGCGAGCAGCGTGTGTGGTCGTCTGTCACGCCTCGCCGGGCTAGCACAAAGACATCAAGCTGTGTAATGGATGTGTGACAAAACCACGTGGTAGGATACGATATAGGCGTCTCATTCAGCGCACATGGAACATGTAATTTACCGGGGCCGCACATTTCCACTTGTCGCGTTTGGTTTTTGTGTGTGTGTATGTGTGTGTGTGTGTGTGTGTGTGTGTGGTACGTTATCGCTCTAGCTCTAGGCAGTGTTGATATACCGTAAAGTTTCATGAAAGTTGTCGCCAGTTCACTAGCGATACACACGCGTCTTATTATAGTGCACCCTTGCCCTGAGTAGTGTGTTGTGCGATGCCGAATGTACGCGTGCACTATCGGTAACCGCGAAGCGCACGATGTGCATATACGTAGATAAACGGGTGTTTGTCTTTAGGGACTCCACTACAGCACTGACAGCGCTCTTGTAGCGATAATTGTTATTTTGCAGGTTCTTATTGGTTGCTCACTGCGCTTATTTTCGCCCTTGAAATAGTTTGAATTTAACTCATCCTTGTACATAGTGCGTTATAGCGTGACGGCGATGGCGATCTTTATCGGTACCCCGTTATTGATACGGATGTCGGCAAATATGCACGAAGACTGATGGATTTGATTACCGGGGCTTTTTGCGCATTTTGCGCATGTATCACTGTCTGTTGTTTGCCCCCCCCCCTCCCCCCCTCTTCCCCTATCTCACCGTCTACGCTTTCGCTAAAGCATTGAATCTCGTATTCTAGAGCTGCTTTTACCACATCCGCCAACTTAATAAGGCGTCGGTACTTCCACTCTTTTCGTTACTTCCCCTCCCTCCTCCCCCACAGTAAACGCGGCATGTTTGGTTTTGCAAGCTTGCAAGGCAGAAGCATTGGTTACAATGGTAGATACGTTACAGCGCGCGGTTGCTGTTCCCGCAGCCGATCGCGGAGGCCATGCTGTGCCGGACGACGCGGGTTTCGAACCCGCGAGATGGCGGTGGAGGCGGATCGTTAGATCAACCAGTACTGTTTCTGCGCCAAACGGCGTAGTGGCGTCCGCAGTGACGTCATTTGTTGATAGAAGAGCGAGCGCTGTTTAGCTGTATTTGAAACTAAATTGCTAATTCCGTGGTGCGTGCCGAGGAATAATAGTTAACCGACATGTTCACAGCAGCCTCCACAACTGATCGGTATTGTTTTCAGACTATTTCCAAAAAGTATTGCAGGACCCCTTTCAGCTAAAGAAAACTTGGACCATCTCCCCGAAGGGAACCCTGATGGGATGCGAAGCAGCAGCGTTGCGCACGAGTGGCGTCACGGGTTGAACGGCGCTAACGCGGGTGCTGGAAGAACAGTTTGAAGCGAAACTCGGTGGAGCGTTTACTGGTGTAAACGTTTGTTTGAAACGCAGACACGGGAGGCGAGCGGGCGTTGGAGCCGGCAGCTGCGGGCGCTCCGGCGGGTGAGGGAGAGAGTGACGTACTCGCGCACCTGCGAGGGGAGCGTGACGTCAACGCCCAGCTGCGGCGTGACCTACTTGGCACCGCTCCAACACCTGCGCCGAGGGAAGCGCGTTGCCTCGCGTTTGTGCGAAGGGACAGCAGGAGGGACAGCGTTACACAGGCTAGTCAAAGAGCTGCTTAGCATCTAAAAAAGAAAGGTAGTTGTCAGTTGGATTTTATTAGTGCGCTTCTTGCGCCTTAGCTGTCGCGCGCTCGTGCGGACTTGGAAATGCTGTAACTTGGTGCTACGGGAGATAGCCATTTACTCTTTATGGTGCCCCTTTAAATGCCAATGTCGACCCTCTTTGTCTAAAATTCCGACGGCGCACGAGCTTGTTCCTAGGTGTTCTGTTTTTTCGCTCGTCTTCTGAACTTAGTTTGGAAATGTACATGCATGTCACTTCTGTTCGTACCGTCATCACATCGGTAGCAGTTTCACATTGTCGAACACCGCTGAATACTATAGTTGTTGACGTCCTCCTTTTAAGTGACCCCCTACGACAAGGCTTTTCCATCAGATTCTGTCTGTGTACTGCTTAATAACCTCGGCTTTCCACAGAAGCAGTTACGAATGAAAGATTATGGTCACCCGCTTTAGCACATGCTTAAAGCTAAAGCACAGCAGCAGGTTGCAGAAAAGTTACAAGTGATCTTTTGATCTTGGCTTCTTTGTTGTGAGCCCCGCCACGGTAGTCTAGTGGCTATGGCTTTCGACGGCTGCGCTTCGATGGAGGCGAAATGTTGAGGCCCGTGTGCTGTGTGCGATGTCTATGCACCCCAGGCGGTCGAAATTTCCGGAGCCCTCCCCTGCGGCGTCTCTCATAATGTCATGGTTTCGGGGCGTTGGACCCCTGGAATCAATCAATCTATCAATCACGGTAGGAATAAATCCACACATCATTACAGCAGCCTGGGTGGTCCGGTTCATGATCAGAAGCAGCAAATAGCCCGAAACTACGGGGCGGAAGGGCACATGCTTGCTGTCACCGTGGTCTGTTATCTCTTCCCGTCCCGCATTTCGTCAGTGTTTCTTTTTTTTTTTACTTTTAATCTTAACGGCGTTTGTCATCTCTTATAGCCGATGTACCCGACCTGTCGAGAACGCCAGTTTTGCACGAAGCAAAAACTGGCGTTCTCGACAGTTCCATCTTGTACACATAAGGACCAAAGCTTCAGACCAAGCTGTCAGAGAAAGCGTACAGCACCGCATTTGACGGTTGTCGCACAAGAACCGTTAGCGTCGACTCGTCTGTTTGCATGGGACGCATTCGTAGAGGTTCCAACGTCGTTTTCCGACCGGTAGGTTCTCAGGTTTATGTGCCTGCGTACCAGGCCCGTAGCCAGGGGGGTGGCCCTAGGGGTCCGGGCCCCTCCTGAAATTTTTGTTCGTGGGTAGCGTGAATAACCTAGTGTAGTGCTAATAACATAAAGTTTAATCCCATTAATAACGTTGCATTCAAAAGGTCACTTAATGTACATATTATGATTTTTACTGAAAATATATAATGAAAACAGATAGTTCTCAAAAAGTCAAGGCCATCAGCAAGTAGGGCCCCTCCCGAAAAAAAAAATTCCTGACTATGGGCCTGCTGCGCACATAAGCGCGCGGCTCCACTCCCTTTAAACAGCCACCTCCTCGAAGCAGCGCTTCCATTTTCGCCGCTAGGGGAGCATCACTCGCCTCGCCGTTGAGGTCAGACCCCGGTCCCGGGCTCGGGGCCAGTTGGTCGCCGAGCCGCGCAGTGGCAGCAAGCGGGAAAGGGCAACCCTCTTGGAAGTTCTGCTCGCCCACTTTTGAAAAGCCCGGCGCGCGCTTTGTCGACGAGTTCTGCGCGCGCCGGCAGTGTGCTCCGGACTTCGGGTCCGGTGGCTCTTCGGCTGTTGGGACTTGTTTGCATTTGGCAGCTGGTGCGCGTGGCGCGGCAGTTTTGAAGTATTCAGGAAGTGAACAGTGGAGTAAAACAGGCTCTGTGAGCAACTGTGACTGTACGGCAGCTTTACGCCCTGCAACAGTTCGCGCCGAGACTGGGTGTGCGACTGCGTTTTTGTCGTTGTCCCGCGCGCGTCTCCTTGGCGACTACTGCTGCTCGTCTTCAGGAGTGACCCTTCCCTTTGATTGACATCCACGGTCGAGTCTCGTTCATCTTGTCTCCTTGGTGTTGTGGCGCCCCGCTTGAAACTGGACGCACCGACCGGCCAGCGGTGCTGTTGTCAGAAGCTGTCTGCAGTGTCCAGTGGGAACTGTATCGTATTTACTACCAGCCTTTATTCCATAAAGCTGCTGTGAACGTCGGTGTGCAGTGCGCGAGGCGGTGTGATTTCTCGAATGCGTTTGTGGCACGATATCGTGTGAGCTGTGATCCCGCGAAGTGTGCCGTGTCCTCGTTAGTGGTACCACTTGAAGACCGTGTGAAGCCTCACCGTGCTGGAAGCAGCTTGTTGTATCTGCCGAACGGTTTGCGAGTGCTCCGTATCGTCAAGCGATTCGAAGGTGCAGAAGTGTTCTTTGAGATGGTAACGTTCCGTGGACCCTCGTACATTCGTCGCGGGCGATCACTGTTGGTTGCCTGTCCGCGAAAGTGGGTAACCAGTGAAAGCACGGTGACTGCCTTTTTTTTCTCGGCGTTGGTGCATGCATGCTGTTAGGTTCGTGGATTTAGGAATAGCCGCTCGAAGAAGGTTTAAGTTGTAATTTCTGTCCATGTAAAAGCATTGATTGACAAATCCGATGCCTTTGCTATCACCATGTTCGATTAGTCCTCCGCCATCTCATCGTGTTATCTTGCGTTCTGTGAATCGAGACGTCTCAACAAGGTACTCCGATTTCCCTCGGTGTTCCGCTCATTGGGTTTAGACCGGAGTGTTTGCGTTTGGACAGATGTTCCTGTTGGCACGAGTGTGCATGTTGTCAACATACCCTGAAACTTAGTAGCCCGCAGTTCTGAGGCGCGTAAATTTTTGCCCCCTGAAGGCTGTCGCTGTCCTTTCGACATAAAGGCCCTACGTGTTCTTCAGGGTTCTACGGAATAACGCTCCTTGTCTGTTCGTTCTTTTGTGTGTAGGTGCCTCCTCTTTTAAACGTTGTAAATATCGCTGGGGGCAGGTTTAATGTGTCCCGAAGCTTCATCGTAGCTTTGATACATTCACTTGAGCTTAGTGGTTTGCTTGCACATGGGCGTGGAGCGTTTCCTAAGCCTCAACATTCCTTTGCAGAGGCTCCATTGCTGAATATTCTGACAGTGGTTGTTGCGAAATTGCACTAACTTTTTTTCCCCCAAACACTTGCTGCATATTCTTTCATCTTGTACACATAAGGATCAAAGGTACAGATCTACCGGAGGAACTGCCTCTATTAGTTCCAGAACCTCTCTGTATCTTCATAGCTTTTCCAGAGCCGCTCGTGAAGCGCTGCAGTCGTTCTGCGCGACCTTGTACAAACTTAGTGCCCGTCGTCCATGCGGAAGGCACAATCCGCGTTATAGAGAGTCATAGGCGGTCTTTGCAGACTTGCCAAGAGGAACCATACTGTCCGCGGTGTGGACCTCACGACCAGCTTCATTCGAAGCACTCTGGACAGAAGTGTCCCGTCTATTCCCCTCCTATCCCATGCTTCCTTGTCGGCATCGTGTCCGCCATGTTTTGGTGACACGCCTTGAGACGCCAAGAAGACGTGTACCTTGTGTGGCCGGGACTGACTGCTTGATATTAGCGTCTAGGGTATACCCTTATACTCTACCTCAGCCGGATTTCGCAGCATGACGCGTACTCACGCCGAGGTTAGGTCGCGTGGAATGACGTGGACGACCGGGATCAGTGCCAGAGTGCGTTCTCCGAAGCTTCCGCTAGCGCTTTGCCGGCTAACGCGACGCCGTGTGAGTGCGGTCGTCTCGTAGTATGTGCGTATCGCGCGAGGACGCCTCGCCGGAGCTGCTCTTCCTTTTCGGCGTCCTCTTGCTACTGCACACCCCGACTTGCCTGTTAGTGGCCGCTTTCCGGTGCGCCGTCTCGTTGGAAGAGGACGTCGCCGTCCCGTCGGGCAGCCGCTGCTACCGAGAGGGCGCGACGCGTAGACGAAGTCTCTGTCCTTGACAGCAGTGAGGGACGTTGACGTTATCGCGCCCTGGTTATCGGAAGTCGTCGTCGCCTCTTATTTGAAGTCGGCTGTCTCCTCACGCAGTCGCGGCTGCCCGTCCTCGGCCTTGGCCTCGGTTGTGGTCTCGCGTCTTGTGGGAACGTGTTTTTCTCTGATTCCATGGGCAGCGCGCTACGAGGTGCCTAAGATAGCTTGCGGTGCTTCTGTAGCTGAAACGGCGAAGGGCAGCTGGCTAGCTTGGACGCTTTTCTGACCTGGCAGGGTCGCAAAACACCGACAAGGCTAAGCGAAAACTTCTTCGTGAATGGGTGGACCAAGGTTTCTCGCATCGTTGTTTCCATAAAGCTGGGATAGATTTCCGCAGATATCCTTGTGCCTGCAGCCGTTGTTTTCCTTTTGATTCATTGGTACAGCTTTGAAAACAGGACTTGCTGAAGCGGTGGCTGACTGCCACGCATTGCGATGTGGATACTCATAATAACTTTCTTTCTCGTTTAGCCTGACATTACTCGGTGCTACAGTGATTGCGGAGGGAACTTCTGAAGGTGTTAGGCGGTACGTTCACCCAAGTCCTTAATACTGTTCGACTTGCCGTATATCGAACCTAGAACCGCGTTCACCGAACTGCCCTTGTCCTCCTTCTTGGCTACAGGTGTGGTCGTCGAATCTGAAGTTGCTTTCATTGGCTTCCTGAGGCCGATGCCACGACAGTTTAGCGCGTACTCTCACTTTACGCCTAGGATTGATCTGGTGCTTGAGTAACCATACGGAATCCTTCGTATTTTCCTGGTTTGTAGAACTCCACTTGCTTTTGCTCACCGGTTGTAGTCTTCAGTGAGGACGTTGTGACGTTCTCAGCCCCATTTTGATTTGTTTGTCCTGAAGTTGCCTGCTCTCTGTGCGCAAGTCGCGTTCTGTTATGTTCATTCCAAGTGGCCTCTGAAAGCCGCCAAAGTCGCACTTCCGTTTGCAGAAATAATTTCTCGCCACTTTAGCACTAACCATCTCGCCAGAACTGCCCGGCTTTCCTGCGCGGTGTCCGTCCTAAATAAGCAGAGTCCTTGAAGAGATCGCCGAGTAGTTGGCTCTCAAGCCAGCCTTTCTGTTCAACCCTGTTCGCAACCGCACTGTAAGGCACTTGATGCCACCTACCTGGACGATCAAGAACTATACCCCCTCCGTTGCCATCTTATTATTTCATTCGAAATAACGCCCAAGTGTACGACCAACCTTTCGTGACGTCATTGTGGATGCAGAAGGGGACCTTCGTCGTCAAAACTGCGCTCACAAGGCTTATACAGAGTGAGGTCGTCCAAAAACTGCGAAGTTTCCTCTAACGCCGAGCCTTGCCGCCGTGGCGGAGCGTACCATTGCACTGCCTACATCGAGCCTCCGCAACCTGCTGCAGCGTTCCAGTTCCGGAGGGTCGTCGACAGTTCTGTCGCGTTCATAAGTGACCACGACGTAGAGGCACCTGCAAGTCTGCAAAGTTTACCGGTTCACCGGAGGGGTGCTGCTAAGCTTCGGGGGTTGCTGCGTGCCCGTGTGCGTGTGTGATGCCCCTGGATCGGTGGGCGACGCGTGCTCCACTGCGAACTCCCGCGTCGACGGGCCGGTCGACGCGTCGTGGCTGCAACAGCGGCGGCACTGCTTCTCCTCCTCCTGCTGGACCTCAACGCGGGCCCGTTCGGCGGCGACCGCGGCCTCGCCGGCGGCGACCTCACGCTCGTTGAGGTCGTCGCGCTGAGGTCCTCCGGCTTCGCGACGACTCCTCGCGCCGCCACGGCGCCCCTGGCCGCGATACCGTCCGTGCCGCGCGGCCTTCGACGACCGCTGGCCCCGGTCGCGCTGCCGTCGTCCTCCCTGCACTGCAGCGGTGGCGGCGGCGGCGACCGGGGCCCACCGTCATCGGCGCCGGACTTCGGCTGCGTGGTCGAGGCTTCGTGCGGCCCGTGCCTGCCCCCACCGGCGACGTTCACCGGGTCGCTGCCGTCGGTGTGCGCCTTCCACGCGTCCGAGTCCGTGGAACCGTGCGACGTGTCCGGCGCGGTGGTGGCCGCCGCGGTCTCGACGGCGTCGACGCCCACCAGCCGTCGCGCACCGTCGGGTCTGTGGGTGCCCGTGGCGAGACAGTCGTCGGTGTCGTCCGCTCCGGGCGCCGCCTGCGGCGGCGACGCCGTGGTGGACGTGAACGGTGACGACGAAGACGACGAGAACGGGACGGCGTCCGGTGGGGACCTTCTGGCGTGGACGTCGAGGCGGCCGTTTGTGCGCCTACGGCTGCTCGTCATACTCGTCATAGCATTCACGGTGGTCGGCTTTGTTGTGCTCTCGCCGCTGTTCCACTGCTACATGTGAACGCTGGATTACTCATTCCGTGTGTACGCGTTGGTTGCTGTGTGGACAACTGTTTTGATTTACTGCTGTTTATAGCGTTGGGAGTTGCCGAAAATTCCACGCTTTTATATAAGTTCGAACATATCCTTTCCGCGCGACTTCGCGACCTTTGTGGAGTGGCCGAGCGCCCTCTCTTAATACGTGTAGAGAGCATAGGCGCGCCCCACGTATTTCGGAATTGTGGGGCTCGGGTTTTGAGTGTTACGTGCATTGTCCAATGGTGTCATCGCCTTGTTGAAGCGGATGGGACATGGTATCCGTCGTAGCCATACACGTGAACTGTAGACACCTTGCCGATAGCCTGCAGTTGCATTGTTTCTTTTTCTTGTTTTCATCTAAGCTCTAGTTCGGGTAGCTGTGAGCATTGAACTCGTATGGTGCGGATGCGCACACCATGTGCTCTTAATTTGGTATTGAATAAGCGATTTCTCATTTGTGTTTGCCCGGTAGTGACCCTATAAGCCTATGTAGAAACTTACAGATTGCACTCCTAGCTGAGCTCTTAGCCTCCCTGACAAAAGTAACTTTGTTTTTGCTCTCACATGCATCTCTGTTCCTCTTGCTTTGAATAGTAATAAAGGTCATACGTTGTTACGTGTTGCCTGACTTCTAATCTCATAGGTGTGCAGTATGTGTACTGCGCTGTGGGGGAATCTTCTATGTGCAACTTGGCGATATCGCTAGTGGCTGCACGCTGCAGGTTACCTGTGTTCGCTGTATCGAGCACCTGCTTTTTTAATGCACACAACTGCCATTTTAATGCACACAGCACCTTGTGGGGCTATGCCCGTATATCTTTGGCGCGAGGTCGTCTTACTGAACAGTTCCTTTTCTGTTGCATATCTCCCGGATAACAAGGAATAGGAATACCATCGTTTCGCCAACAAAAGTCATTCTTCTATCGACCTTACTATACCGTCTTAGGCTGTATTACTTGAACTTCAGTGGAAAGTCGTGAAGAACTCTTAGGGAGCGACCACTTCCAAGTAACACTGAAATCCATGCGAATACCCAGCACAGGCTTCCCGGCAGAGGACTGATACAGCCGATTGAGACGAATTTCGAAGTCCTACAGATCGTGTTACATGGGCTGGTCAGTCGTCGTTAGAAATGGACTCTACAGTTGAGTGTTTGTGCCTTCTCGATGTGGCCTCTAGATGTATTCCTTGGCACCTATAGGAAACGCCGCATTCCATGGTGGAACGATGAGCATCGTTACGCACACAGGAAACGGTCCCGAGACTGCTTCGCGAATTTTCTATGACCGAAAATTTGGTAAGTTTTAAGGAGGTGAAATCGCAAGGTAGGAGAATAAGCTGCCAGGACAGAAGAGAAAGCTGGCAGAAGTTACGAGGCATCAGCTCGTGCGTAGACGAAGCAAAAGTCTGGAAAAGGGGTAGTCGAGTCGAAAAGCATATTCCCATCCTTAAGCAAACGCACAGGGAAACGGCCTGGAAGATCAAGCGAGGTGCCTGGCCGCACATTTTGAACAAGTTGTCCAGTTCATCCCACCGTTCTCAAACAATTCAAAGGTACAGAGCAACAATAGGTCATCGGAAATTACAACGAAGGTGCACTGGAAATGAGACTCGCAGCCAACCGTGTCGCTTAACTGAGCTGGAGGCATCGCCGAAGCGGTGCAACAAATCTGCCCGAAGTTCTGACCGTGCAATATATTAAATGTTGAAACACTTACCCTTTGAAACAAAGGAAACTCACCTTTGCCTTTGTAAACCTGTGTGGCCTTCCGTTGAGATCTCGTCTGCCTGAAAACAGGTCATTACAGTTCCTGTTCTGAAGCAGGACAAGGACACATCGTCTGTGTAGAGTTTACCGCCCTATAGCCACTAACAAGCTGCCTTTGCAAGCACTTCGGAAAAAAAAAAAATAAACCGCCGACTGATTGATATATTTCCTTGAATCGGACAAACTGCTTGACCCGTACCAATGCAGGTTTCGAGTTGTTCGATGTACCGTCGGACCGCCCCGTACGTGTTTAGACACAATTTCTGAAGTCTGTTGTCCACAAGGTTTTTACTGTCCGTGTTGATCGATATGAAAAAAAAAACAAAAAAAAAACCTACGACACCACGTGCCGGTTTGGAATACTTGAGAGACTTCTCACATAATGTTATACGTCGTAACGTATGTTAAATGTCACAGAAGGTTACTTGGTCTAATCGCACATTCAGCAGTGTTCGTACAGGCAGTGCTTCGCCGAGATCATTTGTGCAAGAGACTGGAGTACCTCAAGGCGGGGTTGCCCGGTCGCATCGTGTTGATTGCAAGAATGAATTCTTTGCGTGTGTACAGTGCTCAGCTATTGATACGCGATGCTCGGACCGTGTGATGGTCGGCGCATTTTGTGGTAGTAGAGTGCGCCGAGTCATCACCAGACCACATCACAGTGCTTCACAAAGTCTGTGGCTTCCATTGAGTACCACAGCGGTTCAATTCAGTGTCCCCAGCGGAAAGGGATGAAGCAGTAATCATTGTCTGCCGTATGCATCGCGTTTTATTCGCTGAGCACTGTACTTACATGCCCGCAAACTAGGGGGGTGTGTGAATGCCAAATTCTTCGAATACAAATATCCAGCTTCGAATATCGGAACACGGATCCGCCTTCAATTATATTTTATTGTGTTAAGAAAAATGGGATAATAAACTATCAATGGCATATGTCTATATTGGGCGCGTACTGCCTAGAGTAGCCTGTCAGACCTAAAATACCACTGCCTAAAGAAAGTGGTGAGAAGTGCTAAATGTTGAAATGGAGAAGTGCTAGCTCTACAACGGTTAGGCCGTGGAGTTTCAGATGTCCTGCACAAGGACCAATGAGGCAGCTGCGAATGACGGAGAAGCCGCTTTGCTGGCCTCTTAAAAGCGCGCAGAGCAGTAACGTGGCTGCATGAGCACCAAGAGCGACGCCAAGCGGTTAACCGAAGATTCTTGTGATAGCGCATGTTGGCATTGACAAATCGCGGTACGTCGCGGTACATACTGGCGTCTTCGCACTAGGCCGCCATCACGCATATACGTGCACTACAGATGCCCCCACCCGTATGGGCATCGCTCACATCGGCGCCCACCGTAAACGCTTAAGATCAGTCGTCTTCGATAAGGTGACTGGACCACGCAGCTGCTTTCCGTAAGGTGACTCAGTCGTATTCGCTAAGTCGTCTTCGGTAGGTCGGTCGTCTTCAGTAGATCGGTCGTCTTCGCTAAGGTGACTGGCAGTGCTAGACCTGTTGCTTCATCATTGCTGTCTAGGCCTGTTTTTTCCCCCATTGTTGTGCTAAAACGTGTCCTCGTGACTGGATAGCATATTCGATCCATGTGAATGTTCGAATAACGTCGAATATTCGAAAATTTTGAATGCCTTATTTTGGTATCGCATATATATATATATATATATATATATATATATATATATATATATATATATATATATATATATATATATATATACAGTATTCGGTGAATATTCGTAACATTCTAACATTCGAAGACCCGTATACCCGAAACACATTTATTCAACATATGTCGATGATGCACACATTATATTCACTTCGTGCAGTCTCGCATGGAGCGAGCGGCAGGTTGAGCTTGGTCTGAACATGGTATCTTTTCTTTAGATGGGCAGACGAAAGTGTGTTTGGCTTAAACCGCGCGAAAGAGCACCTGTGACCTCTTCCAGAGAAAGAGTTACACACCTAGATCCTGTTATTGAGTTGAAGGGTCAGCATATAGTCGTTAAAACATAACGCAAAAATTTAGGCCAAATTCTACACATGAAGCTGACCGTTCGTACTCCACGTCAAGTACCCAGAGAATATGTGCATGAAAAGAATGAATATTCTAAAGGCTGTGTCCCGCACAGATTGTGGTAGCGACAGGAAGTGTCTGGATTATGGTGGGGTAGTTTGTCAGTCTCTTACTCCAACTGCTGTGAAGGTGCTCCACCCTCTACACCACCTAGGTACCTGCTTGTCTACAGGTGCCTTTAGAACGAGCCTCGTGGAAAGCCTGTGGATCGAAATCCAACGAGAGGTCGCTCCGCTTATGTACACTTCCTGGAAGTGAACGCAAACAACGAACACCCATCATATCCAACTATAAATGATCTGTCTAGCTGCTCTCGTGGAGGAATTGGGTAGCCCACTCTTCGTAGCACTGCCTGATGGCTCCCGATAAATGCACTCCTAGCGTCTTGGCAGCTCATTGAATGTGACCTATCCTTAGACGCTACTAGGCATGCCTTTCACAGATATTCATGTGTAATGTCTCGAACTGCCTCGAATTACAGCTTGCCCTCAACTCTTCTACAGACACCTTCATGTCTCACGCTGGTGTCTCCAACGCAGCCAGTAGTCCACAGTCATATTTTTTGGGATGACGGCATTTTCAACCCGGAAACAAGCATATTTACTGTGGAGGCTTACGCTGTTCTGACGGCCGTTAAACACATTAAAGGTACCGACAACCAATTTTTATCGTACCTACTTTTGTTAGGGAAACTGAAAACTTATCCGGTCAGAGCGCCTAGTCACCCAGTGGGAACGCTGAGAACGCCGCGAAACATATAAAATCCGAATTTCTTTTATCTGCGGCGACTGTGGAGTCTTACACGCAACACACTTACAAGCAGTGGGAGGTGAGCGCGATACCGATTATAAGCCGGCAATGGAGACAAGGAAACTATATATAGTGAAGCCCTAAATAGAAAGAAATCGGTGTTGCGTTTATGAAGCCTATATATTGCTATGACTTGTGATCTCACTCGCGAATTCGCGCTGTGCACTCCGACCTTACGAAAATGGATATAGAGTTCTTTTATAACTCCTAATGAGTTCCTATAGAGTCTAAAGGAACTCAATAGGAACTCGCTATCTATAGAATGTTTTTCATAGGACGACTATAGAAAGTCTAAAAATACCTTTCTATAGAAACACGACATTTCACGCACAATAGAAAGCTTATTGACTTCATATGTACTGAACTCTATAAAGTAACTCTTATAGAGCGTCTTTAAAACATTTAACGCTTTCTTTCTATAGACTGGTTCACCATACGCGCTCTATAAGGGATGTATCTACTAAATTCTATAAAGTAACCTTTACAGAGTACCTTTAGAGCACTTAACGCTACCTGTCTATAGACTGCATTCCTATGTGTCCTCTATAAGGGATCCATAGACTGTGTATTAATACATGTAACACTTATGAAAAAATGTTTCATCAGGGACCTATTTACGCCCACTGCAGGGCAAAAATCTCTTCCATATTTTTCTCCAATTAACATGGCCATGTCGTAACTGCGGCCATGTTGTCGGCACAAACATTTTAATCTAATCCGACCAGCTAGCGTCCTGCCGCCTCTCGCCACGCTTTCCTTCCCTTGGAATACAATCTGTCGCCCTTAATGACCATTGGTTACCTTCCCTTCGCACTACATTTCCTTCCCATATGCTAATTTCATGACCTTGACTTCGACTAGCATATGACTAAAATTTGCGCAAGGAAAAGCAAACGCAGCGATGGCGCAGTGGTAGAGTATCGGCGTCCAGTGCGAGAGGTACCAAGTTCGAATTCCACTGCCGGACCCAGGACCATTGGTTTTTCTTAAGGAAAGCAGAGCGCCCGACCTCGCCTTCTGTTGAGTATAGTATCCTCTCGAGAGGACATCCCCCAACGTGGCGAGCAAGTGGCATAGAAGGTTTTTTTTCTTCGAGAAATTATTTCGAAATGTTTCTATTACCACCCTGAAGAAACTCCATAGAACATCTCTATAGAAATTTGTCTGCAGTCTCATAGAGTACTCGGTATAAATTCTCTATTGAATTATGTCTGTACGATCTTAAAGGAACTCGATAGACATGTTCTATGGGAAAACATCTATAAAGTTTCTATAAGAATGCGGTGGCCAAATACCTTTTGGAACTCCATAGAAAAATTCTATAGGGCGTCAAAGTAAGCACCATAGGATTCTATCCAGCAGGTTCAAAAGGCTTTCTAAAAAAACGCATTAAAAATTTTCGTAAGGGCGATACCGGCTTCGCAGACGCGAGAGAAAAACGGCGCGCACATGCTTGCAGCCCGCAGCGACCGTTCCACGGTTGCGCCGCTTCTCAGTGCCAACTCATTTGTTTTGTACCTGATGGGCAGCACATAACAGAGCGGGAATGCTTAATAATATGCGTGCTCTAACTTGGAGGACTAATTATGGTGCGTAGAAAAGCATCTGACTACGCACACCAAACCAAAGACTCCAGATAAGTACAAAGTCTCTACGGCTACGCTGCGCGACATATCCGTTTTTGTGATTTTTCAAACGCAATTTAAAAATACAAATTCTAGTAAACCCCCATTAAGTATGCTTGAATCTGTCACCATAATTCACGGTTTTTTTTTAATTTCCGCCAGAATCTGTTCGCAGCTTCTGGTCACTTGTCGGTCCCTTTAAACGCACTAAAGAATTAAATATGCCAAGTGCGACTATATGCACCGATTCTGTGAGCGTTGTTAATGCCCTGAAAACGGTGAGAACGCACAAAAATCCAGCGATCATGTCCCACTATTCAATCTTGTGCACCGCTTAGAGAGAAAGAGAAAAGCTTTATTTGCTAGTGTGTTTGGAACCCCGGGTCCTCGTGTTCCCACGCCACGTCTACATGGCGATGCCTCTTTCTTGAAATGACATCGGCAGCCAGAGTAACCCCAGCAAGCTGCAGTGGTGGGTCCGTAGACGACAGCAGGACCTCCCACGCCTCCCAACTTGAGATAGCGGGCTTTCCCTGCGGTGGACGATCAGCAGGGCAGCCGAAAAGGATACGGAAAAGTATGGCTTGAAGTTAGCCACCACCTGGGGTTCTTTAACGTGCACTGACATCGCACAGCACACGGGCCTCAACATTTCGCCTCCATCGAAATGCAGCCGCCGCATCCGGGATTCGATCCCGCGACCTTTGGATCTGCAGCCTAGTGCCATAACGCTCAACCTCGGCTATGAACCGAACGGCAAGTCGTCAGGCGCGCTACTTAAAGGTTAGCGCGTACCAAACAACCGCGAGCGGTCCGGCAGCCACGTTAGGCCTAATACCTATACCAAGAGGCACTGCGCACGAGGCGTCAGAGGAGGTTTTTTTTTTGCCGAAGGTACCGGAATCACGTGACGCGGCCTCTTAGATGATTAGTTGCTCCATGATGGAATGGAACGAGCGGCGGCGAGCCCGTAAATCAGTGGCAACTGTGCCACGTCAGCAGTGACCTTATAGCTGGCCTCCTGACACGACGGTTTCGCGGCAATTCGAATGTCTTTGCTAATAATGAACCAATTTTGAACCAATTTGTAAAAAAAAAGTTTCCTTGAGCGGCGTGGTTGCCATTTTGCATGTACGCGTACTCGCCGCACGCGCATGTGCTGTGGACCAGCTCGGCCAGACCTGCCAACTTTTACGATTTTATCGTAAAGTGCCCGATTTTCAGCACATCTTTACGAGTATCGTAATGATAGCTGCATTTTTACGATTTTTCATGTTTCGTGACGAAAACTTCGCAAAAGAAACGTTGCTACCTACAATCAACTCCACCTTTGGCCTTTTCATGAAATTGTGTTGGAAGAATTATCCGCTGAAGTAACTAAGGAAGAACGGATCGACGAACAGTGGCGGGCGGTCTCTGCTTTTTGAGAAGTCGATGGTAGTTTGAAGTATGTAAACTTTCAAAATTTATGTTGGGCGTCTTGACACTCCCGCTGAGTGTGAAAGAATCTTCAGCAAAATCAAAAAGGCACGCATGCAGTTTCGTGCCTCCAATGTCTAAACAGACTTTGGAGCGGTTGTTTGTCGCAAGATGTGCGCAGTCTCACTCAGGGAAGTGCCACGAACAGGTCTTTGATAAAGACTTTCTGATGAAGGCCAAGGCTGCAACGGCCTCTGTGCTATCCCAGCCTTCCACTTCAAAGATGTAAGGACATTTTGGGCCTATTTTGTGATATGTTTATGTATTTCGTGAAGCTAAGCGAGTTTCCGAGAAATAAAACGGTATTTTAGTATTGTTATATGCAATTTTAGTATTTCTTGGCAACTTCTGTAGTACTTTGAGAAGTGTGGGGTTGGCAGGTTTGAGCTCCGTACCGGCCTTTATTTATTTATTTTTTTTGGGGGGGGGGGTGACAGGAACCTCCGAATAACCTCCTACAACGCATTCCAGCTTACGGACAGCACGTACGGACGGACTTGCAAAAGCGCGACCGTGCTGGAAAAGGTTGTGGAAATTTCCGGAGTCCTCCACTACGGCGTCTCTCATAATCAAATCCTGGTTTTTGGACGTAAAACACCAGGAATCAGTCATTTAATCGATCAAAACGTACGGCGACGCCAAGCTTCGCTTGCACCCATTTTGTCGACAGGGGGAGGGGCGAGTAGTTTTTTCGTATACACACAAGTGCCGGAGCGCACTTCTCGCCAAACAGGGAGACAAATAGACTATTGATACATTTAAGCGCAGGAAGGTGATGAGGTAACGCATGCAGAAGCAAGAGGGACAGGATCTAGTTGCAAGATGACGCTCTTACCTGGCCCTCTTGGTTCTTCTGCTCGCGTTGCGTCATTACTATTTTTCACCATGTCAACCAACTAGCCCAACAACATGTGTTACGAGGCATTTCACGTGTATGTCTATTAGATCTCCCTGTCTTATCACAAAAAAGAAAATTTAATTCTTAGCTGCAGCAGCAGCTATGGCATAAAGAACGTAATCTGCTCGGCATGGTGTTGGTTTGCTCGGCGTGTGTTTTGATGTTTGACGCACGTGCGGCGAAATTTTCGGGAGCGGCGGCGTATTTCTTCGTCAACAGAAAACAACGATGACGAAAATTAAAAAAAAAAAAAAGACCGAAGCACGCGCGCCTCGTTTCTTTTATCGCCCGGCAAACTAATGCCCCACCTCATCGACAGCGACCGTGTTTGTTCCAAAGTCGCACGCCGCTACACGCGGCGCTTCGGACGAACACGCAAGACATCGCCTTTTCACCGTCGCGCGGTGTGGCCTCCCGTGAAAAAAGGGGGGTAACGTTTGCGAGAAACGCGCATCAAAACAGCGCCGTCTCCCGTTTCTCCCTGTTTCCCCAAAGTCCGCGGCTTTGCCGCTGCGCACCGGTTCATAACGAAAGGGAGAGAGTGGGATTCTACGAACAGCGAGAGAGAGTAGGAGTGGGGAAAGAAAAGCGTTCGGAGATAAGGGAAGTGAGGGAAGAGAAAAACAAAACAAGAAAAGCGGTGGCTCTCTTTTGGTAGGAAGCGGTGTGCCGTGCTTTGAGGGGCCTTGCCTTTTGTGTATGGCCGCCGGTTCGTCGGCGTTATACGGGGCGAGCGCGTATCGCTACAGTCCCGGCTCTGGGGCCCGCCTATTACCGTAATGAAGATGCCCCGCTTTTTGTGGACGCCGACGGGGTGGGGGCAAAAAGACAGACACTGCCGCCGATGGCGTGCGCTATACTGTAAGGGCCTTTCCGTTTTTTTTTTTTTTTTTTCGAGGGCCCACCTTGCATGGGGTCCACGTTCGAGGCGCATTCTCGCACGGCCTGACTTGGAAGGGGGTGGGGGGGAATGGTGGGCTAGTCACGTTCCTGGTCAATGACGCCATTAATATACCCACCGCCAGGGACACGACGGGGCCTCGGGAGTTTATAAAGGGAAAGGCCTCTGGTCTACCGTCTACGTTAAGGCGCCTGTAGAGATACCGGTGTCCTTGTACGTGTGTACTTTTTCCTTTGGCTTTGAAGGAGTGACGTACACGGCGCAACGTCGTCACTGCGACGCCCGAGTCTCCTTGTCCGCGGTTCTGCCGCTAAGCTTGTTTTTGAAGCCCGGCTGGCTTCAAAAGTGTCCTTCGCGCACGGACGAGAAAGAAATTCGAAAGTTGCACTTCTCGAGCCGCGGTGAACAGCTTGCGACTATCTCCTTGATGCGTCGTGTATGGACTCGACGCTGAGTAGTGTGTGTGACATTTTATCCTACGGCACGCCACAAATTCCCTCGACATTGCGGAGTTCAAAGCGAAGTACGAGCCGGTATCTTGAATGTCGAGAAGTTCAGCTGCCTTGTCTGTGTAAGTTAAGCAAACCCGTAGCCGTGGGGAGGGGGGCTAGGGGTCTGGGTTCCTCTCGAAATTTTTGTTGGGGGGTAGTGTTAACATAGTTTAGTGCTAATAGCATGAAACCTAAGCCTATTAATAACGTTGCATTTATGCCTTTTCGTGTACACACTGCTATCTTTACCGAAAATAAATAATAAAAATACAATTCTCTCTCAAATAGTCAAGGCTTTCAACATGTGCCCCCCTCCCCCCCCAAAAAAAAACAAAAAAAAATTCCTGGCTACGGGCCCGAAGTTAACCTATTTTTGCATAAAATGGGTACATCGGTACCAGCTGTCGCAATTTGTTTAGTCAAGTTCGAACTTTGAAAGTATGTAATCACTTAGGTAGCTTCGAATGTGCATGCACAATCATCTGTAGACGATGCCGCCGCAGGAATACGAATAAAACGTTTCATTCCTTCAGACGTAGCGAGGAGACGCGCAATGCAGCGTTTCCTCCTCTCCTCTTTCTTTTGAGGTCCCCTCTCTTTTCGTGTGATCGATGACGTCCCAAACCCTCGCGGCAGTTCCAAACGGGGTCAGCTATTGGGTGATCGCTTTGGCGACCATCAGTTTCTCTCGAGCGTTGTAGCACGCGGGGACTCACGTCACGCGCACCCCCTGTCTGCACAGTCTTGTTACAAACGAGGAACCGGCGTTATGGACGATGCCCGAAACGTGGAAGTAATAGCGTGTTTCGGGCTTCTCAGACTACTTCGTGCTTGTGGTGCCCGGAAAACGTGCCCCTCCGAGATCTGTCACCTCCTGGCAAGCGGGTACACTGCGGGGCGCTGAGTTGGGCGCACAACGCGCTGCTACTTGTACCGCTTTTGTGGCTGTGCTTTTTTGTTGTTTTCGAAGCGCTTCCGTCGGAGAAAATGTGTATTTTCGTTGGATCTCTCGTCTTTTGGACTGTTGCTTACTGTACGCACTACATGCTGTAGTGGTGGCGCAAGGGCACCTAGCAAGTATGCGCTGCGGTTAGCGCTTTTTCAGTAGCAAAATGCGTTAATAATAATAATAATAATAATAATAATAATAATAATAATAATTTATTAATAACTTGAAAGAACATCAAAGCAATACAAAATTGGCCTGTCAAAGCCCCATTGGGCTTGAAGGGCAGAGCCGACAGACAGCAGTTATGTGTTATATTGACGAGCTTAGAAAGGTGATGACATGAAAGTTTCTTGAGCATCCGTTTTATCGCGATAGGGCCTGTAAGAAAGAAATCCGTTGGAACCTACGACATGTTAAAATTATTTGGCAATCAGGGCGCGGTTCTTCTGAACGCGTGCAAATCCGGACTCCCTACAAGACACCCCCCCACCACGTGGAGAGAGCGCGACTGGACGATTTTTTGCAGTAATTCGAGTGTCACTCCGCGCGGAAGTTCGCCGTCGCCGTCACGTCCTGGAAATGGCCCGAGTGCAATACGTTCTAATCTCAAAGAAGGCAAGAGGTGCAATGATGGAACACAAGGGACCACACCGATGCCGACTATGAACCGACTATGTAGTCTGTTCCAGGAGTTCTGTGCAGCAGGCCAATGCCACGAGGCCATCGAGCTCCGAATTCTTCCAAGGAGAGACGAAATGTCGTACGGACACGCACCTGCAAGCCACTCCTGCCAATAGGATCCTCACTCCGTCATCCTCCTCTCCTTTCCAAGGCTTCTCGTGCCACTGCACGGTTCGTGACTGGCAGATGCCGTGGTGCGGAGGGATACGTTTAACACGTGTTTGTGTCCCGAAGGGACCTGTAGCTTCCACAGTGCTGCACGGAACTCTTGAAACAGACTGTAGGTGCGCAGGGGCGGTAAGGAAAATAGACGCAAAAACGTATCTGCGCATCATCAGCCGTGCGGTAGCGTCACCTGTCAGTCAGGCACAAACCGTGCACACTCGTCGGTCTTCGCCAGGTGCGTTGCCCATTCTTCTGCTCGCTTACAACTTCGCATTCATCTAATTTTGGCGTTTGGTTACAACCTCGACGATGAATTCTTTAAGAATGAGTCATTACCAACTATATAGCTCAGCTTCCTGTCGTTGCAAGGTTGCTTGTAGGCGCTTCAAGTGAGCGGTAATCTTGTTAAGGGAAGGTTCACTGAAATATGGAAGGGCGCCCCGCGACGGTGGTCTAGTGGCTACGGCACTCGACTGCTGATCCCAAGGTCGAGGCCATCGAATCCCGGCGGCTGCAGTTCGACTGAGCCGAAATGTTGCGGCCCGTGTACTACGCGATGTCGGTGCGCGGTAAACAACCCCAGGTGGTCGAAATATCCGGAGCCCCCCGGAGGTACTGCGCGGTGTCTCATAATCAGATCGTGGTTTCTGGGCGTAAAGCAGCAGAAATTCATCAGTATATGTAAGGGCGATAGTAATCTCACGTTATCGAGAAAACGCAGAGAGCTTGGAGGAGCAGCGAAGTCTGGTGGACCGGGCGCTGGCCTCGGCATTAGCTGACTGCATTCTGCACTGAGAAAGCCACCCATGCACCTCGGTCGAAGAAGTCGCTGTTTCTTGAAATAAACGTTTTTTTTTCCTCCTCCTGCATTGGTCAATGCATTGCTATCGCTCTTATGGACGATGGATTCTAGTTTTGCGCAAAATTGACCCTCACATGCCCACCTAACGCCCCCTCCAAGGCATGCGTTGCAGCGGGGGGTGTAGTGGTTACGGTACTCGGCTGCCACCCAAAAGAAACGCGGGTTCGAATCCCGGCCGCGGCGGTCGCGTTTTCGATGGAGGCGAAAATGCCAGAGGCCCGTGTGCTGTGCGTTGTCAGTGCACGTTAAAGAACCCCGGGTGGTTTAAATTTCGGGAGACCTCCACTACGGCCTTTCTCTCCTCTCTATCTCTTTCACTCCCTTTCCCCTACCCCCCGGGGACGCTTAGCCGTGCTCCCTACATGGGCTGCAGAAATTAGCGTCCTCTCCTTGACCGAACCACAATCATCATCATCATCGTTAGGTGGGCAGGTGAGATCAAGAAGTTTGCTGGGAAAAATTGGTAGCAGCTGGCACAAGACCGGGATAGTTGGGGACGGAGAGGCCTTTTCACTGCCGTGGGCAAAGACAGCACGATGATGATGATGAACGAGCGTCACTGCCGTGTTTCACATTAATAAAGCTCTGCGCTAGGTTATTGCGATCATCTTTCACTGTACCACTAAATATACGTCCATCCCACGCATTTCCCGAGAATCATTGTATAAAGCACCGCGCACTTGTTCCTATACGGAGCAGAACAATTGTTGCTGTGTAGAAAAAGATTCCCTTTTTTTTTCTTTTTTAGAATTTGATGGAATTTCGCAGTCCCAGCTGTTTCCTTTTTCGGGTCACTCGTTACACGGGCTGTAGAATATAGTGCGATGCTAAATGCGTCGTCCTCGTATTGCGAAGCGAATTGCGTGGAGTGTTTTCTGGGAGCCTCGGTCCGCTCTAATTGGACACGAAAATGCGCCATTTCTGAAAACGCAATCTCGGCTCTGGCCCGTCAGCTATATAAGCGCTGTTGCGTGGCTTCAAACTCGCTTCGCCATCCGAGACATTTTGAGCGTGGATCGTGTGCTTGCTTCGGGAGCCTGTCTTGTATTTATAGCTCGCGTCAGAGCGAGAACCCGCAGTTTGGCGTGATGCTTTTCCTTTTTTTTATCTGCTTTTCTTTTGTTGGTGGCGCGCGTCAATTCGAATGAGTGACGTCATAGGGCAGCGGTCAGTGCGTGGTTGTTGCAATATCTGTACGCTGATGCCGGAGCTCGACGTTTAGCCGGCGTTTCTTAATGCCGAGCCTTTTCGCGTCTTGTTTGACGTTCTCTTTCTTTCTTTCTTTCGTTCTGTCTTGTGACTACGACGCTAGGCTGCTGATCCGAAAGGTCGCGGGATCGCATCGCGCGGCCGCGGCGGCTGCATTTCGATGGTGGCGAAATGTTGAGGCCCATATACTCTGTGCGATATTACCGCATGTTAAGGAAGCCCAGATCGACGAAGTTCTCCGAGCCCTTCACCATACCGAGTCTAAAGTAATCATATCGTTTTCTTGGAACATAAAGCTCCGCAAAATTATTGGCAACCTCAGCGAGAGTGTGTGCACGTGTTCGTACAACGGACCTGTGACGTCACCGATAAGCTCGAACACGTCGGCGCTTTCCAAAGATAAACCGCCTTCGATCCACTCTACGTCATGGGCATTTTTTTTTCTGTACTTTTTATCCTTGCACGCTTAAAAACCACACGCGCATTCTTAAGGGTTAAAAATACCATTCTCCTGAAGAAAGTCTTTCTTTCTTTCTTTCTTTCTTTCTTTCTTTCTTTCTTTCTTTCATGAGAATGCTGTTTTTAACCCTTAAGAATGCGAGTGTGGTTTTGCGGCGTGCAAGGATGAAAGGTACAGAAAAAAAAAACGCATGACGTATAGAGTGGATCGAAGGCGGTTTATCTTTAGAAAGCGCCGACGTGTTCGAGCTTATCGGCGACGTCACGGGTCCGTTGTACGAACACGTGTACACACACTCGCTGAGATTTTTCAATAATTTCGTGGAGTTTTGTGTTCCAAGACAACGATATGATTACGTTAGACTCGGTATAATGAAGGGCAAGGAAAACTTCGACGATCTGGGGTTCCTTACTGTGCGGTGATATCGCACAGAGTACACGGGCCTCAACATTTCGCCTCCATCGAAATGCAGCCGCCACGCTGGGATTCGATCCCGCGACGATCCGATGAGTAGGAGCCGTGTTATATAGCCAACACACCATCGTGCTCGCCGAGGTTGTTCAAGGGCGGTATGCATAGTCATTGCGAAGTGTACTGAGACAGCGCATCTTGAAGGCCTCATTTAGAATAGCAAATTAGGTGCTAAATTGCTATGGAATCGGTTAATTTCTGTCCCAGTGCATGCGTAATCGTGGACAGGTGGTGCAAAGACCAGGCTGGTCTGTTAGTACATTGACAGGACGTGAAAGTGCACAAGTTAAATGTACTTGATCCTTGATTACTGCTGCGATCTAAATTTAGAAATCTGTGCAAGTTTAATAATTTTAGTAATGAATGACACTACAAGGTAAGACACTTTTTCTTGCGTTAGTAGATCAGCTTTTCACAATACCACCCCCCCCCCCCCCCCCCCCCCCAAAAAAAAAGAAATACCAACCTTGCGAGGAGTAAGCAAGAACTCGCGCAGAAGAGGAAAACACGAAAATACGGGAGGTGACGCCACTTTGGAGTTCGGGACAACACAGATCTCGTGACGTCACAGATCTTTGACGGCGTCTGCTAAGGCCTACATAACTATTTGTCGGCAAGAAATACGTAAGTTGTTTTCTGAGGAAGCCGTGCGGTGGAGCGCATTTGGTAAGAAAAAAAAATGTGGTTGATCTCTGTCATAGGAATGGGTATAACACGAACGTGAAACCTGTCTTCGCACATAAGCGGCAATCCGGAGAATCGAGGTGCTGAAGATGGGCTGGGTACTTTGGGCATGTGAACCATTTGCATTTATACACATCATCGGTGCCTCTACGCTGTACAGGGATCTTCGACGGTTGCACACAAGCGAAAGCTGTCGAACGACTCACATTGTCTCCGGAGACAATGTACTGAACGCACCAGCGCCCCGCGCAAACCTGCCATAGAACAGGAGAGTCCGCTAACGGTGAACCGAAGTGTTTGTCGGCGGGAGAGAGAGATTCTATTTATTTAGGGAAGTGAAGAAAATAGGGTGCAGAGTGCACGGTAACTGTCTCTCAGTGAGGACACCTCAACCGATACACTCAGGGGATGGGGGAATTAAATGGAGAGAGAGTAGAAAGAAGGGAGGCAGAGGTCAAAACCACTTGCGAACGCAGACTTCGCTGTGCGAAAGGCGCATCATTTGCTTGTCGATGACTGTCTCTGCGTTCTTGGAGTAAACCGCGTCGTAACGCAACTGGCTGTCACATAAACACAAGACAAATTATGTAGCGGCCGTGGCTGAAGCAACGCGCCGGCAGGACGCCGAAACCTGCGCGGCGATATAGAAGCGTCGAAACGACTGAAACGCTATCTGCCAGCTCTAACATTAGGGAGTTTGAGAATTGGGGCCCCAAGGAGCTTGGGGACCCAAGAAGCTTGCGACCCGCCAGGGCGCATGCGCAGATGGTTCCGCGCATGCGCCCTGGCGGGTCGCAAGCTTCTTGGGTCCCCAATTCTCATACTCCCTATTAACGTGACAATTTACGACTTCGCGCCATCTCACCGCTGTGAACCAAGAGAACAGTGAAAGGGACACGATGTTAATTTAAGAGGAATTTCGCTTGCTAAATACGTTTGCTTTAACCGGACGTCAATTAGATGCAAATTGTAGAGCACTCTAGTGAATATATAAGGCCCGTCTTTCCCTCTGTATTAGAAGTCTGTCGGTGGCGTGGTCGGTAGCGCTTCCAGCTCCTACCGCCACACCCTGGCAGGTTGTGGGTTCGAATCCCAGAGGGTAATACTTTTTCAATCTCAAGTGCGAGTTTATTTGTCAGACGTCTACTTCCGTTACGGAAGTACGTCACCGATTTCTTGGTTGACCCCGGCATAAAACACTTTCGCGTTAAAAGATAAAAGCTTTGGCCTTCCAGCGTGTACGAGGTCGAAGATCCGGCTCGAATTTCGAAATGAGAACTCTAACATTCATTTACTTATTAATATTGAACATAAAATTACGAAATTAATTACAGTGCAGTCCTCGAAATATAAGTTATATCATTATAAACCAGTCCACATTTTCACTTTAGTGACCCTTGAACGTTCACCCAATAGTAGACAGCTTTTTCTTTTCGTTTTTTTGTTCATTTCGTGCCCATGAAAAAGCGGCCGCACGTGGCAGGGACTCGAACCTGCGACATCGAGCATCGCAAGCCAACACTCTAGTCCCTTACCTTGCTATGATGGGTTGCTGTACAACGATTTCTGTGCCTCATATGCTGTGGACGGTATCGCGAACGGTTGGTGTAGAGCAGGTACATCTTTTTTTCTGCCCTCTTTTTTTTTGCTTTTCCTCGAATAAGTGCACACCGGGCAATCGATTCGATTCCGCTAAGTCCTGGTCGTGCCATTAACGAGGTCCGCATTGACATTTCCGCGACAGGCTGCTTCCGGGAGTTGATGGGGACACCTCCTCTTTTTTTTCTTTTTTTTTCTTTCCTTTCCTCTATATATCTGGAAACTAAACGTGAGAGAATAGTGCAGAGAGGGGTTGGGAGGTTCGAGCCAAATGTCATCGCCTGTCACCGCCCCCCCCCCCCCCACCTCTTTAAACGACGTCGGTCTGTACACTTCCCAACTCCCATCTTGCCGCACGCCATATACGCCTGTGGAATGAAAAGGAAAGAAACAAAAAAGAAAGAACTCACGAGAGGTCAAAAAAGAAAAGAAAGGTACTTCCCGTGCTCCCGTTTTACTATTTTCGCCCTGGAAGTTGGACTTCACCGTGGAAGTGCTCTCCGCACGCGCGTGCTAACGATAGAAGTTGAGGTTTCTGGCAGAGCGAGGGAAAGATAAGAGCGTAGTGTATGCAGATTTGTGTACGTGCTGTGTGTGTGTGTGTCATTTTGTTTTTGTTTAACCCTTGATTCTGTTTAGTTGTTTTTTAAACTCTGCTCAAATACGGCTGGCGTTCATCGATTGACGGCTCGATATCGATACAGGAGTGAGGGCAGGGGGGGGGGGCACCTCGTTATACGGCACTGAAGAGTTCCGTCATTAGAAATGCGGGTATCGACCACCGCCGGAAGTGCCAGAGCAAGGTGAGGAGGGTTCGGGGGGGGGGGAGAGAGAGAGAGAGAGGAGTCGTCGAGATAACAGGTGCTGACAGGCCGACGTCAAACTGCGTTCAGATTGTTGTTGTTACTATTATTTTACTTTTTAAGATCTCCTAAGCGTTTTTCTAGAGTTGCTGTCAGAAAAAAAGAACAAAAAGAGGTCACGGGAGTTCTCGAAGTGCTAATCTCGGAAATGCACTGTAAACGTTATCGCTGCGAGATGCGTGTAATGGAAGACGGATTGGCCTGGCGCGCTGTCAGGAATTTGCGTATATTAGTTTCTGTAGCTGTGGCTGAAAGTGAAAGGCGTAACGGGCGTGTGAGTACTCGTACAAAGTGTCTGAAAACGAAAAACTCGTTGTGGTAGTGATACTGCACGCTATTCTGAGCGAGCCGCCGAGAGCTGGCCCACGCTGCCACTCGCTTGGGGCCGGCATCAACTGCGTGATTGTACTTTTTTTTTCTAAGGTGAAAATTAACTGATTAGCTCGCGAGAGGCGAAATGCATGTGGTCGTTGTCGTGTGACAGTTCGGCGCTGTCTCGTAAAACACAGCGCCGAGTGGTCACAGGTTTTGGTAACACTTTGCAGTTTTGGTATCACCGTTGGCGCACCAGTGGTGGCGCCGAAGTTGTGCCACCAGTGCTGTGATACCAAGACCTGTAACTGTCATCTCGTTCACCTGGTATGTATACCAATATTGGCCACCAGGGGCGGATACGGGAAAGGGTGTGCGATGCCGGGGCAGGTTGAAGGTAAAGTCCCTAGATTTTTCCTTCATTTTAAGTAGCGGCAAGTTTTGATGTGCCGCTGACGAATCTCGTTGGCCAACGCTCATATCCGGTTGACGGCGGCTTCCGGTCGCCATGTTCTTCCTACTCCCCGACGACGCCGTGAGCCCGTGACGGCCGCTCGCTACACCGGCAGCACCAGCGTGCACTCGAAAGCAGTCGCGAGTAGTTAGTCGAGTGTTTCCGTACGCATCTGCCATCTTCTGCTTGCGCGAAGTGTTTCCTGCAGTCGACGACCCGTGAGCACTCTCGACAATGCCGGCGTGTTGCGCCTTCGGGTGCCCCGCCCAGTCGGGAAAAGGGTTGGCGCTTTTTTCTGTGCCCCTCGGAAAGCACGACAAAACAAGGCGTGGAATGTGGCTGCAGAGAAAAGGCAGAAAGAATTTCAAGCCCACGAAGTCCAGCAAGCTGTGCGAGGTATCTTGTATTTTCCTTGTACACAGAATCGTGAAAAATACTCGTGCATTTATTGTCATTTCTTTTAAACCTGGTGAGGCGCATGACGGCGCCCCACGCTTTCGGCAGTTCCGAAGTCCGAGTAAGCGCCTCTATCTTGACGATTTCGTGACTTTAACTACGCACGGAAGGACGGACTTGAATGAGGTTCGGTCAGTGCCCTAACTATAGCTGTCCCGTGTTTAAAAAATTGAATTCGATAAAATATTAATGACAGAAATGCAGCGATTGTACAAAGGTATTTGTATAATTAGAAAATCATGTCACCTGCATTGTCCATTGAATGCTCGTAAAGGCCTGTTACTTGTTAGCAATTTCGTGGCGCCAACTTCCATGTAAAAATAATAGTAGCATTATAAGATGTGCGCAATTCAGTATCATAACGTTGCCATCAACACTAGATTAGAAAAAAGGTTTAAAAGTGGGGCTCGTTTATGGTACAGCTCATGAAAATTCAGAACACTGGTTAGTCCAGTAGCAGTAAGATAGTATGATGTCTAACTGAAGAAAATATATCAGCACAACAATTCGTATAAGATATCAAACATCATTTAAAGAAAACTGATTGGGGAAAGAAAACAAGAATATATAGAAGATTTCATTAGGATTTAGAATGAGTTAGTGCATAAAACATGTGCATGATAGCACATACAGTGTCTGTACTCAATATAGCACTGTTTTTTCACTATGTATATCATGATATATAAGTATAAGCGAAAGATCAGATATCTGCGTAAGGTTTATGCACGGTGCAAATATTTTTAAGTGAGCTTGAGAAGGTTTTCGCATCTTTAATCTGACTGAAAGCAGCCGAAATTCGCGCGGAGAAACGACTATGTTGGTCGAAACATTTCTGAGCCGCAAAAGATTTAGAAGGAAAAAAAATGACAGCATATCCGCGGGGTGAATGATGGAGAGTGGGCGAAGCTCTTATGTATTAAAGATACCTCGCCACACACCTCAATGAAACTCGTGAGTAACGTGAGCGCTCGTACTGCAGGGTCCTCGCGGCTCCGCCGCGCAGAATCACGGCTAGCTTCGGCCTCCCGCGCGCGCACGGCGGGGTCGCTTCTTCGAGCGCGAGCCGCCGCCGCCCTGCGCGCACGCCGCTCGGCAGCCTTGTCCATCCTCCGTCGACGAGCCTCTGTTGGCGCGCGCGCCAAAACGCCGCCGAAGAACACGCGATCGCAGTGGCGCGATCGTCTCTCTCTCCTTCCCTACGTGTGACGTAAATCCTGTGTTCATAAAACTCACCTTTTATTATGATCTTTTGCTACAAAACGCCCTCTAGTGTGGGGCGATTTTGCATTTCTCAGCGTATATGCATTCGTTATATAGTACAAGTAGCGCCATCTATGGCTGGATTGTAGACTCAACGAGCGGTGGTTACAAACAAACGACAACGGGGACGAACGGGTGACGCCATAAGGAGCTTCGCCCCTAAAAGCATGTCCTTCGTAATTAGCTCACATCTGTAAGCGCTACTGTTCTTGCACGTATATTGCACGCGAATGCGCAGTCTCGGGGTTCATGCGTTTTCGTAATACATACCCATTGCTCTGCAAATCTTCCTAAGAAACGAATGCCCGTGGAACACTCGTTCCTGTTACATGCAAAGGCAGGGATGGCATATGACCCAAACGTGGTCAAAAAGTTTGTAAGAAGGTGCCAGTTTTTGCAGCCCGGTTTAGTATACAATGAGGCTGAGGTCGCAGAAAAAGAGTTGAAAACGGGCACCGTAGGTCACTACAGTTCATAAATACGGCGAGAAATTTTGTGTTGGGCCTCCACGCTGCATTTCTAACCCACTCTTTCTTTGTATTAGATCGTGTTACCTCATACCTGAAACTTAATACTTTAATCGTGCTGCACAGCAGCGACCGTCGATGCCCGGACGCTGCCTATGCGGATACTCCGCTCCGGGGGGAAAAGAACAACATGGAGGCCGGCGCGCGCTGCGTGTGAAAGGGTGCGAGGAGAGGAGGTAGTTGTCGCTACATAAAAAAAAAAAAGCGAGAGAAGCGATCTAGGGACTTTAGTTGAAGGAAGCCCATGTGGTGGAAACTTGCCGAGCCCTCGACTACGGCGTGTCTTGATCTATCTATCTATCTATCTATCTATCTATCTATCTATCTATCTATCTATCTATCTATCTATCTATCTATCTATCTATCTATCTATCTATCTATCTATCTATCTATCTATCTATCTATCTGTCCGTCTGTCTGTCTGTGTGCCTACGTCATGGGTACAGAATTGGCGCAACAATAAATTATACACGTAATTTCCTAATCATTTCATGATTTTGGGACGCAAACCGCAAATTTTTCTTGGGGGGGGGGGTGGAGTTAGATTATGGGAAGTTTGTTGCATAAACATGAATATCGGGCACCAACACCCGAAATAATCGGTGCACGTGCTTGCGTGACGCAAGATGGCCCACCTGACGATACTGCATGATAAGTCACTGATACGGATGGTTCAGAAATAGGTATACTTCTCGGGGACATAGATTCACAAATGGAGAGGGGGCTCAGGATTACCGGCACCCCCCTTCCCCACCTCCCTTTGATAACTCTACTATATTGGCATGGAAGTGTACGAATGCCAGACTAACGTGGTCAGTGTAGGGCATGACATCAATGTCTTGTCGTACTTGCCGTTCAGGTCACGATTAACAATAGTGATACCACGTGTGGCTGGTACTCGTATTGGGCATGCGGGTAGGAGCCACACGTGACATAACGTTGACATTTGTCGCCTTCGTCAATCAGGGAACAGCCAAAATAGATGTCACAAGTAGAGGCTCTGGTGACAAGTCTAAGCAGTGGGGGAAGCAATGGAAGAGGAAAACGTCGAAATGTCTTTGACGTGGCAGAACGAGTGTCGGCGCGCAGTGGTCCTTGCGTGTGGTAATGGGACCGGTGATTTGGTAATGGGGCTGGAGAGTGTGGAACAGTCTTTTAGGGGTGAAGCTCCTCTTAGTCTAACCTTAATCCGGAATCCGAAATTAATCCGAAATTAATCCGGAACTCGGCACGATCTACGATGAACCTCCCGAGCTTCGCCCACTCATCATCTTTCACTCCGTGGATATGCTGTAATTTTTTTTTATTTGCTGGGACTGTTGACGGAACACACTTTTCCGCTGGAAAAAAAAAGTTTCACTCTCGCTGCCACGGCTATGAGTGGCGCTGCCTAACACACCCAGGATTACATGTACGTAAATGCCCAGTAAAGTGGACGGTGGGACGACCGCCTTTGTAGCTCAGCGGTAGAGCATCGGACGCGTTATCTGAAGGTCGTGGGTTCGGTTCCCACCATTGGCAGGTTTGTTTTTTCGTCCAATTTAATTCCTTTATACTTACTCCACAGTTGTAAATACCACAGTTAAGAACTTCAATAACTTCCTCTACGCTTTCCTAGGCTTCATTGTTTGTTGATTCATTAACGAGTTACTCATGTCGTTTCCTTTGGTCATGTCGGCACTTGAGATTAGCGTTGTTGACGATGTTTTGCGCACTTGGGAGGCGCATCCGATGTGTTGACCTACGTATAGGCTTGTTGCTTTTAGGAAATAAACAGTTGAAAGTCTACACCCTTTCCTGTCTGTGTTCCTTCCTTTCTTCGTATCCTCACTACGGTGTTCGGTTGAGGTGTCTTCAGTGAGAGTCAGTTACCGGGCACTCTTCTCCCTATCTTCCGCACTTCCTTAACTGGAATCTCTCTCGCCGCGGTGGTCCGGTGTCTGCTGTACTCGGCCGCTGATCTGAGGGCTGCGTTTCGATTTAGGCGAAATGTTGAGGCCCGTGTACTGTGCGATGTCGATGCACATTAAAGAACACCAGATGGTCCAAATTTCCGGAGACATCCACTACGGCATCTCTCATAATCATTGGCGGTTTTGGGACGTGGAAATCAATCACTCAATGTTTCCTTCGTATGCTCGCGTAGTGCGCTACCCGCTCCTCGGATAAAGCGAATAAATTACTCCATCTGCCGCTAAAGAGAACCATGTGTGGACGCGAAGCAGCGGGGAGATGGTTAGCTTGAACGGGAGATGGTGTAATTTTATTAAGAGGACGAATGAGAATGTATAACACAGAGAACGCGGTGGTCTAACGTCGCGCCTCTATGCTTCGCATTATCGCTCGCGGAACCGCAGGTGTTGCGATTCGTTGCGCAATCCGGAGAGGAGAGGAGCGTTGGAGAGGTGAGGAGGAATGCCGAGAGGAGAGGAGATGAGAGAAGGAGAGGAGGGGAGGGGGATGCGCATGCGCAGTGCGGGTGTGTACGCCGCACGGCGGATGGATAAAGGGAGGGAGGGAGAGAGTGACATATCCCCGACCGTAAGCTGCTTCGCATCTAAATAAAGGTCCCCTGGATCGAACGTGCGCAACTTATACTGGTGAATCGTGTGTGGCGTCACTCGATCCTAATGGAATGGACCTGTGCGGGGCGCTCGCTGCCAGCACCGCGATGCAGGCAAGGGAGGTTTATTAGGAGAGTCCTGTACACGATCAGGCGCATTGAAAATGTCACGGTGAACGCGCCCCACGCGTGGATAAATCGTATGCAACATTTATGTAATCAAAGCAGCACTCGGGGTGTTCTAACGTCTATACTATAGTTTCACTGATCGCGCCGTGCAGTTGGCCCCCCTGGCGACCTGAGGAGAGAGATCCTGCGTAGTTAGCGCCGTCGGCGCGCGCGATTCGAGGTGGGTGATCTCGTGGCCAAGCTGCGAGCGCGTCCGTTGACGCCGGAGCAATATAGGCCGCCCCGCCGCGCCAATCTCCTCTGGCCGGATTTAGGCCCTGTTGCGTGCAGCATCACCGATGTATATCAAGCTGGCCCGCATGTACCGTGCAGCGCTGAGAAAGGCACGAGTCGCGTAATCAAATTAAACGTCAGGAATTGTATCAAGAGCTCGTTTCGTTGTGACACCGCCTAATGCAGCCAGCGAGGGTGCAGGGGAGGTTAGATTTTTTTATCGTAGTTTAGCGAGTATGCCATCAATAAAAAAAGAACGATATAATATATTCGTATATTTATATATTGTGAGTACTTTTAAAGCACTTCGTCGCTCCCATTTGTACATAACCTCTATCATCATCCCTGTTCATGGTCCTTGTACGTCACCTTCTGTTTTTCAAATTTGGAAGGGCTATCTATCTATCTATCTATCTATCTATCTATCTATCTATCTATCTATCTATCTATCTATCTATCTCTATCTATCTATCTATCTATCTATCTATCTATCTATCTATCTATCTATCTATCTAAAATTTCGTCACCAGATAGGCTACATTGACGCGTCGCGACATCTCAAAATTGTGGAAGCTCATAAACAAAGTAGAATACCGATGACCAGTTCTGGTTGCGGGAACGTAACGCTTTGCAATTGCGTTTAACGGTTTACATTGTACTGTAATTTTTTTAACGCTTGTGTTATAAGGTAGAATGCTCTTGCTCCTTTATATAAGGGATACGAACTTTGTAATGTACAGCAAATGTAATGCTGTAACGTCGGGTGGTGTAATGTACCGCACGTTATCGTGTGGAATGTCAGGCCGCGCAATGAAATTTGGCCAGGTACGGCGTTTACAAGTTCAGTAACATTTCACGAAAATTCGGTGCTTACGCACAAGTCCCGATATCGTGTCCCGCTAATATATATATATATATATATATATATATATATATATATATATATATATATATATATATATATATATATATATATATATATATATATATATGCGCCAAGGAAAAAAAATACAGAAAGAACCAATCGAAACAAGAATGAGAGAGTGAAAGGCAACGTCGGAAGTAATCTATTAGCCCACAGTAATTTTTCGATGACGTTTTGTGACTGAATTGTTACACATTACTCTTTACGTTAAGGCCCCGCCACGGTGGTTTAGTGGCTATGGTACCCGGCTGCTGATCCGAGGGTCGCGGGATCGAATCCCGGCCGCGGCGGCTGCATTTCGATGGAGGCGAAATGTTGAGGCCCGTGTGCTGTGCGATGTCAGTGCACGTTAAAGAACCCTAGGTGGTCAAAAATTTCCGGGGCCCCTCCACTACGGCGTCTCTCATAATCAGAGCTGGTTTTGGGACTTCAATCAATTTGAAGTAACCATTTGGGCGGTACGATCCGCGACTTGCGTCTGGCCGCACTGCACGCAATTTGGCGAGACGCGTGCGGTATACGCGGCTAAGTGAGGAGAAAGCGAGGTCACAGCGTCACATCAAACGAGGCATCCTGGCGTCGCCGCAGCAGCAATAACGACAGAACGCGCGATGTGGCGCTGCCATCACCACTACCTTCATTACGTAATTGACGAAGCGGCGAGGGAAAGGCCGCGTACCACTTCCCTGCCTTCCGTGGCTGTCGCTTGTTTTTGTTGACTCGTGCTTGGATGGCCTTGCGTCCCTTGGCGTAATCTTTGGCGTGGCCAAGTACACTCTCGGCGGTTCCACTCTGCCCATCGCTATCGCTATGTTTTAGCTGCGTGCCGCCCCGCTTGTCGCCTGTTTGTGTCTTGCTCCCGGCATGCACTGCGCTGTAGTTGTTGTATAGTCCTTTGGCCCTCGAGGTTATCTTCTCCAACATGGAAGGAAAGAAAAAAGAGAATAGAACCGTCACATGATTCCTATAGCCTTGGCTAGCCAACCTCCTCTGACCCCTAAAGCGCGACACTTCTTGGGTAAGATTAAGCCCGCAGGCCTGCCGGGCCGCTTTAGGTTTTTGTTGGTTGTTTTGCTCCTTTTGGTATGCGGTCTTAGTTGTAGCGCCCAGTTCGTGAATCTACCTCGTGCTCGTCACGTGACTAGGGCCTACTTCCCATGATTCCTTGCCCTGACTTTCTTGTTATAACTATGTTTCAAGGCTGTCACGTGACTCCTTCTACTATAGCTTAGTTTATTCGTCTATAGGTCTCCAATCCTCGTCGACTCCGCCCTGTCTCGAAAAGCCCGGTTCGCAGAATCGAGTTATTTCTGCGTGCTCACGCCACTGTAAAACAAACGCTCTGAGATGACGGGAGGCTATTTCTCCGGCTGCCAATCTGCGTGTACATATTTGCTACCGTATTTCCTCGATTGTAACTCGAGTTTTGCCCCCGAATTTCTTGACATTACATGTCGACCTTCGCGTCGCAGTGCGATACAGAAATTCAAGTTATCTAGAAAGGGGCAGTGGTTTTTTCTCTGGGGTTTTAGGTCCCAAAACCATGGCGACATGATAACGAGAGACACCGTAGCGGGGGTTCCGGAAATTTCGACCGCCTGGGAGTTCCTAAACGGGCACTGTCACCGCACAGTACACGGTGCCTCAACATTTCGCCTCCATCGAAATGCAGCCGCCCCGGCGGGGATTCGATCCCTCGACCTTCGGACCAGCAGCCGAGTAACATAGCCACTAGACCACCGTGACAAGGCAAAAAGGGGAGCAGTGAGGCACCCATTCCTAATCGATGGCGATAGCCTCAGCCGTATCGCAGTGTATGTTGGCAACATGTCCTAGCCAAATGACCATTTGGATGCACTTCAACCCAAATAGCTGCCGTCTTTGTTTTCGTTTTCCTTATGTGTCAACGTGGACTTATATTTGCTGTCCCGGAAGCCCGCGTCATACTAACCCCGCATTTGCTGGACGCAACGAAAAACTCACCTCTCGCGTCCCCAGTAGTGGTCGCGTTAGAATCGAGTAAATGCAGTACATATCGCGACGTTTCTTGGTCCTTCGACAAGTGTCCTATAATGCGTGTCCGCTGGTGCCTTCGTCGTTATATTGGCCTCTGCAGATGTCGCCAGAAATGTTTCCGGAGGGGCAATTCCTCTTTTCCAGATCGGAGGGGGGGTGGCTCGAGCAGCTTGCATGTTTGCATTGCGAGTTCGGGGAGAAACACTGTGGATATTTGGTAAGCATGCACGAAAACAACGTTCGACGGCCTGCAGCTGCAGTCGCGCGGTTTGATCATCCAGCGCTTCGGTCGAGATTTATGCGTTCGAAAAGCGATGCGCGCGCGCACGCATTTTGCATACCGTGTTTTGCCGAGTCACGTCGTCGAGGGGGGGGGACACGCAGCTCTATTTTAATTTCTTTTATTTATAGAATACTGAAGGCCCGTTTAGAGGCCCAAGAAGGAGTGGTTACATGTATACGTTCAGCTCAGCATCATACATAGTACACAGTGAGATCCTTACGACAACAAGAAATAGAACGTTATGCATTGTAACGCAACAAAAATGAAGAATCTGTGTTGGTTTTCGCTCGCGTAGCCGTGTCTGCACGCGTTGAGGTCTGATTTGCATAGTGGAAGCCCAATCGTATAACGGAAGTTCAGCGAATTTGTGCGGCTGCGAGTCGGCGCGTCTCTTCTAGCATTTAGGAGATCGTGCTTCTATGTAGTAGCGTAACGTCGTGCGACCCTTTGTCATGCTCGAAAAATCTGACAATGGATCCCGCTGTACATTTTGCCAAACCGCATATAGGAACAACGGTACAGAAAGAAAACTAATTTCATTTCACGAGGACGATATCTGAAGTACGGGTGGGACAGAACCAGTTCACACGAAAGGTGAGACACTTTCCGTAAGTTGCTAATCGGTTGCTAATATGCTAATCAAGAAAAAAGATCGCCTGTGGGATCTTGCGTTTCAGCAAGTCAGCTTCTTACGTTATAATGACCCAGAAATAAGATTGAGAATTTTCCTGGGGCAATTCCTCGTCACCTAGAGACGTATAATCGCCTTCGACTTAAATGTGGTATACACCAACAATTATCTACGCCGCATAAGGTGTACCACTAATCCCTACTGTGATAACTGTGGCAGCTTAGAGACAGTAGAGCGTGTAATACTTGAATGCCCCGCGTAACGCGACGAGAGACAGCTTTTTGAGCGACAAATTGCCATGATTTGCCAAGAACCGTTAACGTTTGCGCAGTATATTAGGTCCAATATCCAGCCCTTCAAAACGGTGTCGTGCTTTGTATATATTGTTCAATTACCTGTCAGAAATTGGCCTAATCAGAAGACATTAGCTTCACAATTTCGTATAGGAAAGCCTATGTTTAATGTGCCGTCTCACCTGCACACTTCACTTGTACGCTTCACATTTACTTTTATTCTCCTTTTTTCCTTGCCTCCCCTCTTAAATCTTCATAGCCCTTTCCCTGGACAGAGTAGCATGTCGCAGCGGTAGTTATACACACGCCGGCAAAAATCTCTTGTTTTTCCAAATAGTGTCTCTCTCTCTCCTAGCCTGAAAGAAGGACGAAGCCTGAAAGACGAAGCCCGAAAGGGCTTCGTCCTTTCAGGCTTCGAGCTGACTATGGCTGCGAACTAAAGCCTCGGGGCATTTCTTGCGAATGGGGCAATTGGCAGGCCTTACAAACAAACGTTGTGCATCTTCGCTCAAACGACATCGAATGTATAGGCCATCACGCCTTTGGCGTGGTCGTGCATACGCTGGTACCCATGGCCATTGTTTAGAGCACAGCATCCAGTGTTATCAATCAATCAATCAATCAATCAATCAATCAGTCAGTCAGTCAGTCAATCAATCAATCAATCTTTCAATCAGTTTATTGCACCAGAAAATTCTGGATGGTCTTCAGGGCTAAAAGCTGCTCTAGGCAGCTTGGCTGGGTCCCTGAAGACTTCTACATGGGCAGCATACGACTTTCACAGCACATGTTTTAAAACGGATCATATATGAGTAATATTAAAACAAAGTTTAAGTAGAATTCACTTCAAGTAATAAACTTGACGTACAGGGGTACAGAAGGGTCACACTTGCCTTTCCGTGACAATTACCGGTAACATCTGAAGTGAGGTATAGCTAAATCGATGTAAAACGTGCTCGATAGTGTTAACAGCAACTTGATGCTGAGCTAGTTCGTTCACACTTATGAAGGAAATTGTTCAGCACAGACAATAAGGACACACACGTGAGACACATCAAAGACAAGTGCTACTTTCAGCTTCTTGAGAGCGGCAGTTGAATATTATGGTCACGGTGAAGATGCGGATGAAGAAAAAAGATGACAGATTCACGTAACATGTTCGGGCCAGAAATATGGCACGTTGCGTGACATGTTCCCGCCAAAATCACGGTAACGCAATGTCCCGCGACATGTTCCAGCCAGGTAGCGAGGTACCGTGTAGTAGCAGCAGGTTCGCAGTGGTATTTGCTAACTATGGGACAGCTTCGCTTGTGGCCGTGGGCGACCTAGCGGAAGCTGCGTATCTTACTATTTTTTATTTTTTGGCAGTACGTAAGAAACCGTACACCGCGCGCTATTTACGGCCTCTGCAAGTTCCCCGCTGCTTGCCCGTAGACGAAACACGACACGTTGATGCCTGGCGGGACATCCGAATGTCCTTCACATTGAAATTAAAAAAAAAAAAAGAAATCGTTTCTAGGAAGGTTAATGGGCCGCTATTGTGACGTACGTGGGTGTAGTTCGCTTCGCCGTACAATACGCGGGTACGTAAGTACAGGGTTTACGCGTGGGCCTCGTCGTATACGCCGGGTCTCGACGGTATAACGTTACCTGTCCTTACGCGCTGTTCGGGCTGATTAAAGAAACATTCACTGTCTTTAAAGCCGCATAACGACGAATGTGCAGAAATAACCCGAGCGGGCGAGCTCGTTTCGGGTTTCCGTAGTATGTGTAATCACGTTCAGTGTTGGAGCCGTGTTCATGTGCGATAAGGCTTCGTAAGTTATGCCTGATTAATGGCAAGTATAGTTTACCTTATTTGTATATCATAATGCTAATAATAATAATAAACTTCATTGCTCACATCCTGAACACAGAAACGGGCCTGTCCACTACAGGACAGAAGCCTCTCCCCAAAGGTTGTCAGTTTACTCCATCCTCCGCGGGTTGGTTCTATTTTACGCCTGCGAACTTATTAATTTTGTCGCCCTGCCTAATTTTGTATTAATCTGCCTGGGCTGAATTTTACATCGCTTGGTAACCACTTCGCTGCTCTTACTGCCCACCTGTTTGTTATCTCTACCTTGCGCATTGAGTGACGTTTCGAAGTTCCTTTTCTTTTTTTTCTGCTCTTACACCAAACGGAAATATCAGCTGCCGCTGTTTCTTATGCGATCCATTCTACTCCCTGTCCTGCTCTTAGTGTTACGACGTCCATTTTTGTGTCCGTAGCACGTTGTGCGGTTCTTAAACGGACACTAAAGTGAATTACGATGTTTTCTCGTGTAAGTCAAATCACCATTTCACGTTACCGAAAACGCCACACTCGCTAAACCAAAGAAAAGAAAAATGCGCAAGAGAAAAATACAAGTGGCGACGCCTGCTCGGAGAATCCCGCATTGATATGCGTGACGTCATACATTTTTGACAGGGACGTCATGCATTTTGGACGGCGTCTGCCAAATCCTACGTAACTCTTTTTGCGTAAAAGAGGTATGTGCATTGCACTGTATAAGGCAGCCAGAGACTTGTGGGGGCGTGTATCAGGCAATTTTACTTGGCCCAATGTAGCGAGAAAACGCAGGAGGAGGATTGGTAATCGTGACGTCATCTCCTCAAAGATTTGGCGCGGAATTCAAAGAAGCTTTGATCTTGGATTTTCTTTTCTAACAATGAAGGTAAGCTGGCGAAATACAACGACATTGGAGTCCTCCGATAATAATCTATCAGTCTAAATCACTTAAGTGTCCCTTTAATTCTTCACTTCAGGGTCCCTTAATTCCTTCAGAGTCCCTTTAATTTCTTCTCAAGCTTCCTTCTTATATCCTCTTAACTATCTGAGTCGTAAGTTAGTACTGGTTGTTGAGGTATACACTGCGCACGTCATGCACCTCGGTTGAGTCGGCCGTCAATTGGCTTCTGTAGACTACCAGATTTTGATTGACGCGTAGTTGTGGTCTGTGCGTGTGGTGTAGCTATACTTACGCGCATTACTCAGGGCACTTTGGAGATAAGGGTACAGCTATAGTACGGTCTGTGCGTTGTGTACGTGTTGCGCTGTCAGTTTATCGTAAACTCCCAGGCAGCATCAGCACTGGCTAACCTCCCTGTTTTCCTTCCTCTCCCTCCTCCTTCGTAGGTCGTGATCACTTTCAAAACCCTCGCTTTCTTTCTTTCTTTCTTTCTTTCTTTCTTTCTTTCTTTCTTTCTTTCTTTGTACAGTTACGTCCCTCAATATTTCATTTTTGAGGTATTCCTTTTCATTTTCTAGGAGTTATTTTCTTGATATTAGCGCCCTCTTAACGAACACATGATAGAGGGCGTCCACGCACGAACACACATGCCCTCACCGGTATCCACCTTAAAAGGGCATAGCCTTTCAAGCAGCTGTTCGCACATACTTGTTTGCTGACGTTTTGAACAGTAAGAGGGGATTCATGAGTTAGCGACAGCGAAATGATTACTTTTCTGTGCAGCTTGCTGGCAGGAGATAACGTGTCGCTTATCAGGGTGGGCGAAGATATGGTTTCCTGCCCTGCCCCTATCTCCTTCCGCGCGCGCGTGCACATACATACATACATACATACATACATACATACATACATACATACATACATACATACATACATACATACATACATACATACAGTGAGCTGTGCCGCCGAACACTAGAATTCTTCAGTGGTGTATAGGTTGTCTATTCCACATAGGTTCCTCTGTCGCAATCCGAACGCCGCATTGGCGCGAATCGATGAAGTACGGAGCGCCTGGAAGGTTGGCGTGCCGACACAGGTAATTCGTAGATGGGACAATTTTTTTTCTACCTTCTGTGAAGTCCCTTACTAGCGGGACGGCGTATGCGCCAATCGAAGCAGCTGTGCGGTCGCCGACCCTCTAATGGTGACCGCACGCCTTTCACCGTAGATGACCGCGAACCAGGAGAGCGACTTGCCTTATTTTTTTAGGGGCGAAGCTCCTCTTAGCCTAACCTTTTCACGCGTCAGTTGTCAGGCGTAACCCTCGTGCTGGGAGGCGCGCGCTCGCCCTCGGCGCGTGCCTCTCTCTCTCTCTCCCGGCGCGTGTGTCCTGGCGCGTGCCTCTGCTGTCTTGTGAGAGAGAGAGACAGAGAGAGAGCGAAAGGCGCGCGTACGCTATGGAAACGTGGTTTCTTAGAGGAACGCTCTACCGGCTCGCAAAGAACGCGCCTCACCCGCGAGAGACAACGTTGGCGCAGGCAGCGTCTCCTAGCGAGTTCTTGATTGAGAAATACCGACTGCTCGCGTTGGAGAAGCGTTCACCGGCAACCCATATATATATATATATATATATATATATATATATATATATATATATATATATATATATATAATATATATATTGCGCACTGGACCTTGACTTGCAATGAAGTGCCGGTGGGAGATTTCACTTGTGCATAGTTGAACCATGAGGATTCGTAGCGTGTGCGTTAACTAAATTAATCCGGAACTCGGCACGATCTACGATGAACATCCCGAGCTTCGCCCACTCATCATCATTCACTCCGTGGATATGCTGTAATTTTTTTCTTTCTTTTTGCCATGATTATCATCATCATCTTGATCTTTGTCCACTGCAGGACAAAAGCCTCTCCCCAAAGGTTGTCAGTTTACTCCATCCTCCGCGGAATGGTTCTGTTTTACGCATGCGAACCTCATAATTTTGTCGCCCTTCCTAATTTTTTATTAATCTAGCTCTGCTTAATTTTCCATCGCTTGGTAGCCACTCCGTTGCTGTTACTGTGCACCACCTGTAACCTCTACCTTGCGCATTGCGTGACGTTTCGCGAAGTCCCTTTTGTTTTTTCTGCTCTTACACCAAACGGAAATATCGGCTACCGCTGTTTCTTATGCGATCCATTTTACTCCCTGTCTTCCTCTTAGTGTTACAACGTCCATTTTGTGTCCGTGGCACGTTCTGCGGTTTTTATATGGACACTAAAGTGAATTACGGTTTTTCTCGAATAAGTCAAATCACGATTTCACGTTACCAAAAACACCACTCTCGCTAAACTAAAAAAAAAGTGAGCAAAAGAAAAGCACAAGTGGCAACGCCTGCTGGGAGAATGCCGCATTAATATGCGTGGCGTCATACATTCTTGACGGTGACGTCATGCATTTTGACGGCGTCTGCCAAGTCCTACGTAACCATTTTTTGCGTAAAGGAGGTATGTGCCTTTCACTGTATAAGGAAGCCAGAGACTTGTCGGGCCGTATATCAGACAATTCGACTTGGTCCATTGCGGCAAAAAAAAAAAAAAAAAAACGCTGGCGGAGGATAGGTAATCATGACGTAATCCCCTCAAAGTTTTTGGCGCGGGATTCGCAGTTGAAGCTTTGATCTTGGATTTTCTTTTCTAATATCGAGGGTAAGCTGGCGAAATACAACGACACTGGAGTTCTCCGATAATAATCGATCAGTCTAAATCACTGTAGTGTTTCCCTTCAGCGCCCCTTTAATTTCTTCTCAAGCTTCCTGGTAATCTCTTAAGTGTGTGAGTCGTTAGTTAGTACTGGTTGTTCAGGTATAAATACACAGCGCACGTCATGGACCTCTGTTGAGTCAGCCGTCAATTCGCTTCTGTAGACTACCCAATTCTGATTAACGTGTAGCTGTGCTCTGTGCGTGCGGTATAGCTATACTTACGAGCGGTACTCACGGCACTTCGGAGATAAGGCTACAGCTATAGTACGGTCTGTGCATTGTGTACGTGTTGCGCTGTCAGTCTATCGTAAAATTCCAGCCAGTATCAGCACTGGCTAACGTCCCTGTCTTCCTTCTCTCCTCCTCCTTCGTAGGTCGTGATCACTTCACAAAACCTCGCTTTCTTCTTTCTTTCTTTCTTTCTTTCTTCCTTCTTTCTTTCTTTCTTTGTACAGTTACGTCCCTCAATATTTCATTTTTGAGGTAGGTATTCCTTTTCATTTTCTAGGAGTTATTTTCTTGATATTAGCGCCCTCTTAACGAACACATGATAGAGGGCGTCCACGCACGAACACACATGCCCTCACGGATCCACCTTAAAAGGGCATAGCCTTTCAAGCAGCTGTTCGCACATACTTGTTTGCTGACGGTTTGAACAGTAAGAGGGGATTCATGAGTTAGCGACAGCGAAATGATTACTTTTCTGTGCAGCTGCTGGCAGGAGATAACGTGTCGCTTATCAGGGTGGGCGAAGATATGGTTTCCTGCCCTGCCCCTATCTCCTTCCGCGCGCGCGTGCACATCATACATACATACATACATACATACATACATACATACATACATACATACATACATACATACATACATACATACAACAGTGAGCTGTGCCGCCGAACACTAGAATTCTTCAGTGGTGTATAGGTTGTCTATTCCACATAGGTTCCTCTGTCGCAATCCGAACGCCGCATTGGCGCGAATCGATGAAGTACGGAGCGCCTGGAAGGTTGGCGTGCCGACACAGGTAATTCGTAGATGGGACAATTTTTTTTCTACCTTCTGTGAAGTCCCTTACTAGCGGGACGGCGTATGCGCCAATCGAAGCAGCTGTGCGGTCGCCGACCCTCTAATGGTGACCGCACGCCTTTCACCGTAGATGACCGCGAACCAGGAGAGCGACTTGCAGACAACTTTTTTGGCTTCAATTGCACGGCCGGCAAAGTCCATTGATTGCCGCACTTATTAATCGATGTTCCTAGCTGTTGCCGTCAAGTACTTCAGCTGTGATTGGATACGACTTGAAGGGACTGTCTACGGCTCAGGATTTTTGTTGTTGTTCGCTGTCTGTCTGTTGTGGTGAAAGAAGGGCAGATCGTACCTTACATTGACGGGAACTAGCCTAATTGTACCCCACGGAAAAAAGAATAAAACCCCACGGAAAAAGAGGAATAAGATTTCTGAAGTTTGCCTTGAAATTCGAGAAAAAAATATGACTGATGGTGCCATCCTCGGTGATGAGTGTCAATTTCCAAGTGTAACAAAAAAAAAAAGAAATACCCTCGCAAGTTCGATTATGCTGCTTAAAAGCAAAATTTTAATACTTACAATAGTGTTTCGTGCAAATCTGGTACAATTATTTCACGACGGAGAGTAGCATTCATTTTTAAATTAAAGGGTCCCTGAAACGTTTTTTTGACATTGCGTCACTGATTAGGCATATCACAGTAGTATTTCGTACGCACAATCTGGTACCCTTTCTTTCGCGATGGAGAGCAGCATTCATTTTAAATTCACGTAGAAAAAAAAAGTAACAGTGTTGCCTTCACATGCGGCAGGGGTGACCCGAAGATAGAAAAAAATCCGTTAAATTTATGCTCGCTTCGCAGCGGAAAGCGTTGCAAGCTTGTGCACTTCGAATGGCGCGTTTTCTGTGCGTTAAAAAAGAAACAATGTATGTCGTACCTTCTTTCAAAAGAGTTATGGTGACCATGTGCTGTGTTTCAGAATGTACTGTAGTGCATGACAAGGTGGCAATCTGTGGCAATCTGTGGTTGCCAGGCGCAGTACATCTGCTTTACAACGTGAGATTTGCACCTTTAAATAGTGTGTACACCTTGTACAGTTTTCATTCTGACGAAGGCCGGCCCACCGGCCGAAATGTTAATAAAACAAGAATTTTGAAGTGTGTGCCCTCTTTCCAACCACTATATATATTGTGTAAAGTAGCAGACACGACCTCGCGGTTATCGTTATTGCCGACGGTTTCAACCGCGGGACCACTCTTCTATGCCTTGAAAAAGACCGGTAGACCGGCAGCCGTTGATATATATGTACACACACACACACACACACACACACACAACACACACACACACACAACACACACACAACAACACACACACACACACACACACACGAACGCACGCACGCACGCAACGCACGCACCAACACACACACAAACACACCACAAACACACACACACACACACACACACACACACACACACAAATGGCAAACCGTCTCGGAACGCGCGCTGTGGTTGTGCACGTGCCTTTAGAAATCTTGTCCAATCAATCAGCGGGAGGTTGAAGTCGCCGAAGAGGTAAACACACCAGTAGGGCAAAGATCTTTGGCATTTTTGATGCTATGACGAAGATCACGTACAAATGTATTATTAGAATCAGGCGGACGGTAACAATTGGACCAGATTTTAGCGTGTTAATCACGCACCACTATCCAAATTATTTCAATGGGCGAGTCAATATTCAGCACGTAAAAAGAGATTGTATTTTTTACACAAAGAAGTACACCACCACCTTCCTGTCGACGCGATCTTGGCGGTATATGTTATAGCTTTCACTGCCAGCAAGAACTTCGTTATTTGTGATTGCAGGGTACAGCCAAGTTTCCGTGAGCACGAGTATGTCGAAATTGTTGTCTTCCAGAAAGAGCAGATTGTATCGCGCTTGGGTTATTATGCTTCTAATGTTAGTAAATGATATCAAAGAGAAGGGTTGCCAAATGTGCTTTAGGTTTCAATATATATATGTTCAATGTTCAATAATATATATATTATATATATATATATATATATTGAACATTGGAGTCTTAAATACTGTACACTTCTCGTGTGTACACTCTAAGGCAGAATTACCCAAAACTGGACTAACGGGAGACCGATAGGCCCCTTTGACTAAGTTAATTCGCAAGGAGCAACAGTGGGGAGATGCGTGCCGTGTGCAAACATGGAGGACTAAATTAGGGTGCTAGAGTGGGGAGGTGTGAGCAACGGCGGCGCAAACGTGACCCCAAGCGCACCGATACCGCAAGGGGCGCTGTAGGCATGAGCGCGGGAACGGAGCGACGACGCACTGCGACGCGCTCCTCGCACACTAAAGCTACTTCCAGTTTAGAACCGTAAATGTGGGTTGTGTGTTCTTTTTTTCGTTAGCGAGTGTACCAAGTAGTCTGACCGCACAGTTTGTTCTTCGTGATGTCCATTAAGCACTTGCACTCAACAGAATCAGTGGTGCACATACTAGGGAAACTGCATATATGCATTTATTTGATGAAGCCCCTCAGTAAGACTTTTTACAGCGTAGCACTTCTGAAAGCAGCTAAATGTAGCTTTCTTGGGAATCATTCAGCTGAAAAATGTTGTTACACATGTGTTATGTGTTAAGTCGGTCCCATAATGATGTGTCGTCTTTGATCATGTCCCCATAGTGTTCTGTAGTATGTACTAAAAGGAGGCTTTTTTTTAGGGTGCCGGTCAATGTTAAATTTATCGTAAATCTCCCACTCACTCTTCCCAGAGCGGTAATATACTCCTGGCGGTGTTTTCTATATTTGGACGTTTATATTTATAATATTCACTTTCTACTTTTTATGCGGTACCTGTTATACCTTTGCGGCTCAGGAACGGCATTTACTTGTCCTGTATAAGAGTACGCCATCTTGCCTTCTAATTAAGTAATTTTATATCGTGCGGAAAAGGGCATGCCAAATGCCACTTAGCACTTCAGCAGTTCTGACAGTGGGCACCAAGGTACCTTTTGTAACGACGAGGCATGTCATTTCGTACTGATACAAGCAGTTTACTATGACTGCAAACAGTGAAACAATAAATATGGTTTTGACGTCGTTCATCACAAATGGGGAAAAAAAGGAAACTGTCGGGAAAATTGGTCTATAATACGCAAGTTTCAGTCTTCGCTCGGTCGACAACGCCCGAGATGGCCACATATAAAACGAACTTCGAGACCTTTGCGCGCATATTTTTCTACAAATAATATATCTCGCTATCACTGTCCTTATCTTATAATACTATTGCCCTCTCGCTCCATCTTCTGTCAGCTATGACATTCAGTTATGCTGTTCAGTATATATTCCTCGAATGAGCAACCGCTGCAACTCTCCTGCAACACCTGTCAGCCTTTGGGACTGCCCGAGTCCATTTGGAAAACGCTTGATGATTGATTGATTTCTGGCGTTTACGTCCCGAAACCACGCTATAATTATGAGAGACATCGAGTAGAGGGCCATTTCAAGCACCTGGGGTTTTTTAACTGCTGAATTTGCATCGCATAGTATACAGGCCTCAACATTCCACCTCCATCGACAATGCAGCGCCGCAGCCGGGATTCGATCCCGCGAATCTTGATTTTATGCTCTCGCCTTTGCTATGCGGTGTTCCTTGGTTTACAATGTCTCTTCGTTCAGAACGAATTGTGTTGCACATGCTCGCGTTCTTCAACAGAGTGATGTGTGGTCGGTGAGGTGCTGTTTCTTGCCGCATAGGATCGCGCTGACACATTAGTTTTGTGTCAGTATATCGCCAAGATGATATCCTATGCTGGACTTGTGCTGTTTATTTATTACGTGGCTTCTGCAATAAATTACGATAGCAAGTTGGCCCCAGTCCTGTCATTCGATCGCTCGATGACGGGGGCGTTTGAAAACGCTTTTTGGCGAGCCGCTGCGACCTTTTGCGATACGCGTGTTCAAAACCTTATTGTAAATTACACACTTTACGCACAGCGCTAAAATCTGTCCTGTAATGGTCCTAGTGACCCGCTCTACCGGATCACCATGTTTGCACACAAATCGTCAAAACCGTTTCAGGGTCCCTTTAAGGGTCACTAGGACCATTACAGGACAGATTTTAGCGCTGTGCGTAAAGTGTGTAATTTACAATAGGTTTTGAACCGCGTATCGCAAAAGGTCGCAGCGGCTCGCAAAAAGCGTTTTCAAACGCCCCCGTCATCGAGCGATCGAATGAGAGGTCGCTGATTGCCCCGACCCAAGGACGTGCGCGTAATTTTCAAAACCTAGCTGCGAACAACGTGCTTCTACAACGTACTCCTTCGTTTCAGCCAACGGTTCATCGCGCATCTGGCGGCGTCACACGAGTCGCCGGCGCTCTATTACAGAGGCTAGCACTGCCGAGGCGGGCGACCTCAGTGAGGATATCGGGGCGCTATGTCACTACGGGAGGCTCGGCAGAGCGCTGACGCGGAGGCGCTGTCTCGCTAGCGCGCACTCCGCAGCAGATCGATTGAGGAGGAACAGCAGTGGTAAGGAGGAAGGCGACAGAAATAAGCCCATAGCTGCCTTAGCGCATTGTGCTTCGCTTATTTATGGTGTGAAGATTCGCAATGTGTGTGCCTAATCGTGACGCAATGTCAAAAAAACGTTTCAGGGACCCTTTAACTGATAACCTGATTTTATGTCTCGCCTTTGCTATGCGGGTTTCCCTTGGTTTACCAATGTCTCTTCGTTCAGAACGAATTGTGTTGCACATGCTCACGTTCTTCAACAGAGTGATGTGTGGTCGTGAGGTGGCTGTTTCTTGCCGCATAGGATCGCGCTGACACATTAGTTTTGTGTCAGTATATCGCCAAGATGATATCCTATGCTGGACTTGTGCTGTTTATATATTTACGTGTGCTTCTGCAATAAATTACGATAGCAAGTTGGCCCCAGTCCTGTCTACTTGTCTGTGCTTGTGTCGATTTGTGCTACTTTTTTTGCCTTCAAAAATATATATGCCTCGATGTGCGACAGGTGATAAATAAGCGCGCGGGTCTAGCCGTGCGTTAAAGTTTCACGAGCTCTGTTTTGATGTGTGTCAGCGGTAGCCCGCACCGACGAGGCCATGAGTTGCGATTGCACTCATGCTCGCTAAATCTCATTAGGCTTTCTTCTGGCGGTAGCCGATGTCCCTGAGGCACGGCTTGCATTAAATATCGAGTCAACGACGAGTGGTAGCTGTACATGCCGTTGATAAGACATAGACAGACAGACAGAGAGAGAGAGAGAACTTTTAATGCCGTTATTAAGGGATGCGCCGGTTTTTGCGTTTAGGTTGTTGACGTCCCGCCGCGGAGGTCTAGTGGCTATGTAACTCGGCTGCTGATCCGAGGGTCGCGGGATCGAATTTCGCTCGCGGCGGCTGCATTTCGATGGAGGCGAAATGTTGAGGCCCGTGTACTGTGCGATGTCAGTGCACGTTAAAGAACCCCAGGTGGTCAAAAATTTCCAGAGACCTCCATTACGGTGTCTCTCGTAATCAGAGCTGGTTTTGGGACGTTAAAGGAGCACTGACACCAATTTTCGAAGCTGAGTTTACTCCGCCATACAACTCTCCTGTATACGTAGACAGCTCTGAGCAAATGTTAAGCTCAGGAAATGCTGATATTTTATTTTGACGTCAAAGTCAATTTTCACATGGCGTGCCTACTGACATCAACACTAGTGTGACGTCAGGCTGCAGTGCAAATTTTGGTGACTTCATGCAGCACTACGGCAAGTTGCGATGACGTTAAGTACAAAAACATGTAAAATGGCCGTTTCCGCGTCACTCTCGGTCGTCTGCTCTCGCCGTTCAGTCGCCGTAGTTGAGAGTGCCCGTGAAGCGAGCGAGCGAAGTCGAATTACCCTCTATCGGCGTTTGTGCCCGCGTATAATCGGAAAGCAAGCTCGCCGTGGGGCCGGCATTTTGCCCCTGAAATGCCGCGGAAGTTTCGGAGGCCAGCTTAGCTTATCGCATGCTCCAGAGCCACGCCGAAACCCACCGCGTGCGTACCGTACGTTGAATCTTGCGCTGTGCCGAAGTATTTGCTGTCGTCGTGGAGTCGCTATACAAAATTTTGTACATCGTTGATCTCGCACTCGCTACAGGCGCTGTGCGCGACAGACCACTTGGCGAAAACGTCACGGTTTTTTTTTTGCGGGAGCACGTCACGAGGGGCTCATTACTATGCACATACTGTGTCGTGACGTCAGGCTACAGTAGGAACCGGAACCAGCTTTTAAGGCATGCTGTGAATAAATTTCTTGGCGCGCTCACGTTTACCGGTACGTTTTCTGGACTCTGGATGGTTTGGCCTTTCATTTCATGCAAAAAAACGCCAACTGAAAATTTTCGTGGCAGTACTCCTTTAAACCCCACAAATCAAACAATGGGTTGTTGACCGCTCTCTTTCGAAGTAATAAGATCAGCAGCACGTCCTGGGTGGCTTCGGTCTTGGCTTCGCTGTGGGATCTGCTCAGCTGGATTAACGACACTCTAGATGGCTTAAAAAAAAAAAAAAGTAATGCTGAAGTAGCGACGCCCGCAGAACCTTGCCGCTACGGATGAAGCCGGCGTTTGCCAACATTTGAGCACTGGAAGCTTGCCATTCTATAGCCAGACGCCAGTCACAGTTCAAGCGTTGTTGACCTTCTAATGTAGATTCGGGGCTAGCTGGAATGTTAAAGTGCATTGTTTCGGATTTAAATAGTACCATTGGGCAAGTACCACTTCCCTTGCATACAAACTATCGGGTCGTTCAAGTTTGATCCAAGAAGCAGTAACCCAAAGAGACGCATCTAGTTATGTGTGTGTCCAGCAGAACTGACCGCATAAAAGGTACCGGAAGCGCGAGGAACACACTTCTTGTGTCTTTTGCTACCTGCGCGCCACTAAGGACTCTTAGCAGCGCTGGCTTGCCGTACAGTCAACGCGGCTATTCCGTACCGTCGTGGTCGGCATGCGGAACATTTAGCTTGTGAGCACCTTACTAGCAAGTTTTTATCATCTGATGACGTTACCGCACTTACCGAGGAATTAGTGCAGGTCTCCTTGTCTGAAATAGCCGCGTGTCGGCCACGACGGTGTGGCGCATTACCGTGCGGTAAATGGGCGCGACTAAAAATCCCATTGTTCGATTCCCACCGTAAGATGGCGGCCACCGGCTTCACCTGTAGCACGGCAATGCCGCTCCAGGATATATATATATATATATATATATATATATATATATATATATATATATATTTATATATATATATATATATATATATATATATATATATGGGTTCGGTTCCCACCGAAGGCAGGTTTGTCTTTCCGTCCACTTTAATTCCTTTCTACTTACCCCAAATTACAATATCATAATTACGAATTGGAATAACTTCCCCTATGCTTTCCTAAGCTTCAATGTTTGTTGTTTCATTAACTTGTTTCTAACAAATAAAGCGAGCCCTCGACCTCCTTCCCTTTCGTTATAATATATAGCCTCTTTGCCTGCACCGGCTGCCGCAGTGTTGCAGTGGTAACGGCCGGTGCTCGTCTTCTTACAAGAAATATGCGCGTTTCATAGCGGCCCCAGCGGTCTCATTTTCGATGGTGGCGAATGTGCTGGAGGACCGTGTACTGCGTGTTATCGGTGGTCGTTAGGGGGAAAAATATGAATCTAAAAGGTCTGAATTACCGGAGCCTTTGGCTACAGCATCCATCTTCTTACCGCTCTTTCCTTTCGCGCCACTGCGCGGATGCTGAGCCTTGCTTCCTACAGGGCTATGTCCTTTCCTCAAAGGCCAACTCCGGCGATATCTTTTTTTTTCACCGTATCGAGGTAATTGCGATCCTATATATGTTCTGGAAGCGCCCCTGTCAAGCGCCTAATAGACCCTTTTCATAAACTGTAAAGCTAGCTTCCCTGCAATGCAGCTTGCCCTACTAATGGCGGCATTGGCAATCCGGCATACAGCGTGTGCAAGCGCAGTTTGCTTTCTATAAAGCAGGTAAAGTGTCGACGCATGCCTTCTGATATAAACATTCCCAAAAACGGGCCGCAGCATGTGCAACTTGAATTTTGACATCATTTAAATAAAGACAGCTGTCGCCATTAGTAGGGCAAGCTGCATTGCAGGGAAGGTAGCTTTACAGTTTATGAAAAGGGTCTGTAGAGATGCTCAACAAATTCGGAAATCATATTTAATTGCTAAAAATGCACGAAACCGAAACGCATCCGCGAGCAGTGCTCTCGTGTGACGTAAAATAAGTGAATTCACCTTTAGCACTGTGCAACCATAACTGTACGACGGAGCATGCGCACTTGACCTGGCGGTCAGATCGCGAAGCACTCTAAAATTGCTATGGCCTCCGAGATTTGGTGCGCCGGCAGGCGGCGCACGCAGAGCAGCCGAAGTTACAGAGCGGAATTCAGTAAAGAAGGGGATACATCATGTACGTGTTCTGCAAAAGCTGGGGAAACGACAGATCATATTTTGATTGAATGTACAGATGTCCATCCGGGTGTATCCGCGGACACTGTCCTGCAGGAAGCCATGGGTTTCAGGGGTAGCACGGGAAAGCTGAACATGTCGGCGATAGAGATAAGTAAAAAGCGCTTAGAGTGTTGGTGGCGGAAGGGTATGGAGCAAACCGAAACGCAAGGTAGTTCGGGTAAGGTTGTTACATTACAGCGGAACGATAAGAGATCAAATAGGTAGGCGAGGAGAAAAATTAGTTGTGAAAATATGTGTGATTCGGGGAAGCAAACGTTTGTAGAGGATAAAATAAAGGTAGGGCTTGGTGGCCCGCGGGCTACCGCCCCGCTATGAGGGGGACGCTCCTAACATCCATCCATCGGAGACCATGAGGTGGTACCCCTGCGTTTCCGTCACTTCCGTCGCTTTGCCTGTACGATGACGTCAACACACAATGTGACCAATAATTGTAAGAACCCGGGTATAGCGGCTCGAGGCAGTCAGTTAAAAACTGATTTGTAAACAATCCGTGCGTCTCTCTAGCCCATAATTTTGCACAAACGACGGGCTTGTGCCAGGGAACATATCCCAGTGAATTTCATTAAGAGATTCGTTGACGTTGAGCAATCGCCGGAGTTAGCCTTTAACCGAATCATAGCCCATCTCAGTCCTCTCTCCCATCTCTTTTTTTTTTCTCACTTTCACGTCATTGAGGCTTCTTTCTATCTCCTCTGTAATCCCCCTGCCCTACCAAACTGGATGGTTGATGTGTCCTCCCTCTACAAAAGGCATTTGCTATCCGATGATTTTCTGTTCCTCCCTCTTCAAGAATCTTAAGCGGGGATGGATGTTACGAGCATCCCATTTGTATAGGATCAGTGGCAGCGAGTCCCACCAAGCTCCTTATTAGTCTTCTCCACGCCCTGATACTTATACTTGTAACCATGAAAGAAAAATAGGGAATTTCAACTTTGTTTCGTAGTTTTCTGGCACCCGTCTTCAGTTTTCTCTTAGCCTATATTTGTCTTCACGGCAGATGCCCTGATACTTATACTTGTAACCATGAAAGAAAAATAGGGAATTTCAACTTTGTTTCGTAGTTTTCTGGCACCCGTCTTCAGTTTTCTCTTAGCCTATATTTGTCTCCACGGCAGATGTGTGTATGTTTTTTTCAAATTCAAATTCAGATTTTTTATTGATACGAATACAAGAATATTACATGTGTTTAGTATACAAAAGGAGGTCCCAAAGTCGAAGACTGTATCGGGACCTCCTGTTAAGGGCAAATTGTGGTAAAACAGTGTTAGAGGCAACATAAGCAATAATCGAAGGTATAAAGTAAACACGTTTGCAGCAGAACATTAAAAATATATCTATATATACTAAATGAAAACAAAATATACACAATAAAACAATATGACACGATGAATAATGCAGCAGTATAACTGAAAAAGAATACAAAAAGCTGTAATACGTGAAATGTGGACATAGAAACAAGGTGAAGCTATGGAAAGGAACAGTAATACTAAGCATGCATAATGTGTGATTTTAGTTCTGTCTTAAAATGATGCAAGTTTCTTGCATTTTTTATAGAAGCTGGTAGTGTATTCCATAGTGATATTGATGAAAATTCAGCAGTTAGTTTACCATAATTAGTTCGTACCTTAGGTAAAAGAACGTTATTGTTACACGCAAATCTAGTATTACTATGGGCAACCAGGTCAGTAGATGAGAAGCCGATTGGAGGTAGTGTCTTGGTTATGTACTTATAGAAAATGATACCTAAGTTGTAATTGAGGAGCTCTGAAATGGTTAAGATGTTGTTATCATGAAGTAGGCTTTTACCGTTAGAAAAGCGTGAACTGTTAGTAATGATTCTTATGGATTGGTTCTGTAATACTTGAAGGGAAGCGAAATGAGTGTTATAGGTGTTACCCCAGCACATTATGCCATAATTAATATGAGAATGAACGAATGAGTAGTAGAGTGACAGCAATGTGGCACTGTGTGAAGTATGAGCGAGTTTTAATTAGGGCGCGGATACCGTATGCTATTTTCTTTTTGATGTGAGAAATATGATCTATGTATTTCAAGTTAGAGTCAAGAGAAATTCCAAGAAAAGATGAACAGGGACTGGGAGAAATAGAGTGCGAGCCAAAAGTCAAAGAAGGAAAGGATGCTGAATGTTTTTGATGCGATGAAAATACTACAAATTTAGTCTTGGATGCGTTAATGGTTAACAAGTTAGCACTGCACCAACTTGAAACATTTTTCAAGTCAGTGCTTAGCTTGTCAACGAGAAGTGAAATGCTTTTGTCAGAGGTAAATATGGTAGTGTCATCGGCATACAAAATGGAATTAGTAGAGGACAGACAGTTAGGAAGATCATTAATATAGATCAAAAATAGGAGCGGTCCCAAAATGGATCCTTGAGGGACACCAATGTTAGTAGATAATTCTTTAGAGTATACATTAGAAATCGACACAAGTTGAACGCGGTTATGTAGGTAGCTTTTTAGTAGCGCTAAAGCAGGACCACATACACCGATCGCGTCAAGTTTAGTAAAGAGAATGCTATGATTTAAACTGTCGAATGCTTTTGTTAGATCGATGAATACTGATCCTGCAAATAAACCTTCGTCAATGATTTTTTTTAGTTGATCGGTTAGATGAATGAGTGCCAGATTAGTAGAGAAATGATTGCGAAAGCCGAACTGACAAGGAGACAGAATATTAAATTTATCAAGGTAATTTGATAGGCGTACTCCAATCAACTTCTCAAGAACTTTACCAAAAAAGGGCAGAATGCAAATGGGTCGGTAATTATTAATCATTGTGCTATCACCTTTTTTAAGAACGGGGATTATTTTACCGCGTTTAAGCTCATTAGGAAATACGCCAGTCTTGAATATCAAATTCGTAATGAAACACAAAACATCGGAAATTAGGTGCGAAATTAATTTGATATGAGCAGGCAGGACTTCATCAATTCCTGCACCGGTGGATTTGAGGTGTTTTATGACATAATGTATTTCTTCAGGAGTGGTGGGAAAAAGGAAAAAAGAGTGAGGGAGACGTCTAAGTGGTGTGATTTGTGTGGGAGAGGGTGCGTCAACGCTAAAAAAGTAGGAACAGAAAGCGTCAGCTATGTCGATAGGCGAGTTAAATTCAATGTTGTCGATTACAATTCTGGATACTTGGTGTCGAGAATTCCTGTTTAGAAAGCAGTTTACAATGTCCCATTTTAGTTTAGCATTATTACCTGCTTGCGATATTTTTTCTTCGAGAAATGAGCGTTTTGCAGCTTTTAATTGTTGGCTTACAGCGTTACGTAATTTTTTGTAGCGGGCAATTAACTTAGTATTAAACGGCTGGCTTTTGGTTTTTTTGTAGAGGTTATCGCGCTTGCGTAAGGCTGCTAATAGCTTATGAGACATCCATGGGTTATGGGAAAATGCTAAGATTTTTTTACATTTCTTTTTGCAAGTGAATTTTTGGATATGCGATGTAATTAAAGAAAAAAATTTAGAAAACGCTTTCTGGGGATCATTGCAAGATTTAACCTCGGTCCAGTCTACGTCAGCTATGGCAGTTGTGAAACTCTCTTTATCTAGAACATATTTGGAATGTGGAAGAGTACAAGGACGAGATTGACGATTGAAGCGTAGGAGCAATGGATAATGATCAGTAATGTCAATGTCGAGAACTTTCACCTGCGGAGATGTTAGCGAGTTGGAGAAAGCATGATCTATCAGCGTCCCAGCACCACTGGGAACTTGCCGAGTAGGAACATCAATTAAGGATTCGAAACCATAGCTTTGCAGTAGACTGGTGTAATTAACAACAACAGGTGAAGTGTAATTGAGTAAGTTAATGTTGATGTCACCCATTAAAATGGCAGTTTTATTCTCAAGAGAAATGGTATGTAGGATTTTGTCAAGATTAGAAAAAAAATCTTCGACTGAGGATGAGGGAGATCGGTAAATGCAGCCAAATATGAAATCTCTCTGATCGCAAGATGGAGAGCAATTAGTGATTTCAATCCAAACTGATTCACAATTAGTTACAGGCAAGAGCAAATCATGTCTTCTCCTATAAGAAAGACCAGGAGATATATAAATGGCCGCACCACCATGACTACTAGTTGGTCTATTACAGTATTCCGAGTTGTAATTAGGGAAGCAATAGAGATTTCCGTCATCAACTGATAACCATGTTTCCGTTATGGCAATAATTGAAAAAGATTTACTACAGGAAGAAAGGAGATTATCGATTTCATCGAAGTGTTTACGCAAGCTCCTAGCATTAAAATGAATGATAGAATTATATCCACTTATGAACGAGTTAACATGATCTGGTTCTATAAGAGCATCCATGATGATGCGATAAAAAATGATGCAATGAACATATTGTGCTAGGCTTAGTCTATTTTGGACAAATCAGAGTCATCGCGAATGCGCAGAACACGGCTATTAGTAGTCTTTCTAGCTTTAATTTGACAGTCGTCAGTCCAGAGAAACATCCAATTCTTATCTCTTTTTAGTGTTAAGGCTTTGGAAAAGAGGACCTTGTTGCTTGGGGTCAAATGGTCATTGATAAAGACGGGGGCGTTAGAAGCGCCAGTGATATCAAGGTCACTAACACAGAGCTTCGCCTTACGTGCTTTACTGATGAAGTCAGATTTCTTAGTCCGAGAGCAGAAGCGTGCAATAATGTTTTTTTTATCATTAGAACGTGTGGGCACGCGATGCACAATGTCGAGATCACCAGGCGATATGGGACAGCCAGCTTTCTCCCCTATCGTTTTCACGATTACACTGCAGTCTTCCCCCTGGGAGCAGGGAACGCCCTTGATCTCCACATTGCTCATGCGTGAGTATTGTTCGAGTTCTTCAACCTTGCGGCTGAGAGAGTCATTCTGGGTTTTCAGTTGCTTATTCTCATTTACCAATGTGACATTTCGGTTACGTAGGTCCTCGACAAGTTCATTCAAGTGCTCTGCACTCGATTGTAGGGATACAACTTCTTTTTTCAATTCTGCAACATCTATACCCGATTCTTTCATCTTGAGTAAGAACCTGCCGAAGATCTTCTCAGATGTGTCTTTAGCCAAGTTGTTAATTTTAGCCTCGAGTTCTTCAATTTTTTTTGAGAGTTCAGCATTAGTTGGCATGGTAAATACTCTTGATCACAAAAACAACTGCAGACACAGGAAAATAGAATGTAAAGCAGAACGCAGTTGTTGGCAGCAGCGACAGTGGTCAAAAATAGAAACTATTACAGAAAAGAGCTTGAAAGAATACCTGCATGAACAGGGAACTCTACTTAAGTTGTAGCTCGTGAAATGCCACTGCTGCCAATGAAGAGCAGGTGCTGGTGCCGGCAAATTTATAGGGCTTGCTCTCAGGGCAGAGACCTCCAGCGGCGAAATCGTCCAATGCTAGCAGCAGGCCACGATGTGACCGCGCAGTCGCAGCTTCACCACGTGTGGATGATCCAGCACCTTCCAAGGGCAATGCGACGATGCAACACCACGAAGATAACCACCGATGAAGCAGCCGGGATGGGCGAAGAATGGGCGGTCAGGATAACTGCATGAACAGGGAACTCTACTTAAGTTGTAGCTCGTGAAATGCCACTGCTGCCAATGAAGAGCAGGTGCTGGTGCCGGCAAATTTATAGGGCTTGCTCTCAGGGCAGAGACCTCCAGCGGCGAAATCGTCCAATGCTAGCAGCAGGCCACGATGTGACCGCGCAGTCGCAGCTTCACCACGTGTGGATGATCCAGCACCTTCCAAGGGCAATGCGACGATGCAACACCACGAAGATAACCACCGATGAAGCAGCCGGGATGGGCGAAGAATGGGCGGTCAGGATAACTGCATGAACAGGGAACTCTACTTAAGTTGTAGCTCGTGAAATGCCACTGCTGCCAATGAAGAGCAGGTGCTGGTGCCGGCAAATTTATAGGGCTTGCTCTCAGGGCAGAGACCTCCAGCGGCGAAATCGTCCAATGCTAGCAGCAGGCCACGATGTGACCGCGCAGTCGCAGCTTCACCACGTGTGGATGATCCAGCACCTTCCAAGGGCAATGCGACGATGCAACACCATGAAGATAACCACCGATGAAGCAGCCGGGATGGGCGAAGAATGGGCGGTCAGGATAACTGCATGAACAGGGAACTCTACTTAAGTTGTAGCTCGTGAAATGCCACTGCTGCCAATGAAGAGCAGGTGCTGGTGCCGGCAAATTTATAGGGCTTGCTCTCAGGGCAGAGACCTCCAGCGGCGAAATCGTCCAATGCTAGCAGCAGGCCACGATGTGACCGCGCAGTCGCAGCTTCACCACGTGTGGATGATCCAGCACCTTCCAAGGGCAATGCGACGATGCAACACCATGAAGATAACCACCGATGAAGCAGCCGGGATGGGCGAAGAATGGGCGGTCAGGATAACTGCATGAACAGGGAACTCTACTTAAGTTGTAGCTCGTGAAATGCCACTGCTGCCAATGAAGAGCAGGTGCTGGTGCCGGCAAATTTATAGGGCTTGCTCTCAGGGCAGAGACCTCCAGCGGCGAAATCGTCCAATGCTAGCAGCAGGCCACGATGTGACCGCGCAGTCGCAGCTTCACCACGTGTGGATGATCCAGCACCTTCCAAGGGCAATGCGACGATGCAACACCATGAAGATAACCACCGATGAAGCAGCCGGGATGGGCGAAGAGTGGGCGGTCAGGATAACTGCATGAACAGGGAACTCTACTTAAGTTGTAGCTCGTGAAATGCCACTGCTGCCAATCAACGGAACTATGCTGCCAAGTTGCCGGAACTATCCTGGAAACGTAATACCTCGGGTAGTCTTGCTTTTACAGCGCAAGCTGTTATGAGATCACAAACACAAGGGTCGTTTTTGCGCCGTAGTTGTCCGCCGCCGGTGTCCGTAACCGCTGTCGCGAAAATTTCAGAAAAAAAAATAACAAGGACCGAGGAGGCTTCAAACCACGTACTCTGCGTGGATTCGAACCCACACCCTTTGCGTGGCAGCCGAGCATTCTACCACTGAGCCACGCGTGTGCTTGAAAAATCATCGCTAAGAGACCTAAACAGGTATAACGTCTGCCGAGGAGTCGCATTAACAAATGTAATGTTACGTGGCAGAATGATAATACGCCTCTACGCGTCGTGGAAAGTGGAGTGCATAACGAGTTCGGGGAATCATTTGAAAGAACACACGGCTGCATGGTTTGTAGCTCTTCTTCAACATTTCCGTCATCATTATTACGAAGCGCTGCCCTTTGAAGCAGTTTTGTTGTATCGTGCTATGCATCACGCGGCAGGCGACGTACTCAGCCGGGCCAGCAACCTGACTTGGCTCTTCGATATACCTGATGGCGCCTCCTCGTAAGGTGCGGACCGGTGCAACATTAAGCAGAAAGGTGTAGCTCTGAGAATCAGTATAGCCTCCCTTGTCCCGTAAAGGTTTGGGCTACATTCGTCGGGGTAATTCAGTTGTGAAAAAGATAACCCCTTGCAGTTAGTTCCAACGTTCCCTTCCTTTGTAGTTTTTCAAGTCGGCACATGAGTATTCGCCAAGTATTCGAAAAGTAAATTCAGTACTTCGAATTCGCACTCTTCGATTCGCGTACCAAACAGAATATAACGCTATTGGATTCCGTATTCGAAATTTTCGAATATTCTCAAACTCCCCTATAATTGAACGCTGGTTTCGCCAAGTGCGTTAGGTAATAAAGACAAAATATCATCTCTTTAATGCACCGACGTTTTTGCGGTGCTTTCTGCGTGGAACGTAGCAACGAACTGCGCGCCAACAATGATTCTTCTCGCATAAAAAAAAATAATAAAAACAAACAAACAAACAAACAAAAAAGAGAAAAACCCGAGAGAAACACGAAACACTCCGTATATAAACGTTGCAAGGCGCGTTGGTCCCTCGAGGGCTCCAGAGGTCGGCGCTGATGTTGTGTGTTGAGAGGAAAAGGAGGAAAAAAAAAAAGATTGCATCTCTGTACGGCGAAGAGAAAATTACGAAAGGGAGTGCACGCTCTCTCAGGCCGGCCTCTCGCAAAGAGAAAAACCCGAGGAAACACGGAAACACTCCGTATATAAACGTTGCAAGGCGCGTTGGTCCCTCGAGGGCTCCAGACGTCGGCGCTGATGTGTGTGTTGAGAGGAAAAGGAGATAAAAAAAAAAAAAGGTTGCTCTCTGTACGGCGAAGAGAAAATTACGAAAGGGAGTGCACGCTCTCACAGGCCGGCCTCTCGGCTTTGCGGGATCGAGCATCCGAGCGTCTCATGGCTTTCGGGGGCTGGCCGAATCACGCATCAACGACTCGGCAAATGAAAAGCGCCACTTCTTCCAGTTGTCTTCTTCTTCTTCTTCTTCCATTTTGCTACAGTCCTCCCCGTGTTTCTTCTCTTGTGTTGTCTGATGTTACCTCCGCCCTACTCGTATAATACTTTTTTTTTTTTTTTGTCGTCCCAGTCTCTTACAAATCCTATCTATTTTCGCCGGAAGGCCTGGCGACCTGGAAACAACAAGGGCGGGAAGATCTGGAATTGTCGGGAAAATTTTGAGCGACGGGGAAAAAACAAAAACCAAAAAGAATTATGGAAGTCGTTAAAAGTGCTGGGAGAACTGTCGACAATCGTATACGGGAGAATGAAAAAAGCGAACAAGAAAAAAGTGTGTCCGCGCTGGAGGGATTAAGTAAGCGGAATATGCAGTTTGCATGTTTGTGTGTGCGTTTGGGTCGCACGCGTTTCTTGCAGGCGAGGAAATGGTTTTTGCGAACCGATTATGAGGTTGAACGGCGATCAGGCGAATGATAGTAATAACTACGAAGGCGTGAAAGGGTTTCCTGGAACTGTTAGCTTGGATTTGTTGTGGTGCCGAGTTAGATTGGAACTGTTTGGGGAATGTTATCGCTAGAGGTTACGCCGGATCCCCTCCCTCGCTCTCTCTCTCTCTGACAAACAGACATAGACAGACAGACAGACAGACAGACAGACAGACAGACAGACAGACAGACAGACAGACAGACAGACGATATAGATAGATAGATAGATAGATAGATAGATAGATAGATAGATAGATAGATAGATAGATAGATAGATAGATAGATAGATAGATAGATAGATAGATAGATAGATAGATAGACGGGAGTGAATGTTTTCAGTTTTGTTAGAGTACCCACGGCTTTTCAAAGCTGTTTATTTGTTCGACGTTTTGGTCGGATGTCGCTCGACACGTCGACAAATAGTTTTGTGGAACCGTTTACTCTACATTCTATGGAAACCGAAAGGTCTATCACTTTGTCCATCCATCCATCCATCCATCCATCCATCCATCCATCCACCCATCCATCCCTCCCTCCCTCCCTCCGTCCGTCCGTCCGTCCGTCCGTCCGTCCCGTCTCGTATCGTCACGTGTCGTCTCATTCATTCATTCATTCATTCATCCTCGACTGCTCAAGCTGGGAATGAAATGCTCTGACTTACAATGCAAATTGGTTGGTTAGTCGGTGGATCTCTGAATGTTGTTCTTGCATCTCCAACATAACTTTCGATTGCGATAAATTTTACATCATGACTGTATGTCATCGTAGTTGCGCTCACCGCCTGCGGTGTGAATAAATCAAGACTCAATCCACAACGAAGCAAAAAAAAAAAAAATCGCCAGTGGCAAATGTCGACATTTCTCCTAGCATGACTCGTATTGAGAAACGTTTCCTTTCGTTCTCATTTTTTTTTTTATTATCACATTCCCCTTGTTCATTTTCCTTTTGAAGTACCTCGGACTTCTTTTTTTTCTTTTTCTATCTTCAGAGAGGGGATCCGTCTCTCGAATTTCGGGAGCCAACTTTTGTCGGACTGGGTTCGCTCACCCTATAGGCATTCTCGAATCACGTTTCTGCAACTCCCATAATTTAATTTCATCTCGGCTGCGTTATTCCCCCCCCCCCGGTCTGTCGCTTAAACGTTCGCTCGCTCATACCGTTGTCCATTTATATTCTGCTTATTTATTTCTTTGTTAAAATATGTATTTTTGCGACGTCTCGCCCGCCTCTGCATTCGTTCGCCCGTTTCGAAATTTAATTTCGCTGGATGTATATTCGGCGAACGGCGTCCTTTTCTGACATTGCCTTTCGCTTCCCGATGTATACTGCACGCATCTATTTTAGCAACAGATTCGTGGTACTTTGTTGTCGTATATAAGTACGTGCTTTGCGTATGCTATGAATCAAACAGAAAAACAAAATAAGTGTGAGAGAGCGCGAGCTCTCACAACGAAAAAATGGTCACAGTACACACAAGTAACGCCAAGTGTTCTACTTAACAGATAGCGCGCCCTCTTGCGCCCGAGACGTCACATCGAATTCCTGCTCTCACGTGACAAGCGGCAGAGTTGTACGCTTAGCGTCACCGCCTTACAGTGCGCTAAACTCGGCCGAAGCCTTCGCTTTTCCGCCAATAATATACGAGAATTGCTTTGCAGCTGTTCTTTTTTCTATTGTTATTGATTGCGTCAGAGTGTCATTTTTTTTCGATGACTCCTCAGCTCTAGGTCCTGCCTTCGGCGCACTTTTGTGTTAAATATACGCTGCCTGTGACGTAAGCGATCACGTCGCATCACCGCATCAGTCTCTCTCGCTGTTGTGGAAGAGGCATCCAGCGCTTTCACTTTCAGCAACGTGCCTTGTAAGATATAGCGCGCTAATCAGGCTGTTGTGTAGAGTCGGATCTGCGGAGCTATGTGCTGTCATTTAATTTAATGTGAATAGCCGAGCGAGCCGATGCTTTTGAGTAGAAGCAATTAATAATTAACGCTATAATCACCCTAATGTCAGTACAGATAAGAGTCGGCGCTTGCAGGCATTTGAGATTTGAACAGCTGCACGTCCTAATGCACGAGTATAGGGATGACGCCGCGACGCTCCTCAGGGACCTAGAGCAGCGATTTATTCGCACAGGCTCGTCGCCGCAGTACCCTCACTATAACCTTATGTAGGCGATAACGAAAGGGAACGGGTCAAAGGCTCGTATTTTTTTTTTATTTGTTAGAAACAGCTTAACGAATCAACAAACACTAAGGCCTAGGAAAGTATAGGGGAAGTTACTTGTGGTATTGTAATTGTGGAGAAACTAGAAAGGAATTAAAGTGGACGAAAAGACAAACCTGCCTTCGGTGGGACCCGAACCCAAGACCTTGGGATGACGCGTCCGATGCTCTACCAACTGAGCTACGAGGGCGGTAGTTCCCCCGTTCCACTTTATTGGGTATTTATGTACATGTAATCATGGTTGTGTTAGGCAGCGCCACTCATAGCCATGGCGGGGTGCGTGAAACACACTTTCTTGCCAGGAGGCGTCACGTAGAACGTGAACTTGGATGAGATGGCTGCTGCCCAATAAGCCCTCGCATGCTACCTAAGGCACCAAGTCTGCCGCAACGAGGCCCAAGCTATGAAATAACGAAAGGGAAGGGGCCAAGGGCTAGAAACAACTTAATGAGCAAACAGACAACGAAGCCATGGAAAGCATAGGGGAAGTTAATTGTATTGTAATTGTGGAGTAAGTAGAAAGGAATTAAAGTGGACGAGGCATACGAACTGCTGGATGCGGCCATCACAGCGGACGAAGTGCGGGTGGTCTTACAAGATCTGATTGATTGATCGATTTGTGGGGTTTAACGTCCCAAAACCAGCTCTGATTATGAGAGACGCCGTATAGTGGAGGTCTCCGGAAATTTCGACCACCTGGGGTTCTTTAGCGTGCACTGACATCGCACAGCACACGGGCCTCAAAATTTCGCCTCCATCGAAATGCAGCCGCCGCGGCCGGGATTCGATCCCGCGACCTTCGGATCAGCAGCCGAGTGCCATAACCACCGTGGCGGGGTGGTCTTACAAGATCTACCTCACAACTCTGGAAGAGTTGTGGTCTTACAAGATCTACGCCACAACTCTGGAAGCGCTTTTGGAGAGGGTGCGCGAACGCGTGTGTCTATTTCATATTCGTGGCGCTTCATAAGCTTTTGTTTCTCTTCATTTTTTTTTTTTTTGCTTCGCCGGAAAACAACCATACACATTTCGTCAACAACAAAAAAGTTTTATTCGCCGGTCACTTGAAGCGCCCGACAACTTTGTAATTGAAAAGTTCGTGACATTGGCAATTACCGAAATTTGGCCGACGAAGAAATCAATACGTAGCAACGAAAAAAAAAAAAAAGACTTGTCGTTAAGTGCACGTGACATGCACGTGCATGGCATGCGCACGTGACACATACAGTTGCTCCTGTTTTCTTAGAGGTCATGCTTTTTTTCGTAAAAACGAAATCATGGTCTAAGAAGTCAGTAGGGACACCCTTATGTCGTTGCTGCACAGGAGAGGGAGCTCGCATTTGCGTACAGTTAAAGGGTCCCTGAAACGTTTTTTTGACATTGCGTCGCTGATTAGGCAACACAATTGCGAAATCATTCACACCATAAATAAAGCGAAGCACAATGCGCTAAGGCAGCTATGGGCTTATTTCTGTCGCCTTCCTCCTTACCACTGCTGTTCCTCCTCAACTCGATCTGCTGCGGAGTGCGCGCTAGCGAGGACAGCGCCTCCCGCGTCAGCCGCTCTGCCGAGCCTCCCGTAGTGACATAGCGCCCCAATATCCTCACTGAGGTCGCCCGCCTCGGCAGTGCTAGCCTCTGTAATAGAGCGCCGGCGACTCGTGTGACGCCGCCAGATGCCGCGATGATACCGTTGGCTAAGCGAGCAGCATGATTGATCTAGTCTGGCAACGCTGCACTGCTTTCTAATTATTCGCACTCCTACGTGCAGCACACTTTGAAGCAGTCAAGCTTTCAATCTTCCCTGATATTGAATTGAACTAGTTGTGCTATAGCGCCGAACCTTACCACTTTTCGTTGCATCACTTTACGCGGCATCAGTGGGCGTTGCGGTATTGAGCGGCAAAAGGAGCCGTACACACTGTACAACGTTCATGCATCCACAGTTCCCTCTTGCAGGTATTGAACGCGGGGGTGTGCAGTCAATGTGAGGCACGTAATCAAAGCAAAAGTGTCTTGCTTCACCCTGTCCCTCATTTTCAAGCATCGAGCACTTTCTAAATTAGTGCGCAACTGCATAAAACGTTACCTGATGCGCGGCCTTACCAGTAAAAGCCAATACAACATATTTGGAAAATGTTCACCGCCTCCGAACGCTACAGCGTCGGCCACCCACGCCGATCACTTTAGGGGATCGCAGTTCAGTTCTCGGAATGGCAGACTATGCTTTGTATACTCGCGTATACAGGCATGTCGGCAAACACGGAGTGAAATCGAGAGGCTGAGCCAAATAGTTTGTGAGTGGTAAGCCAAAAAGAACGTTTAGTTAGCGTGTGACGCTTGCTTTTTTTTTTTTTTCCTTTCAGTATAGCGTGTTCTAGTCTGTGAGCCTCCAACAGACGCTGCGTATACTCACAACCAGCCGCTCAGAAGCACAGAAAAGTGGACATACGCCCACGATGTAAATCTTCCCATGGAAGCCACGGTATGCTACTAAACACCCTTTCTTAGTTTTTCTCTAATTTTCCTAATGCACGACCGTTAGCGCATGCAGTAACGTGAGATGGACCGAGCCTTTGCGCCATTTTGCGTCGAAGATCCATATCGCCTAATAGACTGCGGGGTTTTTTCTTTTATATGTGCTACTTGATTGCGTGGGTTTACAGCGGGTGTTTCTTTGCACGTTTTGTATCCTTGTCATTTTTTTTTTCAGTGTTTTTCGCCGCGCTAGCGTCAGGGGATCCGTGTCTCTATATGTATGTTCTTTCTTTGGGGGGTGGGGGAGGGGGGGGGTGGTATACCACGTACAGAATTGAAATTAGTACTGTGCACTAATTATAAGGTTGCATATCAAAAGTACCTGCAAGATGCATTCAGTTTTATTTTGTTCTTTTTGAAGTCTTTCTTTTATTAATGTTGGCTTCGCATGAATGGGTGATGTTGGTCTGGTGTTGCGAAAGCGATATTTTTTCCCGCCAAGATCTCTCGATCATGCATTTGCGTAGTTATCCGCGCTTCAGCTGCTCCATCACTCGCTGTCAGATGGCGCGCATATAGGAGTGTACTGCTACGAAAATCGGGGACGAAGGGACGCAGCGAAATAGCACTAAAAGGAACGTTACTAAGCCGCGGAAAGTTGTGCTCTAAGATTATAGCTTTTTTTTTTTTTCATTGAAAAAGAAGAGCTGTTATTTGTATGGCCAATGCGTTATGACACTCGGCTGCTGATCCGAGGGTCGCGGGATCGAATCCCGGCCGCGGCGGCTGCATTTCGATGGAGGCGAATTGTTGAGGCCCGTGTGCTGTGCGATGTCAGTGCACGTTAAAGAACCCCAGGTGGTCGAAATTTCCGGAGACCACCACTACGGCGTCTCTCATAATCAGAGCTGGTTTTGGGACGTTAAACCCCACAAATCAATCACTTAAAGATAGAGCTTGATGGCGCAGCTCTATGGGCCACCTCACCGTTGCAGAGTCGACTCTGAACACATCCGTCCATATCCATGAATGTTACATATAGGACGTAAAGTGCCGTAAACCTCTCTGGTTTTAACCACGAAATTTAGTTAGCGCCCATTATCGGTGAACTTCAAGTGAACTTGAGCCAAAGCCGTAGCCGTTTTCCGGGAACTCAAACGAGAACTTGCTGGTATCTAGTCTAGATGTAAGAACATACGGTCTGTGGCGCCCCTACCCTTCATGCAGGACCTTAAAACGTGTGCTAGTCGCTGCCCAAACCTTCCCATGAGGCGCGGCGCAGAAGCCCCCGAGAGCTTGAAGGGAAGTGTGTTGGCTTGCCGAGGGTATAGCGGGATCACTTGACGCCGCCTCCTAGCTTTTGTTTTCCCCATGGTTATAATTGTGGCTGTAGTATCAGCCCAACCAGTCTGTTGCGCCGGAGACCATTTCAGGCTTACATCTACCCTCCATTACTACAGAGCCAGTCATTTATATTTTTCAGACGCTGTTTCTTGGCTACTCTGCACGTCTCTTACATCTGTGTGCTCGTAGATCTCTTGTGTATATATGGCGCGTTGTTTCGCGCGCTATTTCGATGGCACTAGTTTTCTTCGTCATCTTGACGCTTCCAGTGCATTTTTTTTTTTTTGCTCTTGCGCCCTGCCTCGTATGTGCGTTCCTGCCTCAACAGACACAGACCCGGCTGCTCCGGGTTATATGTCTATACACCATCGCCATGTATGGCTGCAAACAAAGTAAACCCATGGTCTTTAAGCAGCGCCCGTTTTCCCCCCTACCATACGTCTAATGTCTGTATCTATAGCTCCGAGCATGTTTTTGTCAATTGATTGCTTTCGCTTCCTCCACCGTATATATATGGATTCCCGCTTTCGTTTCGCTGCCACAAGACCTCATCCCTTAAGCCTTATAGGGAGTGTAAAAGTTTCTTCTTCCCGTTTCCCGCACATCCTTTCATCCTTGCTTTTCGTTCCTTTGTTTTTCGTCCCTTTGGTCCTTTCGGTGCTGCTGCACCCTTCTAATTTCCGAGTGCCTCCCCCCCTTTTTTTTTTTTCGTTTCTCAATAATAGCTGCATGGTCACTCTTCCGACGTATATACATCCCCTGGATGTATGTATGTTGTTTTCACGGCTTCCCGATTCCATATCCCACATCTGGAGGGGGATATATACTCGAGCCCTCTGGAGGGTTTCTGTGCTTGCAGCGTTACAATAATAGGGAGTGGTCCTTCCTTTTCAACGGTTGCTCCCATTCCTGTTTCGGAGGGTTCTTTGTTTGTTTCGTCCGTGCTTGGTTCTTTCGGCGCTGGAAAGTGGTCCGTTGGCCCCGGGCACTTTCTGCGGCAGCCTCGCTCTTGTTTATTTTTCCTTTCTTTTTTTTTTTTGTTCTTTATCTCATGGGCGTGTGTTGCAAGTACTTTGGATTGGGCCGCCGCGTTTTCTATGTATCTGTTGCTATTTCTATTTCATTCATTTTTTTTTCGCGGGTGTATTCGCAGCGCTACAAAAGGCGCTCGTATAAAGCAACAAGCGACAAAGAATGCAAGTGACTCGGCGAGTGCGACCCCGGGTCATTATTTCTTTCTGTGTGCCCTTGTTACTTGTGAGCGGGTATGTACTGAAGCACAGTACGTTCGTGCTGGTGATCCCGCCCGCCTTATTACTATGTATCGAGTGGAACGTGCAGCACATGAACGTTTCCGCCTTCCTGGGCGCTGTGGCGCCGTTTTCTGTATGTGTAATCCCTGCTGAGTTCCGGAATTTCTGCGATTTTGAGTTACAGTGCTGCTGCCTTATTCTTACGATATGTTTGTAGCAGCGTATGTAGCATAATCATAACAATCCGGTTTATTCATAACAAAATGGAGTACAATGCATAATATTTGTACATTTGGGGCCCCAGAACTCTACATGAGTTGTGGAAGGGGTCCCTTTGACAGATGATGCTATTTATATCCGTGTAAAAAGACCTTATACATACGCGTACACGAAACAAAATAAAACGTTATACAATGCGTAAAAGGGAACGAAAGTATGCAAAAAGAGCTGTACGGTACAGTGTACACGAAAGGAAACAGAGTTTCTATAAATTTAGGAATTACACAGGAAGTACTGGCGCAGTGAGTTAGAAAAATGCTGAATGGATGGTGATGAAGTTAGTTCTTCAGGAAATGCGTTCCAAAGGCTAGCCGCAGTGTTGATGAAGGAAAATGCTCCATAATTTGTGCGAGCACGTGAAACTGCTAACAACGATAGTAAAGAGGAACGTGTTGGATAGTGCGTAGCCTGTCGATGCATGATGCTTTATCTCTAAATATATAAAATGTGCTGCATGTGCAGGTTTTCATGCTGTTTCTCATTTTCTGTCTTTGCAGGTAAGAAACGGTCACACTCGTTTGGTTCTACGGCTTTAATTCACTGCTGGCGTGATGCCCCCAAGATCCAATGGTGTGTGAGCATGCCTGTGGCGCCTTCTTCTTGTGAGCATGAAATGCCTCCGGTTCCCGTTGTTGGTGGCCTTCTGGTGATCTTGAGCTAGAAGCCACAGCCGCTATGCGGGTACTCAAGGGAACCCACACGAGAACCACGATAGCGCCTACCGCAGTCGTTGGGAGTCATTGTAACGTCTGCCCGTTAGGTGAAAGACGGTTACGCTTTGTACATTCGGCATCTCGCTTTACATTCCAGCGTTATCGCTAGTTCTTAAGTTCTGGAATGTACTCCACTATTTGCGTCGCGCGCATGTAGTCTGTACGTAAAGCGATCGAACATTCTTGAGAAAGTTTCGATACGTTGCCCGCGCGAAGCGGCCACACTTGCCAGAATTCCAACAATAATTGCGTACCGAAGCCACGCGAACCGCGCTGATCGGCTCAGCAGCCGAGCACAGTAGCGTTGTACCACTGCGAAGGCGGCCTCACGTGACAGTTTTAGTCGGCGAAATGGAATAGTACGCGTGTGAATATGTACGAGTTTGTCTTGAGTATATAGAGTGACTCGTTCGGTGACTTGAATTCGAGTGGGAAAGGGCGGCCCGTAAGAAACGCGTGACAGTGTTGCGCTCAAGGCTCACGTTGAACCAGCAGAATTTTGACTTGGGCTGGTTGGTTCATACTCTTCAAATTGCAGCGCGACCAAGACGAAGACAGGAGACACATGAATCACACAGACGAGCGCTCGTCTGTGTGATTCATGTGTCTCCTGTCTTCGTCTTGGTCGCGCTGCAATTTGAAGATCACGTTGAACGCAATACTAGCCGCCGCGGTGATGTAGTGGTTATGGTACTCGGCTGCCACACAAAAAAACGCGGGTCCGATCCCGGCCGCGGCGGTCGCATTTTCGATGGAGGCGAAAATGCCAGAGGCCCGTGTACTGTGCGTTGTCAGTGCACGTTAAAGAACCCCAGGTGGTCTGAATTTCCGGAGCCCTCCATTACGGCCTTTCTCTTCTCTCTTTCACTCCCTTTCCTCCCACCCCCACGGACGCTTAGCCGTGCTCCCTACATGGGCTGCAGAAATTAGCGTCCTTTCCTTAACCGAACCACGATCATCATCTTCAATACTCGCCGGAATTGTTGTACTGTGCTGGTGAACAGCCGCTTATCCACTGGCGCGTGTACTCGCGTACACCTGGCTGAGCAGTGCGGGTATTAATTTGCCTCGCCAAATGTGTTCCTTGCCATGTATGTGGGTATTAGTCATCCAAAGCGTATATGCCGTTCGCTTCGAACCTTTCCTGTGGTCGTCGTATGGTCTGTAGCCCCCCCCCTAGCTACTGGAGGTTGTATTTGCCTCAGGTTTTGTGTCGCGAAGCTTCGGCAGTACAGTATCCGTGACGATTCGACACCGCTTCCGAGAGCCACGCTCACAATTTTCGATGCTCAGAGAGTGGCTGCCAGAATCTCGGAGGACATGGATCACGGGTTTTGGTTCTGTTAATCACCTCTAGCTGGCGTCACTTGACAGTTAAAAGCGAAACTATACGCTATCTGGTATTCCGATAGGTCTTTCTGTATAGCGGAATGTCGAACACGCTAGCGTTCCCTAATTGTGGTTCGGTTAATTAAGAACGCTATTTTCTGCAGCCCTTGCGGTAGCGCGGCTCAGCATACGTAGGGGAAAGGGGTGGAAGAGAAGAGGAAGACGCCGTAGTGCAGGCCCGTCTACTGTGCGATGTCAGTGCACGTTAAAGAACCCCAGCTGGTCGAAATTTCCGGAGATCTCCACTACGGCGTTCCTCTTCTGTATGTGTGTCAATCCCTTTCCCGTACCCCAACGGACGCTGAGCCGTGCTTCCGACGTGGGCTGTAGAAAATAGCGTCCGTTCCCTAACCGAACCACAGTTATCGTCGGCGTCATCATCATCATCATCATCATCGTGCAGTATACGGGCCTCTAGCGCTTCGGGCAGGCGGGCCTCTAGCGCTTCGGGCTCGATCGAAAAATGCAGCCATTGCGCGCCCATTTCTGAGCCCCGCGTCTCTAAGGGCCCGAAAGTTGAGCACCACAAGCGCTCGGCTACTGCGGCAGTCGCGTTAACATTCCACTTCTCACGAGGTGCTTGCAGGTCTTTTGACCTTAAAATAATCTACGAGGTCTCAGTGCGTACTAGCGAGCGAGGGTTAATTTTTCTCGCCGGCCCCGCGATGTGTCGAAACACCGCGCTAGCGCAGTTGCCCGAGCGCACCGTTCTTATAAGAAATCGCGCCATTGCGAAGCTGCACCGCTTCCCCAAATTGCGGAGACACAAAATCTGGGGAAATCCTTACGCGCGCTCGCTGTTTGCGAAAGGTGCGCCACCGATTGCGTTTCCTTTGACCCTCTTGCAGTTCTTTGTGACGTTGCGCGCATACGTCACCTATTGTATACTTATTTTTCTTTCCTTTATCGAATTCACAATGGGCCCTTATGGCGGCAGCCGCACACTGATTTCCAAATCGCGCGAGCTTCTTTAAAGCCTGCGCGCGCCCTGTCTTTTATGTGTACAGGCAGGTCGGCAGAGGAGAAACTCTCCAATATGTGCGCTCCGTCTCCCTTTAATAAAGGAAAAGGTGAATAAAAATATGAATGCGGCGCCGGCACACGCGCGCTCCATGTGCTCGGCTTATGTAGTTTTTGCGTCCATTTTGTTTTTACGAACTTGCGGCTTGGCCTGTTCACAGTCAGGCGCTGTCTTTGTGGAGTCCGCGCCCGCTGTCTGAACCGCGGGCAGGCGGCCCATATGTAGTCGTGCGTTTGCATTTTTATTAGGCAAAAATAAAAAAAAGAGGGGGGGGGGGGCGGCTCGAAAGGAGCGTGCTGGTTAGACGAAATGCAGCGTAACAAAGGGGGTGAAAGAAATAGGAATTTTATTTGGCACCTATAGCAAGGGGTCTTTCAAGAATTTTGTATTGTACCCAGCGTAGGCTCAGCGTTGTATGTTTGCTATATGTGGATGCGTGCAACACTGCTTCTGCTGACATGACCCGACGACCCGTACGCGGAGTGTGTTGGCGAATATGCTTTGCATCGTATATAGTGTCTGACGTTTCAGTTGCCTCGGACTATGCAGGTTACATTCATTGTTCGATTTCGGGCTTCGTGACTTTTTGCTGTCGTACCGTGGGCGTCTGTGAAAAAAGGCGTTCAGTTAAGCTACCCGGCTATGTCTCGCCTTTTTTTTTTTTTTTCGAGTTTTCGTTGCTGTGTGGCCAATATGCTGACGCAAATGGCTTCACGTTAGGTGTTTGTTGGCAGTCTTTCGTCACTATCAAAGCGGGTGTTCCGCTGTGCGATGATGTCGCATTCTTTGGTTCGGAGTTCCCGTCGAGTGATTCGGTAGGTGGGCGCCCAGTGCGTGTAGAAGTGCCGTGCTACGAAGTAATAGCGAATTCCACTGGCGGATCTGGAGCGAGCTTTTTTTGCTCCGCGGCCGAGAATTTGAATTCAGCTGGCGGATCCCGAGCAAGTTCGCATGTTCCACTGGGCGGTTTGGGGCAACTTGCTCCGCGACGGAGCGCTCCGCGTTGATCCGTCTCGTAGAGCCGGATTCTGCCGGAACTCCAGCTATACGGTGTCGTCCTTTCCGGATCAGCCGAGCACCGCAATATTTTTTTTTCAGTGTTTTTTTTTTTTTTTTTGAGGCGCTGTCTGATAACGATGGGCGTTTGTTTACATATTTTGGAATGGAGTCGTTCGGCCCTACAAGGGACTGCTCCTCGCTCTGATCAACAGCAAGAGTTCTACATCGGAAAGCAGCAGCAGCAGCAGCAGCAGCAAAGAAGAGTCGTACGTGCTGTACGAAACGTTATTTAAGGAGCTGTTTCCAGAGTCCCCGCGCAAACGCCCCAAAATTCTCGGCTACGTCGAAGAAGTAGTGCACACGTACTCGGAGAAAGAGGTATGCATACTTTTGTGCGAGGTGTAACGTAGTCCAACGTAAGGTTGGTAACATGGGCAACCGGATGCGTGCGACAACTTCCGCTGTAATCCCTGCCGGGACGAGTTTATTTTTCGCTGGCCGATGGGTTTTGTTGCTCCGTCGTTGCTCCGTCGTGGATTCGGCACACCGCTCCAGATCCGCCAGTGGAAATCACTATAAGTGAATGCGTTGTCGACAGGCGCATGAGAGTAACTTTGTTCGATTTTGCGGAAAGCTGTCGATGTCGTATATACAGTTTTTAAGGTGCCAGGCCAATGTGACCCTTAGGATACGAGTTCGATACCGGCCGCTGTGGTCGCATTTTCGATTGCGCTTGAAAGTGCTGGAGGCCCGTTCACTGTAGGTTATCGATGCGTATTAAAGGGCCCCAGGTGGTCGAAATGTCCCGAGTCTTCAACTAAGCTTGTTTCATAATCATATCTTGGTTTCGGCGCGTGAAATTCCGGGAGTTATTACTTCGTTTTAAGGGGATTCCGTGATTTCTCGAACTCTTGCAGCCCCCTCACGGTGGTCTAGTGGTTATGGCACTCGGCCGCTGATCCGAAGGTCGCGGTATCGAATTGCCGGCCGCGGTGACTGCATTTCGATGGAGGCGAAATGTTGAGGCCCGTGTGCTGTGCGATGTCAGTGCACTTTAAGGAACTCCAGGTGGTCGAAATTCCCGAAGACCTCCACTACGGCGTCTCTCGCAATTACATCGTGGTTTTAGGACGTAAAGCCGCGGAAATTGTTATTGTACTGAAATGTATAGCTAGGCCGTGCACATAACGCTGTCTCTGCTTCTTTTTACGGGATGGCGTCAAGGGCCCTGGTCATAGGGCAGTGTGTTTGTTCTTAAGTGCATCTACAACCTTAGCGTACTGTTCCAGGAGCACGGCTCCCAATTCTATCACTGGAACAGACAACTACGTGCTCACTCACTCTCGTGACGCGAGGTCCTCGTGCGTGTTTCATAAACAACTAATACTGCCGTGCGGGTCAGTTTTTGCGCCAGTGGGTTTAGCGGACAATGTGCACATGTACGGGTAGACTTACGTGAAATCTTGATATTGGTCATGGATGCTTTTATCAGAACAAGGTTCTTATTAACTTTCAGGTAGCCGTATAATATAAATGAGCAGATCCGCAACACTTGAATGCTAAGGGGACTCGTGCCAGCTAGCATGGTATTATTGCACGGAAGTGTATCGAGCTTGTGCCGGTATCCTTTTTTTCCACATACAGGTGGCTCTGTTCCATCACTGCTACCCAATTTGGACTCGCGGCAGCAGCGGCCGCACTGTGTCGTGCCATTGATTTGTCGTCACCGTTCCTTTTATTATTTATTATTCGATAACGTAAACTTTCAAGCCGCTGGACGTTGTTTGTATTGATTTTGAAACGAAGGCGAGGGTTCATTGGAGTTGGGTTGTTTGCTCAGCTTTAGATATTATTTGAGAACGCCGCAATACCCGCAGCCTCAGAGCATCGAAAGTGCTGGTGTCATCGTCCGCGCGTTAAGTGGACCCCGAAACCGTTTTTGTGATTTTGTGCGCATGCATTGCGTCAGTAGACCGGGTCTTTCTGATCAATATAGCAGACCAGTATCGGCGCCCTGCGTGAATTGTCAGGTTTACGATAATTTTTAAAATAGGCGCGACGTTAAAGATCGACGCGATTCATCATCCTCAAGAGTGTTCAACCGCCCCTGCCCATGGATCGCGCAGTGGGCACGCAGCGAGTGATGTGATTGGCGTTCCCCCACTGACGTCATGAACACCGGAGGGCCAATAGCCGCTATCGCCGCCGCACTTGGCGGCGCGCACTCGTGGCTAGAATACTACTGTAGTGTAGTACGGTTACCTCAGCACTGTTGAGGCCTCGGCACTGTGCCTGTCGTGGGAGGCGCCAGCACGCGACTTGCAGCTAGGGCGTATAGTTGACGGAGAACAGCAGTTGTAAAGGCACTCAATTGGGCTAATTGATTTTGCGTTACCCTTGGTGGAAATGCGCTTTGGACGCGGGCAGAGAAGAAGACGAAACACGCAGCGCAACTTTCAACTTTATTGGGAAATGAAGGCAGCATCACTTATATATGATGTTCATCGCACGTGGCATTTTGGCAACCGCTTTATGTTCCGTGGGCACCCAGAAATTCTAGTTCCTTGTCTGACAGTGCTGCGTGTGTGACAGCGCTCTGTGTGTTTCGTCGTCTTCTCTGTCCGCGTCCAAAGCGCATTTCCACCAAGGGTAAAGCAGTTGTAAGATTGGTTGATTGTTTTGTGGGGCTTTACGTCCCAAAAGCACGATCCGATTGTGACAGATGGCGTAGGTAGGAGGTCTCCGGAAGTTTCGATCACCTGCAGGTTCTTTGCACTGACAGTGGCGCGGCACACGGGCCTCAACATTTCGCCTCCAATGAAATGCAGCCGCCGCGGCCGGGGCTCGAACCCGCGACCTTCGGATTGGAACCGTGACGTGGCAGCAGTGGTATGAGGAGGTAGACGACAGGAAGAAGCTCATAGCTGACTTATAGTGCAAACGTTCTTCGCTTGATTTAGTGTGAAACGATTTGATAATGACGTAGCCTAAAGAGTGACGCAATGTCAATAGTAAAAAAAAATTACACCATCTCCCGCTAAAGGGGACCATCGGGGGCGATGCGAAGCAGCACGGGGGGTGCACACCGCGTTTGCACCGGTTTGCCTAGGTGTCGCGTTTGCATCGGTTTGACGCTAGCAGACGCTGCCTGCGTCAGCGTTGTCTCTCGCGGGAGAGGCCGCGTTCTCTTGCGAGCTGGTAAAGCGTTCATCGAAGAAAGAGCCTTTCCATAGTCAACGCGCGCCGTTCGGAGAGCAGAAGAGGAATGCCGAGAGGAGAGGAGATGAGACAAGGAGAGGAGGAGGATGAGCATGCGCAGTGAGGGTGTGGACGCCACACGGCGGATGGATGGAGTAAGGGAGGGAGTGACATAGCCCCGACCATAGGCCGCTTCGCATCTAAAATTAAAAAAAAATTTCGGGGGCCCAGCAGATAAACGCTGAAAATGACGTAAGCATGAGATGAAGTGAACCATCGTCGCATTTAGAGACCGTCTAGACGCGTATAACGGCATGGCTTGCAGCATCCCTACAGCACTTTTGGAACGTGTTCAGAAAACGGTGGCAATGATTCGCAGATGCTCCTGCGAACACGTGGGCGAAATGTTATTGCACTGCGCGCGACAGGGCATTTGCGCTTATGTTTCAAATGCAGCTGGAAACCGCACCTACTCTTCCTTTAGGAAACCATGTTACAAGGTGCATCCACTGCAACGTCCGCTGATCTTGTGATCGCGGGAAAACATCCCCAGTATAATGCCCTTTCTTTTTTTCTTTTTTTGAATGTGAGGACATGGGAATGTACCAGTGTAATGTTTTATTTGTACATTCATCTTGAGTTCGGCAAATAAAAAAAATTGTGCCAGTATTTCATCATCATCATCATCATCATCATCAGCCTATTTTAGGTCCATTGCAGGACGAAGGCCTCTCCCAACGATTTTCAATCCGCCCTATCCTGAGCGAGCTGGTTCCACTTTATGCCCGCAAACTTCTTAATTCCATCGCTCCATCTAACCTTTTGCCTGCCTCTGTTGCGTTTTCCCTTTCTTGGTATCCATTGCGTCGCTCTTACGCTGTCCATCTGTTATCTTTCCTCCTCATGACATGTTCTGCCCAGGTCCACTTCTTTCTTTTGATGATACAATAATATCAGCTACTCCCGTCTGTTCTCTGTTATTTAGGAATACAAAAGAGTAGGCAGGCGACATAGTCGGTATTCCCTGTGATGCCACTTGTTGAAAGAGCAGGCGATCTACAATCGTATTTTTAACCAAATGTGAAGTTCCCTGATGCGGGCAGCGCATTGATAGTTGGCTTGCATGTTCATGGATGGATCCACAAGCGATTCGCACCGTTTTCTGACTATATTAAAAGAAAAAAAGTCTCGCAGTGTCTCTTTAACTTATGACTAAGTTCAGCCGGAGTCCAGCTGAAACGAACTCGTTCGGTCTAAAAAAAATTTAACAAAAGAGAACTGTTACTTCGCCGGACGTTCATATTATCCCGAGTGTTATGCGAAAACATGTGCTCTGCATTGACATCATATATTTCGGTGTACACAAATCTGTGCTATACGCAGAATTTCAAAAAGGAACGGCATCCCAACTCGCGATGCATGCAGTCGACGTCAACAAATGTTTTCTGGAACGTGTGGCAAGAAAGCTTTACGCATCCCATTCATCAATGCACAGCCGTCGCGAGAACATTTTTTGTTTTCCTGTTTTCGCATATTCGATTCTCGATCGGAGCGTGCTCAGCCATCGAGGGACATCTTCCTTTTTGTGTGTGCCGGGCATGACGTATATGCCGCCGATAGAATGGGACCGTTCGCATGGAGAAATCTTCGGGGCGGGGGAAAATGCATGATGGCCCGGTTTCGCGGGCTTTTTGCCGCATCATCAAAACGCAGTTATTTCTTTTTTTGGCGCGAGATGACTGGCCCGCGTCAGCGACGTGTGTCTGTGTGTGTCCTTTTTCTTCTTTCTTTTCCCCTCCTGTATACGCCGCCGGAAGTCGTCATTCACGCTCTGTGTACATCCATACAAGGCTCGGCGTCGTTTTTTTGAATGCGCACACCACGTGTCTGGTATATACGTTCTTTGTGCCCGATTCCTCAATTTCTTTCTTTCTTTCTTTCCGTTCCGATAATCGTTTTCGACGGATGCATGAGTGCCGCGGCAATGGCGCGTTTTGAAGGGGCAATTCATCATGCCTTGGCCGCCGTAAAGTCAGTTCCCGCTTAGGCAGCGAGGCGCCGCCGATGTTCGCTGTATGTATACGCGAACTGCATCTTACGGAGTACCAGACGCGAGCAAGATCTGCGTGTACTCGACGAATAACGACGCTTGCATGGCGCATGCGAGATAGTAATTTCCAAGTAATCCCTAATATGTAGAAAGTTTACGTGGCATATGAGCTGTGCCACTGATTTATAACTGAGAAGCCTTCTTACTCGCAGCACCTTTTCTCATGTTCATTTCGGTATGTATATATAATATCATCAGTCCATGTAATGTCCACTGCAGGCCCCGCCACGGTGGTCTAGTGGCTAAGGTACTCGGCTGCGGATCCGACGGTCGCGGGATCGAATCCCGGCCGCGGCGGCTGCATTTGGATGGAGGCGAAATGTTAAGGCCCGTGTGCTGTGCGATGTCAGTGCACGTTAAAGAACCCGAGGTGGTCGAAATTTCCGGAGACCTCCACTACGGCGTCCCTCATAATCAGAGCTGGTTTTGGGACGTTAAATCCCCCAAATCAAATCAATGTCCACTGCAGGACCAAGGCCTCTCCCGATGCTCTCAATCCTGTCTTGTTCTGCGCGAGCTGATTCCATTTGATGCCTGCGAATTTCTTAATTTCGTCACTCCATCTTGCTCTCTGTCGTCCACGGCTGCGCTTACCCTCTCTTCCGTCGTTCTAACTGTCCATCGGTTATCTGGCCTTCTCATCGCGTGGCCTTTGTTCTTCTTAACGTCGGTTATTATGTCGGTGACCCCCGTCTGTTCCCTGACCCACTCGGCTGTATTCCTTTCTCTTAATGCAACGCCTATCATTTCTCCTCCATCGATTGCTCTGTGGTTCTTACGTTCCTCTTTGGCTTCTTTGTAATTCCCCGATTTTCTGCCTTGTACGTCAGTAATGGCAAAATGCAGTGGTTATATAATTTCCACTTGAGTGATAATGGTGAGTCCCCGTTCATCCTTATGCGCGCCATCCCATGCTTATTCTTCGGTGTATTTCTTTTACATGAGTGGTTCTCCTGTCAGTAGCTGTCCTAGATATCTGTATTCTTGCACGGCTTCTAATGCAAGGTTTTCAATTGTGAAGGCACGTTTTTTCGCCGTGCCACCTATCATTGCTTTTGTTTTCTGCATGTTCATCTTTAATCCTACCTTAGCTCTTTCCCGGCCTGAGTCTCCAATCATCTTCTGTAGTTCGTCGCCATCATTGCTAATGAGTACTATGTCGTCGGCGAATCGTAAGTTGCTCATATATTCGCCGTTAACCTTATTCCTGTTTCATCCGAGTCTAATCTTTTGAAAATTTCTTCCAAGCATGCAGTACGCAGCACTGGAGAAATTGCATCTCCTTGTCTGACACCTTTCTGAATCGGGATTTTCTTGCTTTTCTTACACAGGAGTAGGGTGCCTGTAGAATCTTAATAGATGTTGGCTATAGTATTTACGTAACTATCACGTATTCCTTGACGACGCAATGCCTCCGGAACTGCTGTTATCTCTACCGAGTCAAAGGCCTTTTCGTAGTCTGTGAAAGCCATATAGGGAGGTCTGTTGTATTCATCAGATTTCACGGGTTACTTGATTGATCACATGGAGGTGGTCTGTTGTGGAGTATCCTTTTCTGAACCCTGCTTGCTCTCTTGGTTGATTAAATTCAGATGTGGCTGTTATTCTATTTGAGATAACGTTTGTGAATGTTTTGTAAAATGCTGAGAGTAGATTGATCGGCTTGTAGTTCGTCTTCTACATCACCCTTCTTGTACAATAATATAATGTTTGCATTTTGCCAACTTACTGGTATGTGAAGTTTTGAGGCATTGTGTGTATAGTGTCGCGAGCTTCGTAGTTAGGAAATCTCCTCCATCTTTTAATCAAGTCGGCGGTTATACCGTCTTCTCCAGCTGCTTTCCCGCGGGACATGCGTGTCACTTATGACCTTGAATGGTCCACTATTGCTCACGGAACAATGCATGCTTAGGCGTGACTCCTTCAGCAGATATATTACGGAATTTTAGTTTGGCCGGTAGACATGTTCACGTTTACGGGTACCGGTTTACCGTCAAAGTGTACGTAACCAGAAGCGCTGGTAGCGACACCTGATGATGCAAAGCTTAACCAGAGACACAGAAAACTGTTATTACCCTGGCTGGAGCGTTTTGCTGGGCAGCTAGTCTAAAGCATTGGTCGTGAGATAATAATTAGCTCAGAGCACTGTTTTTGTTTAACGAGAACGCTCACAAGACTGGAAAAATAATGGGATGCATTGTGCCTAAACAAACCCCCGCTAGATGTCGCTAGCAGTTCTGTTTCTGCCGTAAACTCCTCCGGTAGACCGGTATCCATAACGTAAAGAAGTCTACGGGCGAACTGAAGTTCTCTATTTCAGTTCAGCGCTCCGGTAACGAAGCCAATTTGGGGAATTATTTCGATAAGATGACGCCGAGTCGCCGCCTTACAACTTTCCGTTTTTGACCGAAATTCGTAATTGGGCCTGGCAAAACCCCATTTTGAGTTGAGGAAGAAAAAAAAAAAAGAACGAGTTTAGAGCGGTTGCACTTTTGCTTCAGCCTATAATGTAGCCATTCTTCTAACAGCGCAGACAACTTTTGAAGAAGAGACCACCCATTGGACAGAGGGCCCTCTTCCAAGGTTTTCTGCGCTGTTAGAAGAATTGCGATGAACCAACTAGCCTTGCAAGCAGCTGTTCTGAAATAGCCATGCCTGTTTAGCGTACTTGCGCGCAGTCGGTCACGTGATCGTGTTCGGGTGCACAGCTTGTTTCCTCACGGTAGTCTCCCTTCTTCTGGACATCGTTTGCTGTTTGCACGCGTTTGCGTCATGCCCGCCAACTTCCACGTCCATTGAGTCCTTTTCACGATCCTTATACGTCGCTCTCGAGTTTGAAAACTCGCGCTGGTGGACTACTACTGTTTCTTTTTTGTTTGTTTGTTGATTTCTTGTTATTTTCTCGATTTATTTCCTCACTTCGAAGGGATTTCCCTGCGAAGAAAGAAGGTGTACGCCAGTAGTACCGCGCGGTTGCGCCGTGGCGTAACGACCAACGATTGCTCGGCTCGTCGCCGTCCCATCTCGGTCGTCGGTTTTCGTTCGGCGAGAGTCGGGGCGGGGGTTGTCTATCTCGTCATTCCCTTATTTATTTATTTTTTTTACCGCCCCTCTTCACGTTGCCGATCTGTTCGCGAATCACTTCTGTCGAACGCGCGTGGTTGCGTGGCCACGGTTGTTACCCCGTTAACGATGTTGCCCCCCCTCCACCCCCCCTTCTCGCGAGCTATGGAAGTGTGTAGTGACTGAGAGACCGTTGCATCGGCAGTACTATTACCAGCACCTCGTCGTTTGCGCCTTGTTGAGAGTGGAAAAAGACCGATGGCAGTGTTGGCGGTTTCCAAACAACCCAGCCGTCGCTGCTATCTGAAGCAGTGCTCGGCCTCTCTCTCTCTCTCTCTCTTTTCTTTTTTTTTTTTTCGCTGCCACCCTGTCTAGCTGCATTGCCTCCGAACGGCGACGCTGTGCAGTTTCTTACGTAACCCATGGCGACGTCGCTTCCCTGCAGTTGGTTGTTGCTTACTCAGTGGATTTGCCTCCACTTTCTTTTACTATGTTGTTCTGTTTGTGCGCTCTGTGTGTTTCGTTCTGCGTATGCGTTGATGTGCCCTCGGTTGGGTTTTCGTTTGAAGTCTTGTGCAATGGATTACCGACTCTTCTAAACCTCAAGTTCACTCGTTTCATTCTATATTCATATTTTTCAATCAGTGTCTGCGTGCGCGTCATGCACTCATATGCTGTAAAAAGATACGATGAATATTTCTGATAGAGTATGACTACCGCGTTTGTTCGTATACAGTGTACAGCAGATGGCGCTGGCTTTTTGTTGGTTAGCTCTGCCTCGTCATTTTAGATGGACGCTGAAGGACAAAGCGATTTTTCTCCTATCAGTAGACCACTCTTTCACAATACCAAAGGCACCGCTCTCATCAGCGAGAAGGCGTTGGGTAAGCGAGAAGACGCTGATGAGGAAAATATAGATGGCAACGCCACCTTGTGGTTCCCTCACCAATTCGCTATGACGTCATAGATTAGGAAAGTGGAAATTAACATCCACCCGTTTTGTCGCACAAGGCTACAAGGAAATCCGTACGGATTGCGCTGAAATGAAAGCTTCTTGACGAACAAGGGCAACCTACTACTCACCTCTCAGTTTGACCTTCCTCTCTACCGCTTTCGCACCCGCTCCATCGTCCCTGTCAGCCAAAAAAGAAAAAAAAAACCGACTGTTACGGGAAAGACCTGTCTCCGTACCGTTACCACGGCTGTGCAGACTGCTAGATTTTTCTGATCATTGATGTTGCTCCCTGGCTTGTTGTTTTGTGAGTATAGGTATACGTGCTATGCTGTAGGTACGTAATTATAGTATTTATTTGTTTTATTTATTTGAATCATACTACAGACGAAGACTCGGTCCGAGTAGTACAGGTACAATGGTAAAAAAAAGTAGCACTATAGAACAAAGGTTAACGTGTCACGATAATGCGTAAAATGGAAAGACTGCTTAAAAGTACTTATCAAGGTTAACAAGAAAAGTATAGAACGCCAAAAGGAAACAAACACCAGTGAAACACTACGTGTCAGTGTTCTAATTTACAGGCTATTCCCTAATGTCGGTTAGTTGGTTATAGTTGGTTATATATAACGCGTTATAGTTAGTAGGACACACAGCGCTCTCGTGACGTGCTGTGTGTTTCTTACGCCCGTCCTCGTCTTTTTGCGCTGTTTAAAATGTTTGTTAAATACATAATTACATAAAACAGGATGGAAAGCCCAGGATATATGAAGCAAAGGCTTAGTTCTAAGCATGCGCGCACATGGAAATGCTGGGATCGTGTCGACGGTATTGTTATATCATTCAACTTAGGCGTTTCTGCCGTATTCCGCAACCTTTTCACGGTATACCCAGCGCGGTGATCCGGCGGTGTGCTGACCCGAAGGTCGCGGGATCGAATCCAGGCCGCGGCGGCTGCATTTCGAAGGAGGCGAAATGTTGAGGCCCGTGTGCTGTGCGATGTCAGTGCACGTTAAAGAACCCCAGGTGGTCAAAATTTCCGGAGACCTCCACATACGGCGTCTCTCATAATCGGAGCTGGTTTTGGGACGTTAAACCCCACAAATCAATCAATGAATCAATCGAAATTTCCGGCGACCTTTGCTAAGACGTCTTTCATAATCATATCGTGATTTTTGGCCGTAAAACCCCAGATAACTATTATTACCATTTTCACAGTGAAGCTATAGATCGTCAGCGCAACACAACATATAACACGCACTGCAAGCCTTGAGCGTTTATATAGATAGAACGTTAGCAATGGTAAAGTCCTTGGTTACTCTAGGGGCTAAAATTAGTAAGCCCTGCCCACGGAGGTCTGACATTTAGAGAGAGTGCATTTGCCGGCAATGGGAGAGCACTTCAGGAACGCGTGCTCACCGAGATTCCTTAATTACGCGGCTCTTTCTTTTCTTCTTCATCTGTGGGTTCTCTCGTTGCATTTACCCTATTCCTATAGCTGGGCAACATTGGGATCGTTCATGCGTGCGAGGTTTCCCGCTGTTACTGCTAACCTTCGTAATTACACGGCGACCTGCGCAGTGCGTGTAGCTTCATTAGTAACGCATATATCACATTGAAATACCCATCAGTTCTTTAACATTTTTATTGCAATGTGTGCCTGGCCAGTGAAGGTGCTGTGCTATTGGTACATTCTCAAGCGCTTTTTTCTTTCGTTAATTTGTGTGTGTGTGTGTGGGATCGCTGTCGTGGCATTGAGAAAAGTTAGGAACCTCCTTGAAATGCTCGCGCCAGCTTGCCTTAATGCTATGCATTGCGACAGCGTCAGCTCGGTAGCGGTAACCGATTCGCACGGGAAGACGCTATCGCTATGCGCACAATGGTGTAGTAATGGAAGGCTTAAGAAGAAGAAGAAGAAAAAAAGACGTGTATATACTTGCGCGGTATCCGCTTAATATAGTAAGCCGAAATCGCTTACCGCGCTCCGACACGCTCTTAGCACAATCATGAACTTAGTAATTAATGAACTCGAAGTCGATCCTATTGGCACGTTTCGCTTTTAAAGACGATAGTCTTTCTTGGGATACTTGAACGCAGAAATTTTGGTCTGTCCTTCTCTTTGTTTGGCTATCACACGAGCCGTCTGGAACTGGTAGCTGCGTTCATACTTGTGAACACTGTCGATCAAAAAGCAAATATTACGCATATCTGAGGCGCAACATCAATACGTAAGTAATAGATGGTGTGTTCTTTTGCGAGAAAATACATAGCTACGCACGTAATTCTAAAGACCGCAGTGTTTCTTAGGCTGCGCTAAAAATGCGACGCTATGCACGGGAAAGGCCTCTGCCGACAATTTGGTGCTGCCACCTGGCAGTTGCCCAGGGATTCTGCACAAGCTCATGTTTACTGACGGCGCTGCCAGATAGCGTCCGTATAGTAGTGCGGCGACGACATTTGCAGCGAAGCACGCAGATACGCGGCCAATATTTTCTTTTTATTTCTTTTTTTTTTACCCCAGAGCTGTTGAATCCTCGCTATATAGTTGCTCATGTTAAAGCCCGCGATATTTAGCGAAGCGGACAGTGTGAATTGAGGAGACGAGGTGCAGGTAGAGAAATAGAGACAGAGTACGAGACGAATAAAGAAACAAACTAAAAAAAAATGTTAAAATTTTTGGCGAGGCGGGATTCGAACCCGGGTACCCACGGTCCGAAGGCGAGTGTCATGAAAACTGGCTAGGCTGTGCACACCCGCTTGCAGAACAAGCATTTATGGTAACAGTACGATTGCGTTCCACCGACGACTGTAACACAACTTGCTATGACCGGGAGGAAGGGAACCAAAAAGTAATACGGGGAGATTAGATAGATAGATAGATAGATAGATAGATAGATAGATAGATAGATAGATAGATAGATAGATAGATAGATAGATAGATAGATAGATAGATAGATAGATAGATAGATAGATCAAGGGAGGGAGGGAGGTAGGCCTTTCATAGTGCAGCGAAAGTTACGTGTGGTTTTGCTAGAAAATTGCTTCTCTTTTGCTTAACTTTGCCATGCTCTGTTAAGCCCCCCACAGCTCCGCCAGTGATTGATGTTTGCAATAAGACACGCCTAATGGTTTTATCTTAAACAGCGTAGCTGTTCTAGCTGGCCGTGATTTGCCCTTGTTCCGCAGAAAAACGGCATATCGGGTATGCGCCAGAGGGATACGGAAACAAAGCCTCGGTGTCCTCTCTGGTGAAACTGAAAGAGTTCATCGCACCTAGCTCACATTTGGCGCATCCAGATCAGAGCGCCTTAGCTGCAACGTAGTCCTTCGAGTCCTTTATCGCGAGGGCACTAGCTGGGTTCGAGCGGGAGTCGAACCCGGGCCGTCTGCGTGGCAGGCAGGTGTTCTATCAAAGAGCCGCGCTGAGCGCTTGACGCTGCCTTGGAAGAAGCCCCCATATCTGGTGAGTCGTCGTCGTCGTCAGCATCATCATCAGCCTGTCTACGCCCACTGAAGGGCAAAGGCTTCTTCCATAGATCTCCAATTATCCCGGTCCTGTGCTAACTGAGCCAATGTATCCCCGCAGACTTCCTGATCTGATCTGCCCACCTAACTTTCTGCCGCCCCCTGCCACGCTTGCATTCTCTAGGGATCCACTCTGTTGCCCTTAATGACCAACGGTTCAAAGTCAGAAGAAGAGACATGCAAGACACGGACACAAGGGAAAGAAGTGAACAACACGAACGCCGGCTATCAACTGAAGCAGAGCAAAGAGGCGAAAAAGAAAGAAGACACACAGCTTATCTGCGCATGCTCAGGAAAGGGTAGCGCCACCTGTCAAACGGTTACACGTGCCGGTCTACGCGATAGACAGCTGCTAAGGCGTTCTATCTGCTCTCTGTGTAAGCTAATCGACGGCTGACTCACGCACGCACTTCCACTATTACTGATATGCCAGGCCTCGACCAATAAACGCGTCTCTTCATTCTTATGTCTGTACAGGATCTCGGTTTCGTCCAACTCGGGCGTGCAGCTACAGACCTGGCAGTGCAAGCAAGGATAGATTAGACGGCGTTCCACTTGATAGCGACCTTCTATGTTCAATTAATCTTTGATTAATACAACGCGCTGTTTGCCCTACATAAAAACGTTCGCAGCTAAAGGGAATCTTATAAACCGCACCCATGCGACAGTCGGTAAAATTATTTTTGGCTGTGTGCTTTACCTGACAGATACCTGTTCGCTTCTTTCCTTCCATCAGCTCATTTCTTCTATGCACAGCCGCACAAACCCTACCTAACTTATTGGGAGCCGTAAACACAACATTAACCCCATACCTACTTCCCACTTTCTTAAGCCTGTGCGAAACTGCGTGGATAACTCTTCGCTCTTCGCCGTGCTACTTTTCGTTATTGTTTGTATGTGTTCGTTGAGTCCTTACCGCTCTAATAACGCCCCGCCACGGTGGTCTAGTGGCTACGGTACTCGGCTGCTGATCCGAGGGTCGCGGGATCGAATCCCGGCCGCGGCGGCTGCATTTCGATGGAGGCGAAATGTAGAGGCCCGTGTGCTGTGCGATGTCAGTGCACGTTAAAGAACCCCAGGTGGTCGAAATTTCCGGAGCCCTCCACTACGGCGTCTCTCATAGTCAGAGCTGGTTTTGGGACGTAAAACCCCACAAAACAACAAAACAACTACCGCTCTAATAACTTTACTAAGGGTGGTAGGTAATAATTGCGGTCACCCATTAATGATGGTGCGTGCCGCTGGCTGTATCCTGGTGCTGTATATGCAACGCAGCATCATGGTTTAGCGGTGAGCAAGAAAGCGCAAAGTGCATCGCAGAGGTCACTCACGTTGTCAATGGGAATGGCTACCACAGAACACCCTTGCATATATATACAGGAATGTTCCTGGCTTTTACGTTATGCAGTGAAGTTACCGTGAACATAACATCATAACGTTGCGGGTTGAGCCTTCTGTTGCGTCTCCAGCCGCTACGTTGTAATAGTGTGTTATTGACTGTCAGCATTTCGTGACGTATATGTTGTAGCAACGGGATAAGAACAAAGATGGTGGTAGACAAAATGAGTAGAAGATTTATATACACATATAAATAATGTCATACTTCTGAAAACGTTAGCTGACTCGTATGCGGGGCTGTCTGATCCTTTGGGCGTGGACACCCGTAGCGCTGCCGTGGCGACATCGGCGGTCTTATTGGCCTTGGCGTGCGCCTGCATCAGCTGCGGTTGTTGGCGACGGCGCGGCGAGATTGGATTTTCCGCTGTCGCCTGTATTTATTTTTCTTCCCCCGACTCGTCTCTACTGACTGCCCTGCTACTCCAAAAACATCGCATAACTCGTCTCTCATTTCCTATAGCATCGGGTCTCTCTCTTGCAGTTTTGCGTCGTTATCCATCCCTTGGACCGCGGAATTCCGAAGTGTTCTTCCCTCGTTACTCGAATCATCGAGGAAGCGGGGTTTATATTCGCTTCTGACAAATTGGGTTATGGATTTCTATGCGAGTATGAAGGGAACAGAAATAAGAAGGGCGGCCGAATAATTGGATTGTCACTGAACAAAAACATTTCTGTTTTGACAGCGAATAGCTATATGTTTATGGAATGTTAGTCAGCCACCAATGTCCTGCGCTAGCCACCATTAGCCGGTCAGAATCAGAAATGGTTTTATTTAGTCGTCAAATTAATTACAAAATATCTGTATACAGGAGGAGGTCCCATAGTCAGAGACTGAATCGGGACCCCCTACAGGAGTGAACATCGAAAAAAATTAATTGATGCAGTAAACAGTGGTGCAGAATACAAGCAATAAAATACATCGCAGGCAAAAAAAAAGGTTCTACTTAAGACAAACAGTAGCAGAAAGCAGCAACAAGAGCCGAAAATAGACAACGTAAAAAAATAAAGGTAATTCAACTCTCCCAGACAGTTTTCAAATAATTACATGGTGAAAGACAGGAAAAAATAAGCGACGAAAAAGAAAGCAATGCAGTGAGATCAAACTTCAGCAATGAGGGATCATGATGCGATGATTCGTCAACAGTATGTTGTGAGGAGGCATGAAAGGGAACGAGAGCAATAGAGGAGACCAAAACTAACCAGATTATGGAATGGATGCGAGGAAAGTCTTTAGATCTTTTTGAATATGCCGATTTTTCTTCCCCCGACTCGTCTATACTTTTGAATATGACAATTTTTCTTCCCCCGACTCGTCTATACTGACTGCCCTGCTACTCCAACAGCATCGCGTCCATCGTCTCCAATTTTCTATAGCATCGGGTCTTGAACACTACGGTAATCGTAGTGTGCAAGTATAGCATTGCCTGGAAGCCTAGTGGTCTAGTGGTGGTCTAGTGGTTATGGCGCTCGGCTGCTGGCCCGAAGGTCGCGGGATCGAATCCCGGCCGCGGCGGCTGCATCTCCATGGAGGCGAAATGTTGAGTCCCCTGTAACTGTGTGATGTCAGTGCACGTCAAAAAGAACCCCGGGTGGTAGAAACTTCCGGAGTCCTCCACTACGGCGTCTCTGATGATCATGTCGTGGTTTTGGGGCGTAAAACCGCAGAGATCAGTGAAATCATTGTTGCCTGGGAGGTTCAGCCTCAAGTGAGGACGCGGCGTTATGTGGAAAGAAAGATGGTAGGCGTAACGTTAAAGGACAATGAGAGAGCCGAGTGGGTCGAGGAAAAAACGCGTGTGAGTGACATCTGAGCACAAATCACAAAAAAAAATTACACCATCTTTTGCTTAAGGGAACCATGTGTGGATGCGAAGCAGCGGGGAGATAGTTAGCTTGAGCGGGAGATGGTGTAATTTTATTGAGAGGACGAATGAGAATGTATGAGAGAAGAGAGAGAACGCGGTGGTCTACCGTCGCGCCTCTAACCTAAGCTGCTTCGCGTTATCGCTCGCGGAGCCGCAGGTGTTGCGATTCGTTGCGCAATCCGGAGAGGAGAGGAGCGTCGGAGAGGAGAGCAGATGAGATAAGGAGAGGAGAGGGAGGACGCTGCGCATGCGCAGTGCGGGTGTGGACGCCACACAGCGGATGGATGGATGAGGGAGGGAGTGACATAGCCCCGACCATAAGCGGCTTCGCATCTAAAAGAAGAAATGGGCGTGTGCAGGGAACTGAGTCAAAGGGAAAGCTGACCGGTGTGGATCCATATAGAAGGCAAACGGGTCAACCGGCGGCAGAGAGCTAGTTGAGCAGATTAGTTTGCTGGGATCACGTGGCTATGTAGCGGATTAATGTGGACACATGACATAGGTCTTTTCCTTACAGCTGACCTAGGCAGGTAGATGATGATTGTGTTTACATGGAGCCACTCTGCTCTGCACAACTTGATTTTGGTAAGAAGTCATGGGTAGCCTTGAATTCGGCGACGCGTTCCCTGAGACTCCAGCAAGAGCAGCTGGAGTCTCAGCTGGTCACAGTCGCTGTCGATGAATGGTTCATTTTCTTGCGCTGTCCAGCGCACCCCTTGCCGAAATGCAAAGTAAACCGAGGGATGGATGGATGGATGGATGGATGGATGGATGGATGTTCACAGTGTCCCCTCTGAACAAGGTAGCGGCTGTGGTGCCACGGAGCTTGTCATTAGAGTTCTCTATGATCTGCAGTCGGTCCTGACAAGTGGTCAGTCATGACCTTCTCTCCCGTACTTTTCCCGCGACCGATCGTCCATCCATCCTCTTTTGAGTCATACATCCGTCTGTACTTCTGTAGCAGTTATCCTTATGTAAGCTAGGGGTTTGCGAATATTCGAATATGTTTAATGAGGAATTGAACAGCGATCTATTCCGCGCTGGTAGTGGAATCGAGTTGTGCATATTCGAAACAACGAATATTTCTCGCATAGTTGACGAAGAATCAGCACCGACGGGGAAATTCAGAGGAAGGAAGCGTCGTAATTTCGAGGAGTTATTCTTTAAAATCGTTTTACTATATACCGCCAGGCGTACTTGTAACCCGACCTTTCACGGGAATAGGGAGGCTGCGCTGATCTGCAGATCTAGAGGATTTTACTTGTGATTTCAGTGTCGCGGGAGCGAAAATGTCATGAATGTACTGAAAGTGTCGTCAATCTACTATCATCATCACGATCGATCCGTTCGTAGGGATCTCTTGACGATACGTCGCAGCTTTCTCTGAAATGCTCCCTCTCTTGGAGGAAGGAATAAAGCTAGGAGTCACGTGAAATTTGTCAGGCACACGCCGTAGAGCAGGTCACTGTCGTTATGAAAATCAAGCTGTCGTCAGTCATCATCATCATCAGCCTGCCTACGCTCACTGCAAGGCCTCTCCCATAGGTCTCCAATTATCCCTGTCCTGTGCTAACTGGGCCTAGTTCATCCCTGCAAACTTCCTGATCTCATCTGCCCCGCCACGGTGGTCTAGAGGCTATGGTACTCGGCTGCTGATCCGAGGGTCGCGGGATCGAATCCCGGCCGCGGCGTCTGCATTTCGATGGAGGCGAAATGTTGAGGCCCGTGTGCTGTGCGATGTCAGTGCACGTTAAAGAACCCCAGGTGGTCGAAATCTCCGGAGACCTTCACTATGGCGTCTTCCATAATATGAGCTGGTTTTGGGTCGTTAAACCCCACAAATCAATCAATCAATCCTGATCTCATCTGCCAACCTAATTCACAGCCGCCCACTGCCACGCTTCCTTCTGCGTGAATCCACTCTGTTACCCTTAATGACCAACGGTTGTCTTGTCTTCGCATTACATCGCCCGCACACGCCCATTTCTTCTTAATTTCTATTAATATATCGCTAACACGCGTTTGTTCTCTAAGCCACTCCGCTGTCTTCTTGTCCCTTAAGGTTATGCCTACCATTTTTGGTTAAATTGCCCGATGCGTCGTCCTAAATTTAAGCTGAACCCTCCTAGTTAGCCTCCAAGTTTAAAAAGCGGAGACAGTGGTTCCTTAGGACACATGTAGGGGTCGTGAAACGTGTCCTGAATTTTTTACGACGTGTGTATTCCGGATCCTGGCCCTCCAGTCTGTAATACACACTCTTTCGCTGCATCGTCTCGGTCGATTTATGGCGATATATTAAAAACGCGCTTTCGAATTCCCAGCACGCGTTCCCCTCAACTTTGCAGCTAACGTCATCTTAGTCGCCACTATGGACTCCGAGACTTGCGCTCCCTAGGAGGCCATGGGAAAAGAAACCTTCCTCCGGCCTTGGTTCCGAACATCGGCGCCGCACCGGGTCCAAGCGGTTCTTTTTTTTTTTTTTTTTGCTTTCATGATAAGTCTATGATTTTAAAGCAAGCTTTTCATGAACCCGATGGAGGCGAAACGTTCAGGCCTGGCTACTGGGCGATGTCAGTGTACGTTAAAGAACTCCAGGTGGTCGGAATTTCCGGAGCCACGGCGTCCCTCATAATCCTGTCGTGGTTTTGGGACGTAAATTCCCATAAATCGATCAATCAACTTTTCACGAGCCAGGTGAGGTTCTGGCCTTAATTAGTAGCGCGTTTTGTATAGGCGGAGATACTGTTTGCCCTTAACTTTGACAGCACGTTGATTCATCGCTAAAGTGCAGTGACAATCACGGTCCTGTACTCTCGGCAAGACGAAGACGTCCTTTGCTCGGACGACTTTGCTTAAAAAAAAAAAGAAATAAATAAATGAAAAGACGAACAAACGAGAAGTGTGCATTAGAGCAAGAAATATAAAACTTGCAGAAGGAGAAGGAGGGGTGGTGTTCGACGTAGATGTCAGTGCGAAAGAGCGAAAACGGGCCTCTTCAGTGTGCACACCTGTCAGAACACTGGCGTGGAGGAAGCGGCCATTCGAGAATGGAGAGCAACGGTTCATCTCAAAGGAAGAGCATGGTGAAAGCCTTGTACTCGAGAGGATGCCCAGCTTTTCTTGTTATTTTGTTTTTTTTTGGCGTTTATTTCGTTGTTATCCCCGGGCGTTCCCTCGCTGTTATGTTCGTAATGGAGGAAATGTTCCTCTCCCGACGCGAAACATCATCTCAGCTGTCAAAGCCCGGGTTCTTCGCCCGTCCAGGATTGTTCTTCGCCTGGTTCTGCACTGGTCCACTTTCTTTCGTTCTCGTTTTCTTTATATGTTTTGATTCTTCTGCTTCGTGCCGCTTGTCTGAGGGAGTATCGAGAGGCATTGTGGCAACTTCGAAGAAACCCTGAAGGATGTGCCTCGGGAAGGGTTTTTGTTTTTCCGTTCTTTCATTTTTGGATAGCGTTGACGGACGTGGGCGCGACGTACCGTGTTTTTTCGTCTTTAGGATGACACTTTTACCCGACGCGGTGGCTTCGCAAAAGTAGCGTTGCTGTGCCGAGCTCGGTGGTATAGCTTCGATTCCCGAACGCTGCACGCACACTTCGATGGTAGCGAGTGCGAAAACGCCCTTTTTCCTACAGCTACGAGCACACAAAGAACCGACATGGTTGTCGAATTTTAAAGTGGTCCCGCAAAGGGTGTTTTAAGATGGTGTGAGCGTTTAGGTGCTCCATTATCAAACCGCTTGCAACCCGACGCGTTGGTCTGTAGTGGCTTATGTCACTTGCCTGCTGGCCCGAGAGTCGCAGGATCGAATGGCTTCGCTCCACTAGAGCATGCGTCATCTCATGGCGCGAAGCTTTGTAAAAACGCATAGTGTAGCGTAGCAAAGGGGTGGAACGGCGTCAAGAGGCTACGCACACCGCGTCGCCACCTGTGTCGTTCGACGCGAACATGTTTATACGCTCACGGCCGGTCTGGACGCGCGCACTCGCTCTCTCTTTTACGGCCTGCGCACGGGGGGCTGTTGCTACCTATCGCCGCAACTTGGCGGGGGCGCTCCGAGCCAACCCGCTCTAAACCAGCTCCCGGCTGTTGCGGAGGCTAGCGCGCGCTGGGAATGCTCGGCCTCAGACTTGCCGTGTCAATTTTTGAAGCTCCTCTACATGCTATGCATGGTACCAATGCGATGAGAATACGGTAGCAAGCATATATATGGCAACTCTGGTGCTTTCCGCTTTTCCGAGGGAGAGGCACAAGCCACTGATTCGCCCGCTTCTACTGCTCGTGAGATCACTTACCGATGCGCGTCGCGCTCAGAAGGCTCGGCCGCATTATTCGTCACCGACCGTCAGAACAAATGACACGAAACATTCTTTTTTGAAAGAAATTGGTTTCCGAAACGTTTACGTCAAATGCACATATGCCAACCATTAATGTACTTGAAAATGATAAAATAGGGTCATTTTTATTCGAGCTGTCGCAATTCTTGCTTTATTATTAAAATAAATACCTCGAAAAGGGGAAAGTCACACTCCCCACAAGTAGCCGTGAGTCGCAATCACAGCAGAAGGAACATAATAATAATAATGATAAAAAAACTCGCACCACACCACACTGAGTCCCTGCATGCATATGAATTCCCAAGCTCTCACGTGTCCAGACGCGGTCTTCAGCGTGCAAGTAAAGAGATGAGAAAAATCTCTTTATGCAATAACGTACGCCGCAGGCGAAGAAAAATAAAGAACTTTCACAGAAACCGTTCAGCATCATACAGAATGTTGTCCTTGGTACTAAAATAATATAATGCACAAGAAGAACTGAAAAAGAAAAAAAAGCACTGCTGGTAAAATACTGTCGTGATGCTTACAACTAAAGTAGTCACATCGTTCACAGCCGGAAATGTTTCCGCGTGGGCTTGTGAATATAGCCAGAAGGCTTGTCATTCTGATCTGTTAACTTTTTTGCGTAGTTCACGAGAAGAATCCGGAGAAACTTTTCAGAGATGATGTGCGCCGACACTCTGGCGTGACTCTTGTCCACACCTTCCGGAGAGTCCAGAAGCTGCGAATCTTCAAGACATGACTGAACAGTAAATTGCAGTGTCTCGAGGATTTTCTTTCGGTAAAGATATTTCACTGCCTTCTCGAAGAACATCACAATCTCATATGATGGTTCCGGGAAACATTTTGACAATCACACAATTGAGCGGTTCGCCACAAGGCTGAGCAAATCCGTCTCATTGTAGAAACTACGCAGAAGGACGCACTTCGGGACATCTGCATCAGCATGCTGTCTATCATCCGAAAACTGCGTTATGTTTATGAAGGACGCCGTGGTGGAAGGGTCCGGGAATTTCGACCACCTGGTAATCTTTAGGGTGCACCTAAATCTAAGCGCACAAGCCCCAAGCATTTTCGCCTCCATCAAATATAAGATGGTCAAGTTTGACCAACCAACCAACCCATTCTTGTTGCTAGTTGCACTGAGTGTGCCTCTTCTTTTGCCGAGTGCATGAGTACCTAGAAAGCCAGACTGTCCCCCACACGCACCTGTACTGCTTCCGCCACTTTCTGCAAGCGGAAAAAATAATTAGCACGGTAAAGTGGCCGGGAACAGCTGGTTTATCATACGAAGCGCATGCAGAGCAACGCGCTTTGGGGGGTTGGCTCGCGACGCACTCGCGCCGGACGCGCCGTCGTCCTGTATAGGAACAGATCCATTGTAGTCGTGGCAGCTGATCAGGCCGTAAAAGAGAGAGCGAGCGCGCGCGTCCAGACCGGCCGTGATACGCTGAGTTCGGTGCGAAGCATTGAGAAGCGTTCGTTGGGCCTGGCAGTGCTTCGCAAGACGTTTCTTCGCGAGACCTAAGCCTCGGACCACGACGAAATGCGGGTGTGCCGGGGACAAACCCGGACTGGCCAGGTCCCCATCAGCTTTGCTGCTTCGCTAGACTTGCGCCACTAGTGCAAGCTGCTCGAATTTTTTTTTTCGCAGCCATTGCAGGAGCACGGCTCAGCGACCGTGTGGGTAGAGGAAAGGGAATGAAAGAGTTGAAAGGAGAGGAACGTCGTAGTTGGTTGCTTCGGAAATTTCGACCGCCTGAGGTCCTTTAACCTGCACTGATATCACACAGTATTCGTGCCTTTGGCATTTTCGCCTCCGAACGCCGCAGCCTGGTTCGAACCCACGTCTTTTGGGGTCTACAGTGAAGCGTCTTGACCACTATTTCCACGACGCTGCGTTGATTACCGCGGTGGCACGAGCCAATCTTCTTAGAACGAACTGTCTTCCACTAATCAGTGGAAAGCAACAGTTCGCGCTGCCGAAAAAGAAGCTCCCTGGTCCTTTCTCAGCAATGTGCAACGAATCCGGTGATTGTCGAGGTGAATGGATCTAAGGTTCTTTAGCACGCTTCCGCCATCTATGCCAGGTTACGCGCTTGAAATAGGTGCAGATTGCTTGAAGATCACCCTCTACTAAGCACCTCTAGCTGCCCACCTTGGCTTCGCATAATTACTGGCCACGTTGTGTGTTGACGTCATCGTAGACGAAGTGACGGAAACGCACGGGCGCCACCCTGGGGACCTTCGAGATCTGTACGCGCCGCTTGCCGGCGCACCAAATCTCGGAGGCCATGATGGTATCAGAGTGCTTCGCGGTCTTACCGCCAGGGGAACGGCGCATGCGCCGTCGTGCACCTCGCGAAAGGCGAATTTACTTATTTGGCGTCATGCGAGGACAGCACTGCTCGGCGGGATTTCGGTTTCGGTTCTGCTGGTCGGTTTATTGTTATTTTTACTCATTCATACTTATTTTTGTATTTCTGAGCCTTTCCAAGAGAGTGACAGGAACATGGAATCATTATTACGTTGAGAGGGTAACAAAGTCACCCGAATGTACTGTCGTGAGCAATATGAAAGGGAACACAACAACGCGTGGCAAACATCCTCGAAACCGACTCGGAGCGATACGCGGATGGCGCTACGAAAAACCAAGTGGAAAGTTGGGCGCTCTTTTAGTGACTGTTGGCACTCCCACCACGCAGGCGTTTCTACAAAGCAGCAACTTACGCCATTTCACCGATAACACGCTATCGTCTGATATTCGATAAGACGCGGTAATTGTCGCAGTGAACTGCAGCGATTCGTCTCATTTTCTTTCATCTTCCTTTTTTTTTCTTTTCACAGAAGCCCTTGCTGCAATGCCAAGTCCTGTAATTTGTGGAAACAAACGCACGGCAAGGAGTGCTAGCAGTTGTTAGAACAGCGTTCCCCTTTCCACCATGTTTCTAACGGCTGCCGCCACGTATCGCCGATACCCGGGTTTCAGGCTGTTTGCAGTGCGTTCCTGTGTTGCCTTTCATATTGCTCACGATAGTACCTTTAAATGTGCGGGAAGGAGAACATATCTGCCAAGTTCCTTCGCACAATTTCATCATCATCAACAGCCTGCCTACGCCCACTGCAGGGCAAATGCCTCTCCCATAGATCTCTCCCATAGAACTGGGCCCAAGTTATCCCCGCAGACTTCCTAATATCATCGGCCCACCTAAGCTTCTGTCGCCTCCTGTCACGCTTGCCTTCTCTAGGAATCCACTCTTTTGCCCTTCATGACCAACGGTTGTCTTGTCTTCGCATCACATGACCCGCCCGCGTCCATTTCTTCTTCTTAATTTCTGTTAATATGTCCCTAACACGTCTTTGTTCCCTAACCCATTCCGCTCTCTTATTGTCCCTTAAGGTTACACCTACCATTTTCCTTTCCATAGCTTGCTGCGTCGTCCTCAATTTAAGCTGAACCCTCTTAGCCTCCAAGTTTCTGCCCCGTAAGTGAGTACCGATAAGATGCAGCTGTTATACACTTTCGTCTTCAGAGACAATGGTGAGCCACCATTCATTATCTTACAAGGCTTGCACAATTTACGGCCACATAAACAGCACGCATACAGGTATACGCTCACATTTAGCACTAGGAACATCGTAATCGCGGGTATTTCTCTGTATCGAGCCGATGTGACCGAGCAGTGTTACATAAAGCGTTCGACTTAGCCGAAACCTCGGCAGTCATGCAGGTGTTGCGGAACGCTAGCGTGGGCGAGCTGTGCATCAAGAATACCGGAACATATCTTCTACAGCGGCTCCTCAGACACCATGTAGTCCTGCGTAAAAAGACGAGTAGCGCACTCCAACAAGGAAAGCTGAGGGAAGCGCAACTTGGATCAACGACTCGTTTTCATGCGAAGTTCGTTGTGTGGACACAGTGTGGCGTCGGTGCCGCTTTCGCGAAAACAACCGCCGTGAAAGGAGTGTGCGTACACTTGTTCTTTCTCTTGCGCTTCGAGTGTTCTGGGTGCATCTGAGCCGCACGGATCCCTTCGATCCTCTGCCGACGGAATAAGATGGGAAAATGGGAAAGATAGCAGGAAACAAGGAAAGAAGGAACGAAAGCAAGCAAAATGTTAAGGAGGGAAACAGGAAGGAATGAAAGAGCAAAAGAAAGACGGAAATAAAGAAGCACAGACAGACAGAAAGAAAGCTAGAAATAAATCGACTGCAAAGCAGAAGAAGCGAAAGAAAGAAAGGCAAGGAAGGGCAGCAAGAAAAGACATGCACATAAGAAAAGAAAGAAGGACGAACACACGCGCGCGCCAAGTCTGCCCCATTATTCCGATAGGGGAAGTGCTCCCCCCCCCCCCCCCTTTTTTTTTGATAACACTTTATGAAGACAGCAGCCATTCATGCCGTTTGGACAAGGCACGGAGGAGATAATTCTTTTTCAATTGTAGTATAATAGTTATGGCATAAATGGAATGGACTTAAATAGTAAAAGGAAAAACAACTCGGGGGTAGCATCGAACGAGTTATCCGAACGTTCTCAGTTCGTCTATCGACGGCGAGTTGTTTTTTTTTTCGTCCATCTATATTGTATCCATTTATTGTCGAAATTATTACACCATTTAGAAAACGCAAATAATGTCCGCCATGCCTTCCTTATCTTTTACTGTTCGTTGGCTTCTGGAAGTAAGACCGTGTGTAAGGGGGCCACGGTGGTAGGGTCTCCCTGACAGTACTCTGCGCATGTTTGCAAGAGGTATTCAGAGCGCTGGCTTGGAAACAGGCGCACACCTGCCAGCTCTTCCGATTTGCGTGGGAGGCTCCCGATTTCGGACCCTCCTTACGAAGTACGTGCTAGGCCATAAATCTCCCTTTCATAAAGAGACCTAACGCCACCGGGAGGAGGAAATAACAAAGAAAAGCAGTCCCCCCTTCCCCCCCCAAAAAAAAAAAAAAGAAATCCGGCTTTGAGGAACTCATCCCTTGCCACGGGATCGCACCCCCTCCCCCATTTTCATACGCACTCGTGTAAACGGCGGGGAGGCCGCCGCGGTTGTGTGTGGCCTTGCACGTTGTATTTACCGTTGGGCGTGTTATCTTTTATCGCGACGGGGAACTCGGCTCATATCGCACTGCTGCGCCTGCAGAGTTAGCTTCGCCGCCTTATGCCGGTGTTGTGCGGTGAAGCGCGCCGAGTGTGGGTGGGCAGGCCCGCTGGCCTTCGCGGGTCATAGCGCATTTTGCCGTGCGCTCGTGCGTAATTAATTACGTACGCGCTGTAATTATTGCAAGTGCCGGTGTGATCGCCGACTTATAACAGTGTCGCTGGTAATCATACAGAGTAGTCTATGAAGTTACTACGTCGTACGCAGCGCTGACAAGGAATATATACAAGCTTGCGTGTTTGCTTGTTTTTTTCCCTGTTTCTGCTGTGTACTCTCCCCTTTGCCTTTCCCCGTCGCTTTGGCTGGTATGTAGGTTGGTTTAAGAGTTAATGGAGAATAGGGTTGTAACCTGCCATTCTAGATGAATTTGCCTTGTCAACTATAGCCTTCTAGATGAATTGCGAAGGTGGCTCACACGCTCTTCGAGTCGCGCCGGGGAGTTGAGATGCCAAGGTTTAGGAAACCTAGCTCAGCAAGACGGGGCGTGGCCAAGGAATTCTAGAGTACCTCGATCGCGGTGAATTTGCGTTGACGCTCAAATGCTGAAGATGCGGTGCTAACGTGAAGGAAGCTGACGTTCAGTTTTTCTTCTAATCGATAACATATATAATTGTGGGGGTAATGGTAGTAATCTTGGTTAATAATAACTAATGAGTTTGAATTGAATTGCTGTCCCGTGGCAGCGTATATTTATTACAGAAAGGAATATGGCTTTGGCGATGGGCGTTTTTATTTGTCCCCGAAAAACACACACACACACACACACACACACACACACACACACACACACACACACACACACACACACACACACACACACACACACACACACACACACACACACACACACACACACACACACACACGAGCTCAGGGAGAAAGAGAAAGAACTGTACTGCGGGTGTGCAGAGCAAATAATTTCTTGTTCCGGAACCACTTCACCCCGCCTTATTTCCGGGCTTAATTGCCTGTGGATGGGCGGGGGGGCAGTCAACGCTCGGCTGTCGATAATAGTTTTGCTACTTCTGACGCACATTTTGCAGTCAAGTGGACGTGAGCTTGCTTACTCATTTCTCTGACATGTCTGTCTTTTGGGTACGTTTGTTTGCTGCTTCTCCGAACTTACCGGAGTGGCGGATAAACTCTCATTGAGCGTTAAATAACGCTCAAAGTGGTTACTCGGCCATAGACGTGTGTACACGAATTTGGTTTCCTGTGAGTGTGTTGCTTTCAGTACTGCTGAACTGCAAGACTTCCAGAAATAGGAAGAGACGACTCCTAATGACACAGCGCGATATGTCAATGGCCGATAGAGGATGTCAACGCTAATGTGTGAAACCCTTGGCAACCCAATGGGGGCCAAGATTTCGGGTGCCCTCCGCTAGCTACGGTGCGTGTCTCAGAAGCCGTATCGTGGTTTTGACACACGGCGCCTCGGAAAGTATTATGGACTGAAATCTGCAGCACCAATACCGTGACAGATGCAAGCGCTGGGGTGGTAAGGGGTGCTTCTGAAGCGAAAATTCTGTTTTTGTGTTTTGCGCAAACACTCAAGCGCTTGCCGGAAAATGAAGAAAAAAAGTGTAGCTATATATGTATAGTTTTCGATGGCAGGAAAGGATCTAGATGGCGGTCCTTCGTTCTTGCCGAATGCAAACGCGTTACTGGCAAAATAAATAAATAAAATAAAACACGCCAGAGAAAGCCATGAGACCAAAGACGTGCGAAGGAGTGATGCGCAGCTTGTATTACATATCTGTACCGTATGCATGTTGTCTCTGCGTGTTTCCTTTTTGTTATTGTTGTTGTTGTTGCTGCTGCTGCTGTTATTGTTGTTGTTGTTGCTGCTGTTGTTGTTGCTCCTTAACGCTAAGGCGCTAGAGAATGGGCACAAGCGCGAAAAATTTTGCACGCTTTCCACTGTGGGCGCGGCCGCATTAGCGCCTTTCGAATGGACTGCAAGAGCTCGCGGTGACGTCAGAGCACCTCGGTCGCGCCTCTTCCACAAACGCCTCGTCGGCAAGTGCGCCTGCGGTTCATCTTATAAGCGCTTATAGCCCGAGCACGCGTTGTCATGTATAAGGCGGCGGTGCATATGCATGCGTTCCTTACAGCTCCGCACAAAGCGGGGCGCAGCTGCGGGCTGCCGATGCTCAGGCGCCACACTCATTAGTATTATACTGGCAGCGGTGCCTCCATATATATATATATATATATATATATATATATACATATATATATATATATATATATATATACATATATATATATATATATATATATATATATGGGGAGTGTACAGGCCCCTTCCTATAAGATGGGCGTTTAATTAAGGCGGCGCGCGTTATATTGCCCGCAAGCGGGCCCCTTATTGTCGGCGGGCAGCGATTCGACGTGCTCGGCGTTCTTCTGCGCGGTCGGCCTGTCGGTGTGCTGCGCGTTAACGCAGCGCCGATATAATGCCTGCGAGGAAGAGAAAACCCGAGTCGACGAATGTCGAGGGCGAGGATTTCCTTGCGGGAAACCGCAGCCAGGTGGTGGCCGAGGGGAGCACCCGACTTTGGAGGTGCTTTGGTTTGCGTAACCCCCCCCCCCCCCCTCCCCGCGCTGCCGGCGACCTGTCGGCTTAGTATTATTCCGGCGCTGCTGTTTTTGACGAGGAGTGGAACAGAGAAGAACATGACGGGACGGCGCGCTGTCATATATTCTGCCCTGTTCTTGACCTCGTCAAATAGAGTAGTGCTGGGAATGTTTTAAGTAATATGCTTGACCGACCAGCCCCGCACTGCGTTTTGCTAAAGGGGACCTGAAAATCATTTTACGCGCATTGATCTTATTGTAACTTTGCTTTGTGTGGGACTTGATGATGACCGAAACACCCGTGTGAAAGCGACGGAATGGAACGGTATTATATTTTAATTTGTACCTGAAATCTGTTTCCGCGCTACCTGCAGCGCCATACATAAACAGGTTTTTTTTTTTTTTGAGCGGATATGACATCACCATGCAGGCTTAGCTGCAGGTTCTGATTGGCCTGGAATAGTAGGAATAAAGATATGCATCACACTTGCTTACAATGCATCGAATATAAGAAATTTCAAATTGAGAACGTGCTTTATGCTTGCTAAAGCTACTAAAGGGGACAAATTTGTGCATTACAATTTCGTTTTGCTTGTAACTGACACAAGGAGCGCTGTGCGGCCCATGTGGTGATTGTGGTAGGAAGTCCACAGAGGGCAGCACGGTTCCGATTCTACAAGATGCAAGCCACGTTTTGATTGGAAGCAGTGTGCACGTCTCGGGATGCCGATATCTGTCGTCTGCTTTTAATTTGAATTTGTAAGTTGAATAACTTGCGTTTGCCTGCATCGATCTCGAAAATTCTTATTCCATTTACCTCAGAAGCAATACAAAGAACCCGTTTTGATGCAAAACCGAGCGAGTAAAACATGGTTTGAGGGCCCCTAGCGCCGCGGGGCTAGCACGGCGGCTGTCGGAAGTGAGCGCAGGCACTGATCGCGTGAGCTCAAGATTCGGTGACGTTGCGGAGAGCGCGAGCGCCAGACCAGTTGCTGAATTCGTCTGCTCGCCGCTCCCGCTTTGCATCATAGCGTGTGTACAATTTACGCTTGAGCGACCAACACGGAGAGGAAGCAAAAAACTACGGCTTTTGGCGTGGCCTCCGCGATCGGCTGCGGCAGTCAATCTCGGAGGCCACGCTCGGAGGCCCTAGCGCGGGGCGCCCGTGTCTCTCTGTGACGTCATGATGTCAACTTACAGAAGTGAGGCGTCACAGATGGCCCACTAACTGCGTCATACTAGTGGCGATGTCGCATGGTGCTGCAAGCTCGAATGAGCATTCCCGCTTACTTTGAAACCATATTAAAATTACTTAGAGGCGACGTTCGCCGCTAACACTCGGTCAAGGTTGCCTTCGTATGCAGGAAAACCAATTAACGCAAGCATCTTGCGTTTGAAATTTTGGTGTCATGGGACCTTTAAGGTACCCCTACCTTTGGAGGAACTCTTGGAGAAAGGAGAGGACATTTAGAGTTCACCGTAACTGTCCCTCGACTGAGGGTACACCAACCGAAACTCTTTCACAGTGGAAAGGTGAGAAGGTATAAACATTTGACAGTTGTCTGTCTGGTTGGGACGTAGCTCAGCGAACCTCAGTGAACATATTGTGACCTCTGTATATTTCTGTGTTTAGCATGTGTGCCATCAGCTGCTTATCTGTGTCAAGACATCCATGTATAAATTGTACAGAGGCATGCGATTCCGTCTTCATCTACATTTACACTGTAACACTTCTGCTCGTTTGCTGTTTCTTTTTCTCTAAGTGTACACACCCCTGTAAAAATCCCATTTAGGGTTGACAGTGTACTTAAATAAATAAATAAATAAATAAATAAATAAATAAATAAATAAATAAATAGAAACACCAACCAAGATCCAAGTTGGGGAGATCGGATGTGTGGAAGCCAGTCCGGCCTATTCCTTCCGGGTTCCAGCTACGTTATATGGTCTTAATATATAGTCTTTATAAGACTACATGATAAAGACTGTATAGTGTTTACAAGAATATATAGTGCATCATAGGTTATATAGTCTTCATAAGGCCATATAACGCAGCTGGAACCTGGCTGCAGTCATCCCTGAGGAAGAGGCCGGACTGGCCTCGACGCATCCGATCTCCTCAGCTTGGATCTTAATGGTTGGCGGTTTGTATTTACTTGTGAAGGGAATGGTTAGTAAAGGCGCGGTGGTCAAGTTATCAGTTCACTTTGAAGTGCGAGAGGCCCGTGTAGTCAAGTGCACATCAAGGAAGCCCACGCGGTCTGAATTTCGGCAGCCATGCACTGCGGCTTTCCTATTCACTCTTTCCTTCCCTTTGCCCGTTCCCCAATGAAAGCTGAGCCGTGCTTCGCCCACAAGGGCAGCAGAAGACGGCGTATTTTCGTTAGCCGAATCGCAGTTATTATTAGTAAAGGTGAGTCGCTCACGTGACGTAATGTGACGCAGGTCACATTATCTTATGTGCCGCTTATGTTAGGAACGAAGAGGACTACACCTCTCCCCTGCCATGCCATCTTTGCTGTTGTGGCGTTAGTGTATGTTTCGACATCCCTCCATTACAACATGCTTCACTCGCGGATGATGACAATGGCGACTATGGGGACTATGGTGCCGCGTACGTAATTCAGATATTCGATATGTATGTGTATTGCTTTCCAATTCGGGCTCTTGTTACACTTCTACGTGCACTTATCTGTGCTACCGCAGTATATCTTGTTACATGGTTGCCTCAATTCTTTTCAGTTAGAAGATACTCTTGTAGGAAAACTTGTCTTTCACGTAGGTTTGGTGACCCAAGCGTGTAGCACCTCCGAAAATACTTATACAGATAAGTTAGTCACGTGAAAGCAGCGAAAGCAACTAATCTTGTTAACGTTCGTCTTCTGCGAGTTTGCTACTTCTTCGATGCGGCGTTTAGACTCGGCTCGCCACCTGTGCGTGCGTGTGTTCGTGCATTTGGGGACCGAATTCCCGTGCAGTGGCTCAACGGTGCTGGTGCTCGTTAATGGAATCCTGGGCTGTCATCGGCAGTTTCGCCACTGTGGGCCCGTTTCGTAAGCAGCTTAACATTATCTCGGCGCGCATAGAACTCCGAAGGTTTCTACTTATAATTATAGTCAGGCATAGTATGCGAAGCAAATTCTCGAATCACGGTAGACTCAGTTTGGGGGTTCCTATTAAAAACGTTCTCGATCCGAAGGGGGGGCAAAAAAACAACAAAAACACAATAGAAAAACGGCAACGTGGAATTCTGCAGTGTCTCTAGGATATACGAAACGTATATACAATCTGCAAATGTGCACTTGAACAACAAACCTGATAAACAAAAGGGACTGTGGTCTGTGTGAAGCCTGTCGTATTTACTCGCGTAATGACAGCGTCAGTTAAGGCATCGTTTGGCCTTGTTTTCTAAGAAGTTTGTCGTTTGCTTGCGTGTGTGCATGTGTGCGCTGTTTTCATTATCAGTGCTTACGAACTCGCCCTATACTTTCCACCTCGATCCGCCGCTCTGGTCCCGCGGTTATGGTGCTCTGCTGCTGACCGGAAGGGCGCGGGTTCGATCCCTGCCGCGGCGGTCGCATTTTCGGTGGAGGCGAGAATGCTAGCGGTCCGTGTGTATACTGTGCGATGTCAGTGCACGTTCAAGAACCCAGGGTGGTCGAAATTTCCGGAGGCCTGCACCACGGCCATGCCTCCTTTTTGTATTGTAGTTTTTCGCGCGTAAAACATTAGCGATTCTTATTACTTTTCACGTCGGCAAATGTTGGGTGGCACTCGGGGACTCTAGAGCGTTTTTTGGGAGTGTGGGGGCAAGTGGTTGTCGTCTTTGTATGTTGCGTTTATTACTTGTTTGTTCTCAATATCTGTCGATTATCGTTTACATTACGTATTAGTATATTAATCGTCTTTGTATGTTGCGTTTGTTATTTGTTCTCAGTATTTGTCGATTATCGTTTACATTACGTATTAATATATTAATAATTACTGGTTTAATGACAGTCCCTGATGGCACTGGCCAACCGATGATCAGTGCCCCGCCATGGTGGTCTAGTGGTTATGGTACTCGGCTGCTGATCCGACGGTCGCGGGATCGAATGCCAGCCGCGGCTGCTGCATTTTGATGGAATCGAGATGTTGAGGCCCGTGTGCTGTGCGATGTCAATGCACGTTAAAGAACGCCAGGTGGTCGAAATTTCCGGAGACCTCCACTACGGCGTCTCTCATGATCGTGCGGCGGTTTTGGAACGTAAAACCCCAGAAATCGATAAACTGTTGGCCAGTGTTGGCTATCCGTTCTCATGTCGCTGCAACAAAACAACACTTGTGAACAGCTCGCTTCTGTCTCGTTCTGTCAGCTGCTTATAGGTCTCTGCTGCGCATGATACTTAGGGAAATTCCCAACAGACCATTAGCATATCTTCCGTATAGTTTTCTTACACGGGGTGGCTTAAGGAAGGCCTCCTTTGTCTTCAGTCCTTCGCTGCTTCCTTCGGCGAGTACGCTGCTGAGCCAGTCGCGATCGTGCGGTACTAAGTGAAAGCGAAGTGTGCCGGGAAGGCGGACAGAAAAGAAAACGAAACAATAGAACCGGGACTTATTATAAAGTGCTCGTGATCAATCTTGACAGGGGCCGGCACCTCCGCCATTGAAGTCACGTTGGCGGCCACATAATGTGAGCCTAATGTGGACCAGCGAACAGCTACAAGGAGTGTGGAATGCGAGAGAAATAATAATAAAAGTATGGTTACGAAATCGGGATTACGAAAAAGGGGGGGGCGGCACCCTCTTCTGCGTGGATTGGCTTCGTCTTTAGCTCGTTACGACAAGCCAGCGCGGGCAATGGCGAAGTGAGAGAAAGTAAAAAGAAAGCAACAAAATTTAGCAGGGGCTGGGCACTTGGCTGGGACTTTCTTTCTCGTGTTTTTTTTTTTTTTTTCAAATCTCGCACAATGACTTCCTCGTCAAGACCAGCCAAGCAGCAAGGAATGTCGCAGCCGATAAGAAGGCAGGCACTCGGCGCTGGTTCATTAGATCGTGTCTTCCTATTGAAGGAGAAACTCGTTTCATAAGAGTTCTCTTTTTTTTTTTCTTTTCGAATTTGTTGCTGTCTGTCTGACGTTTCCGCTTTTGGGTTTTGCCGGCCCTAAAGTGTGTGCGGCATGTGACCGATCACCCGTAAGCATGACGACACGGCCGGAGTGACAGCTTAATTGGTTCGCTAGTTAATCATTATTCCGTTCTTTAGACCTATATCAGTCTGCCTATGTTTATTTTGCGTGTTCTTGTTCTCAATGTCGTGTTCTCTCCGGCAGCTTCTCCTGTGGTGGTGGCGCCAAGCTCAAGCCGTGCCTGGTGAGCAAGCTGGAAGACGACGACGGAAGGAGCGCAGCAGCTAGAATTAAGTGAGCGTGTTCACATTATTATTATTATTATTATTATTATTATTATTATTATTATTATATTATTATTATTATTATTATTATTCATGCGTCCACTGAAGGGCAAAACCTCTCCCATAGTTATGCCGTTAACCCAATCGCGCGCTAATTCCGGCCTGTAGTTATCCCCAAAAATGTGATCGCATCTACTCACCTAACTTGCTCACCAGTCAAAGGAAAAGTTGCAATTCGCCAGTTTGCAGCACAAAGCTACGCTGAAATGGATGCGAATTTCCCAGAAACTGCAGCGTCTTAGCTGACGAAAACCTGTAGCGGTCTTGGGCGAGGGCCGTTTTCCCAGCCTGAATCTGTTTTAAGCTTTTTAAATACCTCTACACTTCGCGCTATTAGTCATGTAGGCTCGCAGCACAGGTTCTCACGTGAGGCGGCTGCTGCGACACTTTCGACACAGGATATGATCTCAGAGCCCTTGCTGGGCATGTTCTGCTATAAACGTATAGTTTCTGAAACTGAAGTACTCTCCACAACATCAAGGTCACTGCTTTCCTATACTTTTACTAAGCTTTTAGCTCCTATATACAAGTATTTCGGGCTTCCTTGCAGCCACAGTGCACCTCTGAATTGCAGTGCATTTGTCACGATGGACTTTTACAAAACACCTTGACGTGGTGCCTTTTGGCCGTCATGTCAGTGCACGTTGTACCCCTGTCACACGAGGCAACATAAGTGCACTTTGGGCGAGAGAACTTCACCGCTAGTGTCGTTCGCGCGCTGTCACACGGGAACGTTTAGTGACACTCTGCTGCAAAGCGGACTTGCAAGCGAGTGCGTTCGCCGAACTCACTCCGCTGCGACGGAGTGTGTAGCCTCGGTAGCAGTGGCTTGCAAACAATACGCTAATGCATAACGCGGCGCCCGTAGTATTTTTAAAACATTGTTTTCGTTATTAGAAATGTTGCTATGTGTTGAAACAAATCACATATCAGCAAAAAAAAAAAGAGCGCTATTCTCACTCTCGGGCAGTTCGCGGCCACGTCCTTTAGGGGAATGCACATTTCCAAATCACACTTCTCTTTGCTGTGCAGCAGCGCGTGAGCGTAAGTGCACTCGGCTCAAAGTGCGCTTAAGTTGCCTCGTGTGACAGGTGTATTAAAGAACCCCAGGTGGTCGAAATTTCCGGAGACCTCCACTACGGCGTCTCTCATAATCATAGCTGGTTTTGGGACGTTAAACCCCACAAATCAATCAATTTCGGCCATCGCTGGCCCTTGCGCAATTAAACACTACGTATCGCCAGTGGCTCAACAATTGGTCCTGGTACGGGGTTTGAACTCGTGACCAATGTCTGCGTAGGGCAGTTAGTCTGCCAGTTGAGCCAACCAAAACGCTAGGAAGTGGCGAATTGATCGACACCTCGAAGCACGTGGACCATGAATGCGGTGAATGAGTTCTGCGGAAGTTGGAGTAACGATTGTCAATGGGGAAATTATCAATACCCCATTTGTGGTAGAAAGCCTTGCTCGTCTGTACCCGTTTGTAGCTTTGTGCTACGAATAGGTGAATGCTAATTTTCCCCCTTGGCGATCGTTACTCCACCTTGCGTGGCTCCGCAGAACTCGTTTGCCGTCCTTAGTGTAGCGCTCGGATTTAGGTGCACGGTATTATCAGGGACACGGACACGGACACACACACGCACACACACACACCACACACACACACACACACACACACACACACACACACACACACACACACACACACACACACACACACACACACACACACACACACACACACACACACACACACACACACACTATCCTCGACTTACACGCTTTGCTTAATTGGTGGCATTATTAAGCATTCAAACGGGAAATTCGATAGCTCAATGTACATGCAGTCGCGAGCAAGAGTTTGTAGACCAATGGGTGCCACAAATAGCTATTTTTATTTTGCAGTCCGTGTACGTTTGTTTAAATCACGCGGTTCAGCCTAACAGCGCCTGTTCGATTAATGTCATTAATGCGCTGGGGAAATTCCGCGTTGTACAGCTGTGCTACGCGGAATTTAAAAGTTTTTTTTTTTTTTTTTTGCTGGCCCCATGGTATCTAGACCTTTTGCTCGTGACTGTGCATTCACTAATTTATTTCGACGAGAACACTGACGCCACTGGGAGAGTTTTGAAATTCGTTGTAGTTAAGCAATCCGCCGCAGGGTGTTGCAACCAGTTTTTGCTTCTGCCGTCAGGGACTCCTGTAGCCTGCAATCCACAAGCATAAAGAAGTCTACGGAAAAACTAGTGTTTCTGTTAGGTAAAACAAACGTGAAAGCGAATGAGGCGAGAGAAATAAAGAAATAAAAGAAAATAAAGTGCGGCAAGAGTTGTTTCGCAACGTATAAGGGCGGTGCGCAAAGAATAGCATTGCGAACGATGACCTTTTACGGCGGATGTCGTCAGGGCCCGGTTCTCACTGCTGAAGGTGCCGCCTTCGTTAATGCCTGTCGTCGCCACGTCTTTTGTTCTTCATAGTCTGCGGTGCCGTTCGAATGCGGTACCACGTGCTTCAGCAGTTTTTTTTTTTTTGTTTTCTTTGCTCGAAGAACCGTAGGGCTAGCCGTTGTGCGTGCGTACTTCCTGCGCATGCGCGGACACAATGGGGAATTTTAGCGCGTCCGCTAAAACGTATACGCAAAGGCTGACATACTGGATAGCGTATAGCTTTGTTTTTTTTTGTTTGTTTTTTTACAGTCAAGTGGCGCCAGCTATGAGTGATAAACAGAACAAGCAAGACCGCGTGATCTACGTCCTCCGAGATTCCGGCGGCCACTCGCTAAGTCTACAGCCTCGACAATTTCAGTGTCGCGCTCAGGAACGGTGCCGAATAGTCACGGATACTTTACTGGCGAAGCTTCATGATGCAATGCAACGCTATAGCAAACACAACCGTTAATTAGAAACTCGAGGGCTGCAGAGCGCGCGACGACCTCTAGAAAGATTCGAAGCGGAAGGCATACACTTCGGGTGGTCGGCCATGTTTGCGCATGCGCTGTTTTATACCCGGTATACCACTCTACAGAAAGTGCTTTGCGTATTACGCATTACCGGACAAACTAAAGCTCCCTAATGGGGTATTTTAGCGTGCCCGGTATTCCGCAATAGGCACAGGCCTAGCGGAACACTGCGGAGCACTGGATACCGCGGAGCACTGGATACCGAATAGCGTTATGAAAACATGATCGCGCTCAGCAGACACGGACACAAGAAAAGGCACACACTGATACACACCGCGCACTGTGCGTGAATGTGTGCCTTGTGTGAATGTCTGCTGAGCGCAGTCGTGTTTTCATAATGGACAACTAACAGGCTCGAATGGAAACCTTAGTGGCGTATAGCGTTGTCTGTCGCCGTCAAGCGGCGCCAGCTGTAGGTGATATACAGAACAAGCAGACTCGTAATCTATGTGCTGCGAGACTCCGGCAGGCAACCACTAAACCTACAGGTTCGATAATTTGGGTGTGGCTGTCGGAAACGGTGTCAAATCGTCACGGATATTCTGCAGTCTGTTTCACTAGTTCCGTGCAGCAGAGCTAAGGCTACGAGGCCATCGAGCGCAGAATTAATCCTTCCGAGACGAGACGAAATGCCATTGTTCGGACGCGCACATCCAGCTTCATCTTCCTCCTTTCCAAGGCTGCTCTTGGCAGGTGGCAAGGCGTGGAAGGACACGTTTAACATGCGTTCGCCCTCCTGGTTGGTCAGAGAGGCGTGTAGCTTCCGCAGTGCTGCACAGAACTTCTGAAGCAGACTATACTGTGGAAACTCACGATATAAAGGTATACAACGTAAATGCAACCGGTCCATTCGTAACTCAGGAGCTGCGGAGCGTACGTCGACGCGCTTGAATGACTCGAATAGGACGATATATGCTTTTGGGTGGTCGGCCATGTTTTGGTAAAGACATGCGCATGCGCATTTTACAGCTACTAGTCCGCTATGCGCAAGGTACTCTGTGTATAGCTTTTAACTCGACGCGCTAGTTCGGTGTGCGACCCACCGATCTATACACTCGCGTTTTCCCTCTGTTGGCTTTTATTTCTGTTAATGAAGTAATTAAGTAGGAAAATATGCGTCACCTCGAGGATTGTGGCAAGCTTTCGACGTAGCGGCAGCGCAGCTGATTCGCAGACGCATTCCTTTCGAACATTTTCTGGCCTTGGGTTGATTAAACCAGAGTGTTTGATTAAACGAACAGCAATATGTTAAACGCCCCGCCACGGTGGACTAGTGGCTGTGGTACTCGGCTGCTGATCCGAAGGTCGCGGGATCGAATCCCGGCCGTGGAGGCTGCATTTTGATGGAGGCGAAATGTTGAGGCCCGTGTACTGGGCGATTGCCAGCGCACGTTAACCCCTTACGGGCGAAAATATTTATTAGTGTCAGCAAATCCGTCAAATCATTACACGTAATTTCCCCGGCAGTCCATATTCCATTCCAAGAAAGAAAACGCTTTTACATGTTGAAATCTTCATTATACAGTAATTATTTATAATTAAAGCATAAGTTAATGTAAATGTATTCTGAAGTCAGTCATCCTTTATTTTGTCATTAGAGGAATCGCTAGTGTTGAAGTGGGGGTGCATTTTGTTATCAATTGGCTGCGTTCCCTACGAACCATTGAAAGTTATATTTTTGTCGTCAGTCCAGGATTTTACCACGTCGACTCACTCGTCAGATGTGCTAATGCATTCAGAAAATTAATTGCCTCCAGGAATACGCCGCACCGCACAGCAAAGTGACGTCACACTGAGAACGTCGGGGGTTTAAGTTATCAAAAGCTCAGCGTTTCTCAAACTTTCGGGGCTACTTGTCCACTGAGCTGCCAAAAGCAAGTTGTGTGCACCAATGTGTACGCTGCCACTAAAGCGGTTAAAGAACCCCAGGAGGTCAAAATTTCCGGATAATCGTAGCTGGTTTTTGGGGCGTAATACCCCAGAACTCCATCAGCAATATGTTAAACAACATACTTTATCAAGATACTCGATATAGCCTTCTCCTGGCGTTGAGCTGTAATGTTTAGTTAAGGGCTCAGAGGGCGCTGAAGTCTGTCGCATGTGCTTTGATTCAGCGTTGTCACTTTGCTGTATGTACGTACTTTGTTTTAGTTACGTCATCACCGTTTGGTAGTTGCTGACTGACGCTACGTCATTTCCTTGTACTGTCGTCGTCTCCAACGCACATCAAGTGACTATTGCTTGGGATGTATACGAAGAAAGATATATTGCTTTGCGAGTCAACACACTCAATGCTTTGGCGGAGGCAGTTTGCTTTTCCAATATGGCGCACGTTCCCGCGTCGTCTGTTAAAGCTATTTGCCGAACGTGCCGTGTATGTACGGTTTCCGCGCTTTACCTGAACTTTAATCAGCGCGTGCGAGTTGCTGGCGAGTGAAGCTTGTTGCGGAAGCTTATGCTTGCATCGCAATGAGGTTTGCGCGCGCCTGCTATTTTATTTTTTCCCGCCTGTTCACGTGCACTCTGAATGTTTAGATAAGGCATTTTAGCGTTAGTGTGTGCATACGCATTTCACTGCAGGAGCCGTGTCTAGATTCGTCCCTGTTTGCGCATCGACTGTCATTAAAAAAGAAATAAAATAAAATAAAATGCACGTATACTGTTCTATGCATTGCAGCGCGGCGGATGAAACGTTGTTTTGAATATAAATTACACCGCTGTTCAGAAGGTTGCGAGGCTATGTAGAGGGCGTGCTAAAAAAGAAACTGCTACGTAAACAGACGTGCCGGAGCTTCTGCGTGCCTCGGCCCGCACGCAAGCTGCGCAAGTCGGGGCGTGCGAAAAAGCATAAGTTGACTTAACGAGATTGTAGTAAGTTTTAAGCGCGTGAATAATACGAATGCTTTCCGAAGAAAATTTTGATTAAGGTTCAGTTCAGTATACGTCGACTGTCATTGCTGTATGACGTAGTGATAGAAACTCAGTTTGGAATCCTATACCAGCGGCCTTTGTAGTTACCGGCAGCGCTTTAGTAACATTCTTATAAACACTTACCCACCAGTTAGCGTTTGAAATATCTTCCATGACTTCCGGGATACTTGTTCGTGATCTGCCAGCATTTTCTTCGGACACTGCTACCCCGGCCACGGTGGTCTTGTGGCTATGGTACTCGGCTGCTGATCTAAAGGTCGCGGGATCGAATCCCGGCAGAGGCGGCTGTATTTCGATGGAGGCGAAATGTTTAGTCCAGTGCGCTGTGCTATGTCAGTGCACGTTGAAGAACCCCGGGTGGTCGAAATTTCCGCAGACCTCCGCTACTGCGTCTCGCATAATCACAGCTTGGTTTTCGGACATTAATCCCCACAAATCAATCAGTCATTCGGACACTGCTGCAACATTGACCCCCAACGGTGTTTCGGCGACTTTGAATTGAGATGCGTTTATTGATGCATCGTCAGCGTCTTTCCCGGAGTCTGCAAATACGTGCGTGAAGTCGCTGCTCTCATCACTGTGCCGGTGTGGCACCTCTCAGATGGAGATTCTAGTTAAGGAAGTGAGGAAAATAGGTTGAAGAATGCACGGTAACTGTCTCTCAGTGAGGACACCTCAACCGATACGCTCAGGGGGTGGGGGAACTAAAGGGACAGAGAGAAGAAAGAAGGGAGGCACAGCTCATAACCACACCATGTCCGGCCGCTTAAAAGGCAACACAAACAGCGTGGCGAGCGGGTTTAAAGCCGCTGTGGCACCTGTGCCGTCATGGAGGAACGAAACGGCTTAGGAGAGGCTGTCAAATTACGACTGCGTGAGCGATGATTGGGTGATAACAGAGAGTTTTAGTTTGTCCGTAAACTTCTTCACGTTTACGGATACCGGTTTAACGGGAAAGTGTACGTGACCAGCAGAGCTAGTGGCGACACCTGATGATGCGGAACTTTACCAGGCACACAAAAAGCTAATATTATTGTTGCTTGCCCGCTTTGCTTGACTCCTAGTGTAAAGCATTGGACGTGAGATAATAATTGACTCTCAGTACTTTCATTACCTCTTTCGAAGAAAACGCTCACGCTACTAAAAAGAAAATCGAATGCATTGTAGTTAAGCAAACCGCGAATAGATGGCGCTAGCAGTTCTACATCCCGGCGGCCCTTGCGAATGCGCGTGACTTTCGTCGCAATCTTTGTTGCACAGCTTGCGGATAGTGAGGGCCCCCCATATAGGCCTTGACTTTGAGGGAAGGGAAGCTCAGAGTAAAATTAGGTACGAACAGAGATTAAGGAATATGAAAGAAAGTAGAACGGTATTTGTATAGGAAGAACGTTGATTCACAATGGAGGAAGAGAACTAGGAAGCTTACCAGTAAGTATACATCCAGTAACGAAACGGATGGGACGAAAAAGAGCGTTAAGAGCATGGTCAGAGCGGCGGAGAACTCGGATTGGATAGCTAGAATGGAGAAGAAACCGGCATTGAACAACTACCGAAAAGGGAAAGACGAAATCAAGAGAGAAAAATTTTACGATAATTCAAAGGGAAGCGCTTTACTGTTTGAGGCAAGGTCCGGTTGCCTGAGAACCCGAAGTTACAGAGCGGAATTCAATAAAGAAGGGGATACATGTACGTGCTGTGGAAAAGCTAGGGAAACGACAGACCATATTTTGATTGAATGTACAGATGTCCACCCAGGTGTAGCTGTGGACACTACCCTACAGGAGGCCATGGGTTTCAGGAGTAACAGGGGAAAACTGAACATGCCGGCGATAGATATAAGTAAAAGGCGCTTAGAGCATTGGTGGCGCAAAAGTATGGAGCAAACAAAAGCGAAAGGTAGTTCGGGTAAGATTGTTTCATCACAGAGGAACGATAATAGATAAAATAAATAGACGAGGAAAAAAATTAGTTGTGAAAATATGTGTGATTCGGGAAAAGAAATGGTTGTAAACGAAAAAGAAATATAGCTAGAGCTTGGTGGCCCGGCCACCGCCCCGTTATAAAGGGGACGCTCCTAATATCCATCCATCCATCCACCGTAAAGACGCACGGTAAACCGGTATCCCGCAAACGTAAAGAAGTTTACGGACAAACTAAAACTCTCTAGCGACTCTGGTAGAGGCTGTTAAGTTACGTTTTTTTCGAAGCCGGACGTGAGGGCTCCCCCACAAGAGGTTGGTCACGCTCCGAGTCGCTCGCCCTGTTAGCTCCCCAATGTGCGAGGTGAGCAAGCCATCACGATTGCGCATGTGCCGCCACTGGCGCGTGCGGAAGCGGCGCATGAGTTGCTTGCGCATGCGCGGACGGGCCGCAGCAAATGGCGGCGTGACCAATGAATCCCGGCGGCCCTTGCGAATGCGCGTGACTTTCGTCGCAATCTTTGTTGCACAGCTTGCGGATAGTGAGGGCCCCCCATCTAGGCTGCGTCACGTGGTTCCATGAGCCTTGGCAAGCCAACCCCCTTTGACGTCTCGTGCGCGGTGGCTCTCGGGTAGCAATTAGGCCTCACATAGTTGCCGGACCGCTCGAGGTTGTTTCGACGCTGTAACTCTTACTGACGCTTGACCGTGCATTAATTATATGCCTGTCTCCTGACCGGGACATATTTCCCATGATTCTCTCATATAAGTTTTTTTTTTTAGTCACTAAGTTTCAACATTGTCACGTGACGACCTCTCCTACTTTTTTCCTGCTTCATGAGGACCTCTCCGAAGGTTTTCTTTTTCGGATGCATCGCGTGAAAACAGCGTGAAACATTTCACTCCTTGCCGGAAGTATCGGAACCGAGGATCTTGGCCAATCGAATGAAGTGTCTGTTGCTCTGCACGCCAGTAACGAATGACAGGGTGCACAAGTAATGCGTGCACTTATGTGCAGCGTCGGTTTCGGTGATTTCTTTTTTCTTTCCTTTTCTTTATGCCGGAGTGAGCGCTTTCTATGACAGCCGGGACCGCTGCCGCCAACGCTTATGGTTGCTGCTGCATAAAGCAAGAAATGGGGAGGGTGTGCGGCACGGGCTTTCCTTCGCTGCGGGCTTCGGAAAGGGAAGGTAGTAGACGCGGCACTTTACGCGCCGATGGTGCTGTCGTCTGGCGGGCAACAGCTGGCGGCCTCGTTAGGCCTAGCGGGTTGGCCGGGGATGGCTGAAGTGGTGTGCGTGCGTGTGTGTGTTCTTTTGGGAGGAGGGTGTGGAAGTGTGGTTCTACAAGTCGACTGGAGAAGCACACTGTATGCTACATTTCTCTCTTTTTTTTTATTTGCGTGCGCGTTGTTTATGTGTGACTGGCTCTCTTTATTTCTTTCCTCCCGTAATTGTTATCGGGATTTCGTGTGCGTTTGTTTAGCAGCGGTTGTGTTTTTTTTCCTGTGCGGTGTCGCCTATGGTGTTCCGTCTTAGGGTTACGCTCCTTGATGGCGTTCTGGCTTTTTTAGAACTTCCAGCGCTCGTTCCACTTTAGGCATCATCGTTATCCTGCGCATGCCGCACCGTGCGCAGGTCTTCGAAGTATGCTTCGTGTTTACCTTTCTTCTTGGTCGTCTTGAGACATTATTCTAATGCGCTTGTGCTCTCATGGGTTGTAGCTCGGCACATTGTCGTTTGTATTTTGTTTTTTCCTCTCTAAGGTAAACGTGCCCTTAGTTCTCTCCCCAACTTTGCCTTCGCTCATTAGGCCACTCCTGATGCCTAATGACGTAGTGGTTCGATGTGACAGCGTGGATAAGGCAAGGTGCACGATTAACGCGTCTGCATGCACCACATGTACTACAGTTGAATGTGTTAAGAAAGTGGTTCTATTACGCGTGAAAATAAACCACGAAAATGTCTGGCGTGCCTCGCATGTTTTTGGAAGGATAACTTACGACCGATAGCACTTTTTTTACTTATGACAGAAATGCTGGAATAAAGGGAACTGTAAAAATCGATATATTCAGGAAACCCACACACACACACAAAAAAAAAAAGGCATCGAAATCCCTTCGTAACCATGTTTGTCATTGTTAAACATGTGCCTTGTGAGTGCTCGAGCAGGGTGGAAGGTATTCCGAAATGAATCGCAAGATGTGTGTGATAACAGTTTGGCAGTGTATCCTTAGGAAATGGGACTTCCCGTCAGATGTAAAAGAAAAGATAGACTTAAAAAATTAAGATTAGCAGAGGAATGTATAAAGTGCGAACACCCGCGGTCTCTGTTTAAAATTATTATTATTATTATTATTATTATTATTATTATTATTATTATTTCTTGCCTTGTAGCTTGTCGGTTCGTCCCGACTTTTCTTTGTGGTTTTCTTGCGCTGTCTTTCCGTCTATTTTTTTCCTGCATGTTGTTCCGGATTTGTTTCTTGTCCCTTTGTAGGTCTAATCTTCTGTTTACCCCTGTCGTGAAGCCATCTTAAGTTCTTGTCCATTTTTCACATTTATTTGTACTTGTGCATATTTTTCAATTTCATTGTATCACCATTCCTTTGCGTGCGCCAGCTCCAAGACCTCTCTGTTGTTCCTGGGCACATTTAAATTAACTTATTATTATTATTATTATTATTATTATTATTATTATTATTATTATTATTATTATTATTATTATTATTCGGACGGGCGATCAGATGCCTGTACAGGTCTAACAGCCAAATCTGTTATATACGTCGTACTTTTTGCTGGTAATTTATTCCAACTTGTCCAAGACTTCTTTGGGCGGCCACCCTGGACATTGCAGGCGGCAAACGGCCGAAGTGGACCGATCGTGCACGTAGAGGGAAGACGTGCACCAAGGCGACGGCGTAATCGCCGTGCAGCCGCTCCAGCGCCTTGCGCCTATAACTCTGTTTCAGTAGTTCCGTGCTGCACTGTGCAAGCTACAGGCCCCTTTTGGCCAATCAGGATGGCAAACACGCGTTAAGCGTATCCCTCCGGGTCGTGGCATCTGCCAATGGCGAACACTGCACTGGCAGGAGCAGCCTTGGAAAGAGGAGGACGGGGTGAGGTCCCTGTATTGGCAGGAGTGGCTCGCAGCTGCGTGCCCGAGCATTTCGTCTCGCCTCGGAGAGAGAGAGAGAGAGAAAAAACTTTATTTATCCCATATTAAGGGAAAGGGGCTGCGAGAAAGAGGCGAGGGATCGTACTCGCTGTAGGCCTCCTCCACCACCTCAGGATAGCGTCCTGAAGTGCGGGGTCGTAGATGCGCATGACAGCCTCCCACAGCTCCTGACTACGCAAACGATTACGAAGGTTTGGGGGAGGGGAATGGTTCTTGAACTGCCACATAATGTGGTTTAGGTCCACTCTGTTGACAGAACAGAACTCGCAAGCTGAACTAGGATACGTTCCCGGGTAGATTTTGTGACGTAAGGCAGGAGAGAGAAATGAGCGAGTTTGTAGTCTACGCCCAAGAACCTCGCGCATGCGTGAGTACCGACGCATTAAAGGTGGGAGGGTTTGGCGACCAAGGCGGTAACGCCCGCAAATGTCGTGATATGTAAGCAACCCTTCTTTGGGGAGGTAAAAGGTGGAGGGAGATTACCGGCTTCATAAGCGTCCCCCTAGTCCAGCCTGCGCTCGGATAGTAAAAAAGCTCGAGCACTCGCGTGGGACGCTGCGTCGACGCCACCTCGCGTTCCTCGCCTCGGAAGAATTCTGCGGTCGATGGCCTCGTGACCGTGGCTTTTTCTGCTGCACGGAACTACTGAAAAAGACTGTAGTAGCAGCACTCTTCGCGCCCGCATGCCTCGTGTGGCCCGTCGGCGCGTGCACCGATCTGTCGCCGTCGTGGTGGAAATAACTGTCGTCAGTCCGTTCTCCAGTCGAGCGCGCATCTCCGCGTGCTGCCGATGCGTGAGCGCCGGCGAATATTGCGTCGCGTTGTTGATCAGGCGACGCGACTCCCGATATTGCGTGTACACGCGAACCCGGCCCGTATAGGTTTAGGTTGGGTATTAGCGGGAAAGCTGTGGGCACGCGTGTGTGGACGCTACGGGTGAGACATATTAGAGGGCTGCCTCGAAGGCCTCTGGCGATTGCGCCAGCTTATCGCCGATGTCCAGTCCGCAATTCGCCCGCCCTCGGCGTGTGTTGGCATCGTCGAAGGTATGGACGTATCTATAGCGTGTGTATAGACGGATGGGCAAGCGCTGGGAGTGGCTCCGATTAGACCCCGTCGGTGAAAGACTGTAGGCATGCCCAGTGTTTTCTAAAATAATTGCTATAAGGGGGAAATCCCAGACGCGAGGGTCTACAGAATCGGGGAGCGCGGCAATTCATCCGGCGTGGCAATTATGGTTACTAACGCGGAGTTGCGCAGGTGACGCCATCTTTCGCTTGAAACGGGCGTTGTGACTTGACACGTTTTTTTTTTTTCTTGGGGGGGGGGGGGGGGGGAGGGGAGGGCGGGAATTCAACGCGACTAAACTCGATCAGTCGAAGTGTTTGTGCGTGTGCGCCGGGACTTTCTTTTCGGTTTTAGAAAACCAGCGTTTGTCGAAATTTTTGGGCGTCAGGTGGCGGTACGTCTAATTAGCAGACGCGAGGAGACACTCTCAGCCCCAAGCAGGGATTGAGAGAAGGCATTTAATGTCCTTCGTTCCCGCGCTGTTTGATTACGGCATTGCAGTTGATTATCATCGTTTTAGTTTGATCACCTACTGGTAGCTTTTTAAACCTCTCTTATTTTCAACATTTTTTGTCAGTTTCATTTGCTGGAGTAAATAATGTGATAAAAATATCGAGCCCTTGCGCTATCGGAAAAAGGGGGGAAGTGAAGCCTAACTTGTATGTGCCTCTTTCTCTAGCGAAATCCTAGAGGCGCGTGCACTGTGCTTCAAAGAACTTCGGGCGGTCGAAATTTTCGGAGTTTATCACTATACGGTGTGCCTCAAAACTATATCGTGGTTCTGGCGCGTACAGCCCCAGCAATTATTATTGCTTGTTGGCACTTTTCTCAAAGGCGTCACAGTGTCAGAATTGTCTGCGCACTGTAGGTCCGGGTTCACAGACGTTCCCCTGTTGCCCTAGGTTTCCCACACCACGTCTTGATGCTCGGAATTGTCTCTGGAGCCCAAAAGAAGGTTAAGGCTGCCCGGGTGCCGCCTCAGTTGCTAATTTGCATGACAGTCCTCCCCCCCCCACCCGCTTTCTCTGGCGAAAAAGCGCACTGCTGTGAAAGTGACGTCAGCCTTTGTACTCCCGTGCCACCTGACCAAAATGGAGGTTCTCCTTGCTGGAAAAGATCTGTGCAAATGCGCCTTCAGTTCATGCATATGCTCGCACTTTCCCCATATTTAGCTCTGTATACGCACAACAGTGCCTTACTAAAGGTTTCGTGGAAAAAAATTCCTAAATCCCCCGCATACACTGTGTCCCAGGAGCCGACGTGGTCAGCTTGTGTCCAGCAGCCAGTCGGGCAGTGCTGGCCACGGGGGCAGCTCCTCCGGTAGCGGCTCCAGCTCGACCGAGAGCAGCGGCGTGCCCTGTCACGTGACCCCCACATCTGCTGCCGCGATGGCATCGAGCGGACACGGCGACTGCCTGCCTGTCGCGACTGCCATGTCGGCACTCTCGCTGGCCACGGGCTCGGACGAGCGCGTCACCCTCATCGTGGACAACACGCGGTTCGTCGTTGACCCGGCGCTCTTTGCCTTACAGCCGGACACCATGCTGGGGCGGTGAGCTTGACCACCACCTTTTGAAATGGAAGGCGGGAGCCGACAAATGGTGCTGCTAGGTTATTTGTTTTGTCAATGAAGAGATTGCTACAAATGATGTAGAACAGGGAATGTCGCTGGAGCCAATGTTTTGACAAGTGGACTTGTCTTTGTCAGGACGGCCCCTGCCTTCTCGAGCGTTCATTTCTCTACGCTTTGCAAACTGTCCCCCTCCTCAAAAGGAGAGGAGGGGGAGAATGGAACATGTGAACAAAAAAGAAAGAAAACAGGGGAAGGGCAGTTGGGTGACGTGTTGGTGTGACTAATACAGTAAAACCTCGTTATAACGAAGTTTAAGGGGGAGCTGTAATTACTTCATTGTAACCATGAGTTCTTTATAGCCAATATCCAGTTATAGCTAATATCCATTTCATCTGTGGGAATTTCAAGGGGAATTGCAATTGCTTCGTTATATGCAATAGTTCGTTATATCCGGGTTTGTTATAACGAGGTTCTACTGTATGACTGGAAAGAACGAGTCTTTTAAGAGCAAGCTTTAGCTGAGGCTGTGCTTTCTAAATGCATCCGAGTGGATTAATTTTTTTTCTTGCCTTAATGGGGTCTTGTTTAGTAAAAAGCAAAGTTAAAGTCTGGTTTCTTTAAAAAAGCAAGACGTTTTGTTTTGGCTCTGAGTAATTTAGGGATTAAAACTGCATTGCGAAATTGGAAAGAAAAAAGAATAATGTTTGGGAAGGTTCATTGAAAGTGATGTTGTGGTAGTTAGTGCATGAAGAAAAGCTTGAGTTATTGAAAGGGGTTTGATATTTAGTAAGTTGAGCAGGATGCAGGTTGTAGTGCATGTCTCACGATGCATCTCAGTGTGGCGCATACGTCCAAATAAAACAAAATATCAGGGTAAGTTGGAGCTGTTCAGCCAATATTTCACTGCCAATATGAGCGTTCAGCCAATATTTCACTGACTCCGCTTGTTGAAACATTGAGTCTGGCCACATTCCTTTTGCAACAATTTCCTTTTACTTCATTACAAAGTTCATAAAGGTGACCTCATGGATCACGTCGGCAAAAAAGATTAGCGCGTATTGCGTTATCACTATTACCTTTGGCTTGTAGAAATTTCAAATAGGACAGTGCATCATGACTAGCAGGGACCAATTTGATGCATTCGCAGCACTATGCCATGTCACATTCGTCATAATTTCTTGGTCCTTTGACACTGCACTTTGTTCTTAGGAATTCTGCACACTTGCCTGTCAATGTGCTTAATGTATTGAGCTCTAAGTACATTCGCTTTGCAACATTGTCTGTGACCATACAGCACAATGAACTTACAAGGCTCACTTTGCTCTCAGCATGTTCGGCTCGTCACTGGAGAACAATATCACAAGGCCCAATGATCGAGGAGAGTATGAGGTGGCCGAAGGTCTGTCTGCTACCGTATTCAGGGCCATTCTGGTAAGTGTGATGGTTTAATATACTCTCAAGCCTCATTATAACAACTCAATATTACGCAAAAATAGCATTATGTCCTGTTATCCAGCATGAACCCACATTTGGAAGAGTTTAGTGTCGAAACTACTTCTTGTCTAATTCGTGATGGCCATTAATCAATTACACAACATGTATTTATATTCATTTTATGAGAATACTAGCTTTTATTTATTTCACTATGACCGATATTTCATTATAATTTTATATTCCTGTGACTTCTGTAATGGCAGTACTACTTTTCATTGAATTTGTCATAGCCACCAATTTATTGCAAATGTATATTTGTAAGGCTTAAAATGGCGATTTCATTCAACTCATCATATCTAGATTTGTTATATCAAGGTTCAGCTGTATTTTCTTAGCACCGGCTATGCTGACGACCATCATGACCTCAGTAGCACCGTGACCTTTACTATATGAATGTGTTTATAGTGTCGATAATGCTGTGATGGCACTGCACCTTGATTTATTTGTCATTCTTTCTACTTATGTGTGCTTTAAGTCATATCAACGTAAAGGTGAGAACAAAAAATTCGATTGGATATCTCCAATTCGTCATGTTACATACCATTTTTCAAAGGCTGGAACTTCATTGTCGAAATACTGTAGTGATATCTGGAAAAGCCACTAGATGGTGAACTCATGTCTAAGCTGCATATCTGAAAAATATTTGTGTAAAATTTTCTTGTGTTTGCAGAAACATTTTTCCCTGGTTTTGAGCTCTCATATATACTAACATTGATGAAAATAGCCCAAGAAAGATGGTGTTCACTTTTCGTGATATTTTGTGTTCACGTATATGTCTACACCAAAGGCATTACTGTTTCTGTGAAATGTTAGCTCCCTGTGGTTCTGATAAGAGATTTGAGCTGAAACCTTACGAGTCTGAAGGTAATTATTCTGGTGCCTTATGCCCCCTTGTTTACATTTTTCTTTCTTGAAGGACTACTACAAGACTGGCGTCATCTACTGCCCTCCAAGTGTCACAGTGCCTGAACTGCGAGAGGCGTGCGACTATCTTCTTATCCCGTTTGACGCACAAACTGTCAAGTGCCACAACCTCAGTATGTACCCGGCCTGTTTGTTGAAGCTGACATGCTTACACCATTGCATTTTTTTGTAGACCGTGTGCGCGATATCACCATGTACCATGGCTTTGCATACTGCTATGATTTTATTTGCCTGTTCATGCCTGAAGTTCGGTGTCTACAATGAATAGGTACATTGCATGTAAAGATCTCTAACCTTAAGCAGCACAGACCTCTTATAATTAACCACCAATGATCGTAGTGCACAAGGATATGGGAAATAACACACTGAGCCTTCTCAACAATTGCATTAATTTTTCCACAGTCAATTCCAGTTTTCCATGAAAACATGCAAAGAAAATTTGAAATAAAAAGCACCATGATGTACACAGCCAATGATGGAGTCACAGGAATAGGGCAAGAAAATTTTTTGAAGAAATCAAAATAAAACGTGTCATACCACAGCTGTAAAATATCATAATGATTACATAAGCATGATTTGTGTGTAGTACAGGATTTTAGACCTACTGAAAAAATCATCCATAAAAGAATAGAATACCTATTTGACAGCAAAGAACTACTACTTTATAGCAGCAGGTTGTAGGTGGTTTAAAAACTCTTAACATATTGTCTTACAGGGAAAAATAATATACCTGAACAGCAGTTTGCATTCCTGCATGTAAAATGAACATTACATGATGACTTGTAGTGGCGGTCAATCGGTTTTACGAGAGCGCTTGACTGCACCTAATGTTAAGCAAATCCCTACAGCTGTTGTCAGATGATGATTCGTCGCTTTAGTTTGTCGCATGCCATGAAGCCATTTTGTCCTTCTCATTCCTTTCACCAGGGGGCCTTCTACACGAGCTGTCCAATGAGGGAGCTCGGCAGCAGTTTGAGAAGTTTCTTGAAGATCTGATTGTCTGCAGAATGGTGAATGCTGCACAGGTCAGACAACAACGGTTCTGGCCGGAAGAAGGAACACCCTTTACATGCGTTTGTCCTGGCGAATGTGGAGTTAGTGCATTGGGTGCTCAATGACGGTACGTCTTGTTGACAAGGGGGTGACGTATGCCGTGGGGTCTTTTAACAGTGTCTGCATCCACTTTTGCAAGTGAAGGTGCATATTTTGGCTCCTGAATAGGCATTAAAGGAAAATAATGTCCAGTTAGGTTGAAGGACTAGGCTTCCGTTAATAATGAAGTTATAAGTCATAGCAATAACAGGAATTTTGGAATTGGAAGCATACACATGAAATATTAGAGTTGCTATACTTCTTTTAAACTCTTGTTGTATGGTCAGCTCTTGCAAATTAACAATGCAGACAGAATGCCTGTCTTGGCATGTGTGGTTCTGTATCCGCAGTCGCAAACTTCTAGGTGAATAGTTTATTATCCATTTCACCTTTTGGAGCCTGTTAAACTTTTAAAAACATAAGTTTATGAGTATTTGCAGAGTCCTAGCTTGCACAGCATCATTTATAAAATTATATTTCCGTGAGTCAAATCAGTCAATGTGAACAATAATGTCGCTCAAAACCTTCATAAATATTCCTGCTTTATTGACATGTGAAGCCGTTGCATTGTTCCCTTTTGTTTTACGCTTAATGCTGTATGACTTGTGTGCTTTATGTTCTGATCTTCAGAGAGGTGACCGGGAGTGTCACATAGTGGTGCTCCTGGACGATGACACAGTCGACTGGGACGAGGAGTACCCACCTCAGACTGGTGAAGAGCACTCGCAAAGTGAGTGCTTTCATTGGAAAATTTAGTTCCATTATAGACGAACTTGTTTACTGTTTTTGCAGACATGTGAGACATTGTATTGTTCTTTACAAACTACCCTATGCAGTTCTTTATTCTAATGCACATAGTGCTTTGAAGGAAATGGGTGAGAAATGTAAATACCTATTACTCTTTCATACAATACAGCAACAGTGTCTGGGAACAGCCAACAGTCAGACCTCGTTGTAACAAGTTCAGAGCCTTTGTTATGTCACATAATTTGGTAGAATGTATATTCATAAAACTGCTTTTAGGGGAATACTATATTTCATGTAATTAGTTATGACTGATAATTCGTTATATGTGCATTTCATTATATCAAGGTTACACTGTTCCAGCAGTTGTCACTATTCTGAAATTCCTGAGGGCAACCTAATGCATTGTGCTTTTGGTAGTATTATCTAAAGCTTAGGGATTTTATCTATCCTTGTGCATTAGAGGACAGAGATGATTTCGTTGAGATGTGCTAATTATTTAAGTTGTGATCACTTTGGAGCCTTCGAAAGGAATGAATACCAACAAAACATACTTTGCAGCCAGCATTTTAAATGATCACTGTTATGTGTCTTGATCCAAGAATATTGGGTTATAAGTATTCCACTTGAATTGTATTTTCTTAGCTTTGCAACGATAATGAGAAGTTATCTATAGGGAAAGGGAACATCGCAGTTGTATTTTTTATGCTTTGCAGCAGTGCCTCAACACAAGTATATTATCATGATGTTGTTGGTGTCTGAATGTTCTTTTTGCACTTAGCCATCGTGGCTCAGTAAAAGTTCTCATTGCGCTTGTGTGGGCCGAAAGATGATTTACCTTTAAGAATTGTATTCACCACTGTATTATGAACGAACTTGTTTTGGGAAAAGAGGGAAGAGAACGGCAAACAAATGTACTCAGGGCGTCCAATATTACCCAGATTTACACAACTCGGACTTCCCTCATAAAAGAAAGGCTGTGCTGGAAGGCGTTTGTATAAGCAACAAAAGTAGCTGAAACAAACAGGTAGCTGAAAGAAATGAGATGTATTTATATACGCCTCTTCTATTACATCTTTGCTTGAAAACTACAGTCAATGACAACAACACTAAAAGGTGGAAGACTAGCCAGGGAAGAAAGATCCATGCTTGCATATATGGGAAGGCATTGCTTTATATAATAGTAGCAACAGTGATGCTACTGTTGAAGTTTGTTGCCCCTTTTTGTAGCTTTCTTGATTCCTCATTACCTATCAGGGTATGGCAATCTGGTGGTGTGCGTCGGACGACTTGCAACAGGAATTGCTTGTTGTGTAAATTTACTGGCACATGCACTTTTGTTTTCAATGCTGCAAAATCGAATAGCCAATGTCATTGGAGACATCGTTCTGACGAGTGTACTTGTCTTCGTCAAGGCAGCACGGCTCCCTATCTCGCAGTATTTTTTTCCCCACTTCAAGCTTCAACCCCTGAACATCTGTATTTTTGGATCTGTTCTTTTCAGTTATTCACAGCACAGCCATGTACCGTTTTTTCAAGTACATAGAGAACCGGGATGTTGCCAAGCAGGTGCTCAAGGAGCGTGGCCTTAAGAAAATTAGGCTTGGCATTGAAGGTGGGTGTGTGTGTGCATGCATATACTTCGATTCATTGTGCATGCGCTGTGCAGGTGGATATGGCCTGCTAGAGTTTTTCAAATGTTTTCAGGCAGCATTGTGTGCTTTTACATGTAAGCCGTGTGTATTCTGATGCAATTGCATTGGATTTATGTGCCTCAGATGTGGACTAATGTGCATAATTCAGAATATAAAGTGTTATACCTGGCGACAACTTTCTGTGGCAGCACAGCCAAGGCTACGGAGCCGAAGCACGCTTGTCTTACTGCGCCACAGCATGTAGTCCCCCAACGAAAACGTTTGTATACTGTTCTCGGTAACTAAGATTTTACCATCCACCACTTACATTTTTCGTGGATTTGTTTTTTAATTAGTGATAAAAAACGTTGCGCAGTAGAAAAAATTTTGTTTCATGCTCTCTCAGGTTTTGTGGGGGTTTTTTTTTGGCTTCCGTCGCTTAGTTAGAAAATTCTTTAGAAAAGTTAGAAAATTCTTTAGTTAGAACATTTGTGCAGTACATATAGCGAGAGGTGCATCAAATCAAATACAGGGTAAGCCATTGTTATACACATAAGCTCAGCAGTACAACATTGGTAGTGACTATGGGAAATCAATGGGCCATTTTTGTACTCATTACCCGGGCTGTATTGGCAATGGGAATAACTATGGGAGATCAAAATGCATCTGTGTGCAGGATACCCGACCCACAAGGAGAAGGTGAAGCGTCGGCCAGGCGGCCGTTCCGAGGTGATCTACAACTACGTGCAGCGTCCCTTCCTGCGCATGTCCTGGGAGAAAGAGGAAGCCAAGAGCCGACACGTCGACTTCCAGTGCGTCAAGAGCAAGTCGGTGACGAATCTCGCTGCGGCCACCGACGGTTCCCCTCCCGTGGCCAACTCGGCTGCCATACACCAGGCGGCCATTGCCGCCGGAGTTGTCGGCGGCGGCGCGGCGGGAAACGCGCCCGTGGTCGTGCAAGTGCTTCAGCAGGAGCTCGGTGCTGTCGGAGGAGTGGAGGACCCCGTCGTTCAGCCGCAGGAAGAAGTCGTGGTGCTGCCCAAGGAATCCTATCCGACGGTGCTTTTCCCACCGGACGACCTGCCATAGTGCCGACAGACACTCCGTCAGGAAAGAACGTGCATTTGTGGAACAGTGTTCAACCTCAGGTGTTTTTTTTTTTTTCAGTGCTGGGACACAGCTTTCATGTACGTGAGAAATAGCATAATGCAGATGGCTACCCAACTGATGGACTCGGAGAAGCACTGCCTTAGTACACCCTGTTTGGCTTGTTCGTTCTTTACAGACAGACACAGTGCGAGTGCAGAGCCAGAATGTTCAACCCTGCTTGCTGCTGCCTCCATCGTACTGCTTGTCTCGAGGAGCTCGCACTGCTGAGTGTTGCAGTTTGGAATGCCTTATCTAGAGGAAAAAAAAGAGCCGTTTTGTATATTTTGCACTGCATGCATAATAATGTCCTGTGGATCAGCAGAAGCAGCCAACACCCACTGGCAGGCTGTTCTAATGAAGAGCTCTTTCTACATGTTCTTAAATGTGACTGGCAGATGAAAGCTCACTTGAGTGCTTTATTTTTGGCTTCTTGCATTAATTTTCCAAAGCTCAACAAGCACCACTAAGTTATGTCTAAACATCTGCAACACCTCTTTTGTTGTATTGACTTCTTTTGTGAACCATAACTTTTGGGTGATGCAAGTTTTGCAACAATATTTATGAAGCTTCAGTTTTCCCTTTGTACATTTCGTATTGAAGGGTGCTGTAACATTGGAAAGATGGAGTGTCTTAGTGAAGTGACAGCTTTGTTGAGCTGCCAGCTCGTTGGTCAAAGCAAGGCGTGCAAGTTACTCCTTGTCCCTACAAAATTGAAAAGCTCTAGTGGTTGCGCACTCGTCTTTCATGGCTGCTTCGCTCTGTCGGCACGTCCTCCTCATTCCTGATGGGAACCGAGAAGCAAGAAGAAAACAGCGTATTCCTGAGACAGTGATGGCAGAGCCCCGGAATATGGGCAAACTCATGTGTTCATCCCAATGTGCCTCTGTTCACTTTGGCGTAACGATTGAGCCGTTTAGTGTGGTCTTGTTGTGACATGGAGCGTGCTTACGTAGCACACTTAATTAAAAATCTGTCAAAAGAAATGGAGAAGGTTCACTTCCGTCCCAAGCTTGGGCACTTGTTTTCGCCGGAGTTGGAAATGAATGACAGCTGTTGTTCCATGCATATGAATAATATGTCGAATTTTTGTGCAAGTCATGAGGTACATGCCAACGTAAATTATAACTTGTAAGCACTTGGCTGGATGTGCAAGTAATGCCTTGTTTTGTTTTTTTTTGCAATTAGAAATTTATCCAGAAATGGGGGCCACTGCAGTGGTTGCAGTTAGTGTAATCCTATCTTAAAGTTCTGCTGGCAGCAAAATGGATAAAGTACATTCAAGGTAATGTGTTTTGGCACAAGAATGTTGTGGCTACCTTAACCTCAAAAGAAGGTTTCATTTTGTTTCCAAAGATGTAGTTATTGCTACAAAGTTTAATCTTTCCCTGGTTATCACTTCTCTTCATTATTTGTATTTTTCTGTGAGGTTACCATGTTTAGATGCTCTGTTTCACTTCGACACGTTTTCTGTAGCTTTTCTAAAGATTTATGTTATACCACTGTTCTGAGTTTTATTTAAATTGAGTTGTTTAATGTAAAATCCGAGCAGCATTGGCCAAATAACTTTATATTGTTATTTATTATCAGGTGAGCATGATTGTAAAGAAGTCATTCATTCGTGGATCATATTGCGGAGGAGAATGTTTGCTTTCCTTTGTCCATTTGTTTATGTTATTGGCTATTGTTATATCGGCAATAATAAATTGGCCTTGCAGCCCCAGAATTCTCATTTTTTGGTATTTATGTAGAAAGAGGTGCAATGTGAATATTTGCTGCGTGCTGGAAAGAATTATCTTCACAGACGAGCACAGGGATGACAAGAAAGTCCACTTTTTTCCTCTTTCAGGTAATGTGGATGTTGTTCATATGAAGTACAGTCAAACCTCACTACTAAAACGAATTCAGTATGATATTAAAATAACCTCATTATCTAAACATATATTTGTATTGTTTCAATGGCTATACTACTTGTTTAATTTGTTATAACCGATAATTCGTTGTATCCGAACTCGCTATAGTGAGGTTTGGCTGTATTCATGCTTAAGCAATTTCTATTCGGTGATTTTTCATGCTGTTGGTGTTGCTACTGTGCTGTGGGGAACGCAGCTGCTTTATGTAGTTGACTTCTGCAGTGGGTCCGTTATGCAAGCTGGGCAGGTGTGTTTTTTTAAATAATGGGGTTAATGGGGTTAACGACGTAATGCATAGCATGATGTTCAGGCCCAAAGGTGCAGTTGAATACAAGTTAAGTGAAAGAAAATAAATGTGGAAGAATGCAGGCCTTTTCTTGAGAGAGCTACACAAGCTGGTATTTGTATGCGTTGCTGGTTGTGTAGGCCTTAATATTGGTTTACCCATCTAGAAATTGAAACCTTAGAAATGAGAAACTTTCTTGGATTTCCAACAGACAGTGAGCACTCTTTGTAGCAACAGTGTAGTCCTTTTTATCCCAGCCATATCTGGGGTCAGCATGTCAACTCTCCTCTAAGCCTAACCCTCCAAATAAAAGCACATATTTGTGCAGATGAATTTAAATGCAGGCTTTTGTTGAATGTTCATTTGACTCAGTAGTCTTTATTCAGTATGCAGCTAATCTTTCTCTTGTCTGGGAGTGAAATTCAGGGAAAGCAAACATTGCAGGTAAATCTTCCATGTGGACTTAACTAAGCCTAGCTGCTGCGGCCCACATTTGCGAGTTTTCAGTTCAAATTAATGCTGCTGCAGCCAGTGAAACCTGGACTATGATTCTATTATGGCCACTAAATTTGTTTTTGCAAGTACACTACAATGTTTTCTTAAAGAATGGATTGTGTGCCAGTATATTAAAAGTCTAATAACTGGCTCTGTTTTGTAAGTTACAAGTGTTATTGGGTGGTGTGAGAGCTGAGTTATAGGTAGTACCATACAACTGTGTGTGCGTTAGCTGGGCTTGGGGCTTTGAAACTGCAGGCACCCCTTCATGCAAAAAGAAATTTCTACGTTATTTTTTCCACATATGCAAGAGAAACCTTTGAGAGGAATTGCAGTGTCATTGGTAATTCTAATCAACACTTTTTGCCTGTCAGAGTTGCCAACCTAGAATGACTTCAGTACTTTTCATCAGATTGTAGCTGACTCAAGCAGCTAGTTATTACTTCCTCCTCCTTGCTTTTGGTGTCACGTGCACTGTTCACACCTGGTATTTGTTGCATATATTTTCCTTTAGCAGTGTTATAAGCAAAAAAAAAAATGGTGAAGCTCTCTTGAGTGGAGTCCATATGCCTCTGTTCCTTCCTAAGACCACCCACTTTTGTTAGAACTATACATCACTGCAAATACATGACAGGGTACTAGGGTTGGGCCCTTGCTGCCATTAGGTAAGCACATAAGCATGATTTGGAGCCTTTTGCCACAACTCCACTGCAGCACTGAAGCAATGTAAGTTGAGAAATTCTCAGTGAAAGGCGTAAAAGTTCAGGAAAACACCTAGGCTTGAGGTGCTGAGTCGTGAAGTGTCACCGGAGCCAACGTCTGTGCAACTCCCTGTTTTCAAACATTGGCTTCTCTGACATTCGTTGTTTAATGACTCCTCGGTTGCTTCACAGATAACACATTATATGGAAAAATGTATGACCTTCAGACTTGCAGGCAAGGACATGTGGTTTGTAATTCATAGTTACTTCGTGCATTTCCCAGAGAGAAGAAAATAAGATGGACTTATGAGAAACTTGGCACTATTTTCGATTGACGAAGCACTATTTTCTGTCCATGTCGTGTCGTAGTGCTGCACACTACTGTGAATAAGGTTGAATATTCCTAATTGTTTCTAAAAACGGTCATAAAATCTGAGCATGTCATCTCTGTAAGGGCATGTGTTGCTAGAAGCCATATGTTGTGTGTGTAGTAAAAAAAAATGCATTAGTTGTGTGCATTTATCAGTGGCCATTGACCTTCACTGCACTGAGATTGTGGATGCTCGGAACAATTTGGCGGAATAATTTTAGTCTGAAATTCACCTGCAGTGGTATATGTCTGGTCTGTGCAATGAGGTATGTTACGAGCTTTTATTTTACACGGATTTTATAGCCTGCACTGTACAGCTGTACTGTTTAGCCGCTGTGCTCTGAAGCTGGAAACGTCCCTTGGTTTGTGCTACGTGCGCACACAAACAGGAAGGCAAGGATGGTGCTGTGGTAGCATGCGCTACGCTGCTAACGTCTGTGTGAAACTATGTAGATAGGATGTACTGTGGCTGCACTCATCTGCTTTTTTTTGCACTGACATGGTAACGGCCATGTCTTATGTGTGAGTAGTGTTCACGGTGTGTATACTCGTGTGTGAATATTGTTGCATTTTATACAGTGTTAAGAATAACACTGGTGAACTGTGTCGTGAGTGTTACTTACGTGTGAGAGTGTAACATGCGTGACATGCTTCCTTTTTGTACAGAACCGAATGGTTTTAATAATATATATCTGCACAACGTGGATGCGTGTCTGTGTCTTCACTTGAGCTTTTTTGGCTGAGCGTTATGCTAATCTTAATGTTTTGTCGTGACCTCTGTAATTGGCACATGTCCACGAAGGGATCTCCACGAAGGGATCCCCATGAAGGGATCTCCAATGTACGCGCACTTTCATCTCTTGCACTTTGTACCAATTCTTGCCCACTGCTATGCATATTATGCAAAGACAATACGCGATAAGTGTTGGAAAGGTTCAGCTCGAAGTGGCAGGTTCGATAGTCACAGCCATGGATTCATTTCCATATCGCAATATGCAAAGAAAAAAAAAGCTGCGTGAGTGGTTTCATCAAGGTACACACCTATAAGCTACAGTTAAATGTTAATAAAAACATGCTCCAGTAAGGTGGCAGATCAGGCGTGCAGAACTCAAGCTTCACTTCCTCCATTTTCGCTACAGGGGTAAAGGTTGGTGTTTCTTTTCTTAATCGGGCAGTAATTGTTAGCATCTGATTAGAATTGGCAAACACATAATTTGTGATTGGAAGTACAAGCCCAGGAGACTCGTCCCATCATGTTGCTTTTGCACGTTATTTTCTCTGGTTCACTGCTGAATTCTCGAGCGCGTTGCATGTTATCACGCCCTGGTATTTACAAATGCAACTTGCGCGTACAGTGTTGCAGATTCATTAAACCATTCCTTGGCCTGAAAGAATGCATTTCAATATTAAGACCTCCCCTATCTCATTTGTCACAATCGTTTGCTCTGTTAAGCGAATGTCATCTCTTCTAGATGAGTATTGAATTGCATAGCAAAAGGAATGAATGTCGGACAATCGGACATATTGAGTTTTCAGTTGCATGTGGTGGAAACTCGGTAGGCTGTGGCCGACATTGAAACCACCGAAATTTATCGGGTGGGTGCTCAAACAATGCAGTAGTTTCGGAGTGCAATTTATGCCTAAAGCTTTGTTATAAGAACGGCCTTGTACCTGAATTCCACGCCTGGCTTAAATGACCACACGTACTTTAAAATACAAGGCCTTCCGTTCTCTTCTACGTCCTCTGAATTCATATTGTCACGTGGTGGGGACGTAGAAGCACGCTGAACTCAAGACATTGTCAGTTGAAATGTTTATTGGGCGAACCTGCACCCAGCAAAAGTAAAGAAAATCACGCCGCAAGATGATAGCGGCGTGAAGAGTCGTCGGTCGACGGAAAAACTGACGAGCGGCGACAGTGCGTCGGCTTTTATACATACCTCATAACGCGCCAACCTAGAATGACTCCAGTACTTTTCGTCAGGTGGTAGTTGACTCGCCTTACGTCTAACTTACGTCAGGCCGTGCAGCGTCGTGCACACCCTTAGCCAGAGCAGGCGTCTTTGCGGATTATGGCTAGGTGCCTATACCGTACGACGGAATAGCACTCCGCGGTACGCTTCAGGCCCCCTGTCCTACAACTACAAGGTTCATCTGGCTTGCGTTTTCATTGTTGAAATACTCGGCGCTCGCTACTTTCCTATCGAGAATGATATGTCGCGCCGATATCAGCGCATCGTTCGTGACCGGTAAGTACCGGGCGCACGACGATAACACAAGGAAGCACGCTAGATAGATGGCGAACGTTGTTGTGGGCCGGAAATGGACCCCAAATACGCCCCTGCTGCGACTAAGAGCGATGCCGTCGCCGTGTTTGAGGCATAGTTAACTCGAGTGGCGTGAGCGGCGTGTGCTTGTTAGGGAGCCTTCATGACTGTAGGCTCCCTAGTGCTTGTTAGCGTGTTCGCCTCGCGCTGGCGAGGTTCCTGCCGTGATCATGGTTTTGGAGGACATGTGGAACCTTCGACCTCAGTGCCACAACGCTAAAGGTAAGCCGGCACGGCTGCTTGCAAGCCGCCTTCGCGAAAACGAGATAAACAGCTGCCATTTCGGCCGAAATGCTGAGCATCTTGAATTGTAGGCTCGCACGGCAAGTGCCTTTTGAGAGCAAAGAACAGAAAGCTTCGGAGATGGTCGTTTTTACTCCCGCCCTTTCTCGCACGCGCGCACGCACGGAATATTTTTCACAATTCCGTTCTGCAAGGAGCAGTACTAATGGCAATGATCACGTTTTCGTAATCAGTTCGTCACCTTGACTCAGTGGTTGAGGTGCTTGTCTTCCCAACGGAAAGACGCAGGATCCGTACCGGCCGCGCCGGTCGCTAACGGAAAAAAAAAAAACGGAAAAAAAAAAACGGAGCGCTAAAAAACGACAAAGAAGGCGGCTACACACACGAACACCAGTCCTGTGTGTAGCCTCCTCCATTTTCTATCGTTTTTTAGCGCTCCGTTTCTTTCCGTTTGGTCGCTAGAGGCCCATTTGCTGTGCAGTGTTTAGTGCACGCTAAAGAACTCTGGGTGGTCGAAATTTCTGGAGCCCTGCGCTACGGCATGCCTCATAATCGTATCGTTGCTTTGGGAAGTAAAACCCCCGAGATCATTAAGTCCTCGGCAGCAGTGAAGCAGTTATACTGTCGTGTTGACTTTTTCTTTCTGTTTGTGATGCCCTTTGCTTGTTCGGCATGAGCGACGTTTAAGTTCTGTGTTGCGCTTAGCCGGCCCGCCACGGCGGTCTAGTTGCTATGGCACTCGGATGCTGATCCGAAGGTCGCGGGATCAAAATCCCAGCCGCGGCGGCTGCACTTCGACGGAGGCGAAATGTAGAGGCCCGTGTATACTGTGCGATGTCAGTGCATGTTAAGGAACCCGGGGCGATCCAAATTTTTGGAGCCCTCCACTACTGCGTCTGGCGTAATCATGTATCTGGTTTTGGGACGTACAAACCCAGAAATCAATCATCAATGCAACGCTTAGTAGCTGCCTCTTGACGCACTCTGCTAAATGGGGGCATACTTTACAAAGACTACTAGAAACCGCAAGCACCATGTGTCGTGGATTGTGAAAGCATTGCATCCCTGTATGGAAATATCGGCAGGCGGTAAACGTGTCGCATGTGCATCTCGCAGGTGCTGCAAACCAATGGTGACACAGCCGGCAGAAAACAACTTGTAAACAATGTATTCCGCAACTATGTCCAATAAGACAATCACAAGAAACACTGGCGCTCACATTCACTGTGCACTCCGCTCTGGTGTTTTACTGCGTCGTGCCATCGCTGACGACGGCACACTAGGCACACCGCGTTCGTTGCGCCGCATGCAAGAAACCAGGACGGCGGAGTTCAGCGGTTGCACCCGCATACAGCTCCACTGACGTGAAACCCGGGAGTGTGCGAAGCACGCCGTGATGCGCCGACCACAGGAATACATCATCCGCTGCTAATGGGCTTGCTTTATACCGTGGCCACGACGACGTTAGACGCCAACAGCCTAGGCGAAACTCGTTAGAATCGCCTCTAACACGACAGCCCTATAACATACACCGTCTGGGTACAACAAACAAACACCGCCAAGGTGTTTGTTTGTTGTAGGTGTCCACGGCGTTGTCAAACTATCGAGAGATAGTTTTTACCGCGGGCTCCTCGGCTATCATGTTTTGTTTTGATGGCGAAAATAAACTGAATTGAATTGAATTGAAATGCCTCCAGGATCGGCCCACATGGGCACGCACACGGTCTGACTGCCCTACCTCAATGATGGGCTCACCGTGACGACAGCAGACATACGTCGAAGCCCAGCCCCTGTAAGGTGCTGCGAACCTAAAACAATGTGACAAACTTGCATGTGTGTGTGTGTGTACTGCTGCACAATTTTTGCTAGCCAGATTGCACAGGGCTCGTTTTGACTGCAGATGCAGAGGAAACCGATCTTTAATTTAGCAACGCCCAAAATAAAAGAAAGAGTGACGTAGTTCTGAACTCAGCTAATCGTCAAAGTGCGCTTCCTCTTTTGAATATTGAATTAGAGGCTCCGATGTTGTGCGTTAAGTAATGACATTTGAGAACAATATATAGGTGTCAATGCTATACAATACAATGCTTTACCATATAAACATAGGAGAGTACATATAAGTGAGAGCTAAATGAAATACAGTGCCTGGTTCACTTTCTTTGTTCGCATTCGTATATCTCTATTAGGACCTTGTGCTTTCTCTTTTGATGTCAGTTCGCTCTAAAGGTCGGACATGTCATCTCTGTTGTTCTCTATGGTTTAATCTATTCTATGGTTTATTCTATTTGTTTGTATGCATAAGTTCTATGCAAGAGTAAGCATAGCTGGTGCCACGCAAACGGGGAAGCACTTCTCGGAAGTAGGAAGCATAAATCCTCCCACCTCCTAAGTTCCGGTTATCATGCCATATTCTTTCGTGTGTATCAGCCGCCTCTTCGCTCGCAGCTTATTACGGTTCCGAGATTTTCCGATATGAATTTCGATCTTTCTGCTCTAATTAGCATGACGTGAGCTCTTCTCGCTGATGTCGAGGCCATTTCAAGAGAATCATCGAAGAAGGCTGCTGCCTAAGGATGAGCGCTTTTACGATGGATTCGACGAAAGATCGATATGTGAGAGAACTTGACGTTTTACATCTTTGTTTGCCGTTCTTCGTAGTCTCGACTACTTATCCATGTGCCTGATGTTACGCTTGATGTGCGGTGTTAACGAGCGAAGAGCGCTTCGCTCTAAGCGGGCACCAGCACAGGCGTGGGTATGTATGTATGTATGTATGTATGTATGTATGTATGTATGTATGTATGTATGTATGTGCGTATGTATGTATGTATGTATGTATGTGCGTATGTATGTATGTATGTATGTATGTATGTATGTATGTATGTATGCATGTATGTGCGTATGCTTATGTATGTATTGCGTATGTATGCTTATGTATGCATATATGTATCTATGTATGTATGCTTATGTATGCATATATGTATCTATGTATGTATGCTTATGTAGCATATATGTATCTATGTATGTATGCTTATGTATGCATATATGTATCTATGTATGTATGCTTATGTATGCATATATGTATCTATGTATGTATGCTTATGTATGCATATATGTATCTATGTATGTGTGCTTATGTATGCATATATGTATCTATGTATGTGTGCTTATGTATGCATATATGTATCTATGTGTGTATGCTTATGTATGCATATATGTATCTACGTGTGTTTGCTTATGTATGCATATATGTATCTATGTATGGTATGCTTATGTATGCTTATGTATGGATATATGTATCTATCTATGTATCTTATGTATGGATATATGTATCTATGTACGTATGCTTATGTATGTATATATGTCAAAAGAGTCACGTGCAACGCCGTAAAGTGCACTTCGCTTAACGTTAGTGACTTTTTCCTTTCGTAACTGTGGCTCCATGGAGTCACAATTATGAAAGGAAAAATTGTCCCTAATTCTCCCCTTTATGTATCTGTGTGCGTGCGCCACGCCACGGTGGTCTAGTGACTATGGAACTCGGCTGCTGATCCGAAGGTCGCGGGATGGAATTCCGGCCGCGGCGGCATGCATTTAGATGGAGGCGAAATGTTGAGTCCCATCTACTGTGCTATGTCAGTGCACGTTAAAGAACCCCAGGTTGTCGAAATTTCCGGTGCCCTCGATTACGGCGTCTCTCATAATCATAGGTGGTTTGGGGACGTTAAACACCACAAATCAAATCAATCTGTGTATGTGCGCATGCCTTATGCATTAATAAACAGACTCGCCGCCGCAACAAGCCTGCTTATTGGTGCCCATTGCGGAATGAAACCTGCCTCTGATTAGCGCAAAAAGCTGCCTGGGCTGCCACTGTAGCGATACATTCCGGTCGGCTCCCTGCCAATCAAAGATGCACGACGCTGATGAACACGAATGAAGAAAAATAATTAACGTTGGTTTCGCTAACGTCTTGCGATAAGATTGGCATTCGACTGCGCTTTCTTCGTACTGTTACCTGAAGCAAATGCCACTTTTCCTTTCATCAAGAACTAATCCCCTGATCCCTTTCCCACGTCATCCCCAACAGCGGCCAAGAGCAGTCCTTTTTTTCTCTCAGTAAAGGACTAAAGGTCGCATTCATTCATTCATTCATTCATTCATTCATTCATTCATTCATTCATTCATTCATCTTTACTACTGCCCCTACACGGTTGTCTAGTAGCTATTGCACTCGGCTACTGATACGAAGGTCGCGGGATCGAATCCCGGCCGCGGCGGCTGCATTTCAATGGAGGCGAAATGTTGGGGCCCGTGTGCTGTGCGATGTCAGTGCACGTTAAAGAACCCCTGGTGGTCGAAATTTCCGGAGACCTCCACTACGGCGTCTCTCATAATCAGAGCTGGTTTTAGGACGTAACACCCAGAAGCCAATCAACCTTTACTTCTCGCCTTCTACCGCAGTTTCTATTCTACCTTTACACTTTGCTTATATTAGCTAATATTAATAGCAGTCGTAGAATCATGCGATAATAAGTAAACATTCGAAGAGAAGATAGACCTGACTTTGCGCCATACATTCTAACGAAAACAATCTCGCTGCTTTTGTAAAACACGTTTGTAATTACGCGTACGGGTGTGTTCGCGCTCACGCCGCCCAGCCGCCGGGCGGGGAGGAGTTGTGGTATAGGTTACCGTACACGCTCTTTATACAGTAACTAATCAGAGTGTACGATCGGGCTAGTTGGTGATACATGAGTATAGTGCGCCGAAGTAAACACCGTGGACACGACGAAGACAGGGACAAGAGCAGACTAGCAACTGAAGGTTTATTATGGGACATATACATGGGGGAAACGGGAGATAACAGACTGATAAGCAGGTGAGCACCAAAAAAAAAAAAAATTCACAGACGTGTGCCAAGCCCGGCATTGCCCAGGAACTGTAGCAAAGCCAATAGACGGTTTGCTAGCGCAGACATTTGGTTCTCTATTTTCAGCTTCCCCAATCAGAAGGGTGCCTATGGATGGCATCCGTGTTATAGATGACATCCGAGGCGTCTTAATGAACGGCTGATTGAACGCACAAACCATGTACGCAACGGTAACGATGGTTTCTTGGCACAACATGTAAGCAGGTGTGGCTGTCATGTGCAGTTTAATAACACTGACGTCATCTCTAGGCGTAAAGATGAACGCACCCGTCTGATTGTGAAACCTGAAAATAAAGAACAAAATGCCTGCGTTAGCAAGCCGTGTATTGCTTTGTTGCATTTGTTTCGTGCATTAAAGGAGTACTGACACGAATTTTTGACATCCTCGTATTATTGCTGTAAATGGAAGCACTGGCGTGGAGAACCCCAAAAAGAGTATCATGGTGCCTCGCAAGGCAACGAATATATTTTTAATACGGCTTCCATAAAAGCCCACTTTCGGTTTCGATTTCGAGGGGGCGGTTCCCTAGTGACGTATCAACATAGTCTGACGAAGTCTGAGTCACGTAGGGACAGAAATTCGTGATAGCGACGCTGCAACTCCGTCCTTTGTGGTCAACTACACGCGGGGCACGCAAAAACAACGACAATTTCACGATCGTCCAGTGACTCTGACAGCAATTTCGGCTATTTTAAATAGACTGCGCTCATACGTCATCGTAGTGTCCATTGCGCTGGGGCTGGCTTGCAGTGCTGGGCGACGAAAACTTTAAAACAAAACTAAAATATTTTGTACGTGTTTCCTGGCTTTCGTGTGCGGAGGGCGTTAACAATACATGGCTAGAAAACGAAAAATGCACATTTTTAGCCGCCGCAAAATCGTGTCAGTACTCCTTTAAGCAATAACTCTAACTTATAGTGGAAGTGAGGGAGGGCCACGCAAATAGCACTCTCGCCTCCTCTCACCCGCAACCAGCTTCTCCTTGTTGCGAGACTTCGACGGAGCTGCCACTGCGCAATCATCCCGGCTTCGGGCACCCCGCGTTCTCCCCAGAGACCATGCTCGACTGACACTCCCTATTGCACTTCACCCTGTTTCCCGCGGGAAGAGGATTCCTTTTATTTTACCCACAGCGCCTCTTGCATGACATTACAGTAGGCGAAAAAAAAATGACAGGAATTTTTAAACCACGCAGTGTGGTAGCAAACACTGGCCGTGCAATATATATGAACACACAGACGCATCTGTGTGTGCAGTCGGAATCAAGGGAATGCGAAGCACGCATCAGGAACGTAAAATGGACCTGCATTGTTGTCTCGCTTTACCGATTTTGATACATATGAAGCTAACGAAACACGTGCACCAAGACTGTGGCATGTAAACCGTGCCGTTCATGACACGCGTGTAATGATTCTAATGTCATGACCTGTCATTTACGTCCGTCATGCAGTCGTGTTGTGCCATAGCAATTTTGGTATACATCCCATTAACGAAACCCCTAGCATGTAGATCATGCCGCTCATGACATGCACGTCACGATTTTTATGTTCTTAGAATGTGTCACCCGTGGTCGTTATGCATTGTTGTCTCGCCATACCAATTTCGCTATATATAAGTTAACGAAACGGCCGCCAGAGCACCAAGACCGTGGCACGTAAATCATGGCGCTCAAAAATATACATAACAACGTAAAAGATTTACCGGAAACAACATACGTAGACGCGGCCAAATACAAAGGCAATGACATGACTATAGCGGTAGTGGACTACAAAGGAAATCATAAGGTCAGCGGCTCGGTGAGAACGAGCTTTGCAGAAGAGGCGGAAGAAGCAGCTATTGCACTGGCCATAGCATCCACCTCGACTTCACTAATCGTTAGCGACTCGCAGACGGCTGTGAGAAACTTTGCACGAGGGCGAATATCCCAAATAGCTTTAAGAATATTGGCTGGACACAAAGACCAGCGAACAATAGACATAGTCTGGGCACCCGCTCACTCCTCCTTACCCGGCAATGAGGCTGCACACGAGACAGCTCGAGGACTCACAGACCGAGCCTCTGGATTGCCCTGGTCGAGCTGGGAGGACGATGAGCGATTTGAGTGGATGACCACTTACAGAGATATTACGCAGTATTACAGGCTAAGCAGGAAAATTTATCCTCCCGCACACTCGTCATTGAACAAAGGACAGGCGGTGGCGTGGCGCCTACTTCAGACCCATACGTTCCCTAGTCCGGTAACAATGAACCGCTGCGTGCCGGAACTTCATTCGGACAAGTGTAAATTTTGCAATAACAGGGTGCACTTGAGCCACATTCTATGGGCATGCCCGCAGGCCCCCATGAGAGGCGAATTCCCAGACGGGAGTGGATGGAATACCGCGCTCCTCAGCTCTGACCCGCAATTACAAGCCCGCTTAATACGGCAGGCCGAAGACGCCGCCAAGGCCCACGGGATCATGGCCGTCGTCTAGGTTGGGTCCTTCCCCCCGCGCCTGAAAGGGGAGGAGGATTTTTCTGCTAATTAAATAAAGTTTGTTCATCATCATCATCATGACATGCATGTCATGATTTTCGTCGAGCGTTGCATTCACGCTGTTCAGGCATTTTTCTGTAGTCTACCCATGGTAGCCTGCAATGAATTGAATGAGTTGCCCCGCTCTAGCAACCGGCCGAGCCACCGCTAGAGTCACGGACACGGGGCGCGTTCGGCGCGAGCGCGGGGAAACGCGATCGGTGTCGGCAGCAGCTGTACGCGTCCCATTATCACCTGCTTCCCTCGTCCTCTCCACCTTGCTGCTGCTGTGCGGCGCGACACTAATTTATTGTTACGACGTGTCATTTATGCTCGTCATGCAGTCATGTTGTTCCATACCAATTTTCGTATACATCCCATTAACGAAACAGCCAGGAGAGCACCAAGACCGTGGCATGTAACTCATGCTGCTCATGACATGCTTTTTATGATTTTCATGTTATGACTTGTCATTTATGTTGGCCATGCAGTCATGTTGTGCCATACCAATTTTCGTATACAACCCATTAACGAAACCGCCAGGAGAGCACAAAGACTGTGGCATGTAAACCATATGACATAGCCAGTGGCAACAGTTTTGCGATGGTAGCCAAACACTGATGCTAGCGATGCTAGCCAAAGAACATCGTCGGTGCGCGTCATGGCTCATCAGACACAGGCATAGGTCGGCAGTGTAGGGGAACACTCACTCACACTCACTCACCCAAATTTTTCCAGCATCTGCACTCACTCGCACTCGCACTCACCTCCACTCACACTAACTTGCACTCACTCGCACTCGCACTCACCTCCACTGGCACTCACTCGCACTCGCACTCACTTCCACTCACACTCACAAGCACTCACTCGCACTCGCACTCACCTCCACTCACACTCACTGGCACTCACTCGCACTCGCACTCACTTCCACTCACACTCACTGGCACTCACTCGCACTCGCACTCACTTGCACTCACACTCACAAGCACTCACTCGCACTCGCACTCACCTCCACTCACACTCACTTGCACTCACTCGCACTCGCACTCACTTCCACTCACACTCATTGGCACTCACTCGCAGTCGCACTGACCTCCACTCACACTCACTTGCACTCACTCGCACTCGCACTCACTTCCACTCACACTCATTGGCACTCACTCGCAGTCGCACTCACCTCCACTCACACTCACTTGCACTCACTCGCACTCACACTCACTTCCACTCACACTCATTGGCACTCACTCGCACTCGCACTCACTTCCACTCACACTTACTGGCACTCACTCGCACTCGCACTCACCTCCACTCACACTCACTTGCACTCACTCGCACTCGCACTCACTTCCACTCACACTCATTGGCACTCACTCGCACTCGCACTCACGTCTATGAAATGAGTGCGAGTGAGTGCGAGTGAGTGCACTCATGAGTGAGTGCGCCGACCTATCAGGCATCTGCGGCAAATAGAGTGACACGAGTTTTTCCTCCTGGGTAGAATAAACGGCAGCGGTGCCAGTACACTGCGCAGGTTTCACCTGGTCGCCGACCTAACTCGACCTAGTTCGAGATGTACGCGCGCCTCTTCAGTCGCGCGTACATCTCGAACTGTGAGCGCTGTCTAATGTATCAGAGAATAGAACACATAGTATTTCGCGACTGTCCCCCATTCGTGCCACAGCAGCAGACGGCGGCCACTAGGCTGGCTGATATGGGAGTACAAGCAATAGATGAAAGCTGTATTTCACCCGAAATAGGGGACCATACCGAATTACCTAATGCTACAAGGTCATTTTTTCAATAGAAATGGACTGGATGCTAGACGTTCGGTACCACTGCGCAAAGTTGCGGATTATGAAAAGCGACTATTAAACTTAGATGCAACTAAAGTGGCTTCTTTTCATTATGCGACTATTAGACCTTTATCATAATCTTCGAGTGCATTTCCCTGCACAGCATATTCGTCCGACTAATGGCGGCCCCTGTCACGTTTCAAGTAGAGGCGAGGTCCCGGTTACCCGTGCTGGGGTTTGACTATTGCCAGTGTTTATGTCAAGAGAGCCGGGTCGACATTTTCCGCGTCACAGCACATTGTTTTGCAGAAGTGATTAGCTGCCATAAGTTGGGCTAGTTCGTATCAAGCGTAATGAAATATGATTACTGGCGTCCATGTCCCCTTTGCGCAAGCAGTCATGTCTTATGTATGTACGGATCACTCATTCTTATCCCCATCCTCATGCTTCATCACTCTTCTTGCCCTGTTGCGTTGTCCCCGAAGTAGAGTAGAAGGCCCGGGCGTACTAGATCAGGCCACCCTCTCTACCTGTCTCCAGTGTATTGGACTTCAAGTACGCGAGTATGTAGCTTCATTATGAAACTGAGGTTGCTTCGATGTAACGTTGCTCGCTGTGACAGATTATGCACTGCATTGTGATGTCGTTCATTATAACGATTATGTTAATATTTTATGCGACATTTTCTTTGAAGGTCACTTTGGTCAGTATTCATTGTCACTTGATTGATGCTTTTGGTAGTCTTTTCAAGCTTGCCTCTTTACATCAGCTGATGTCCTAGGCAAATTTTCACTTTGATACCTGGGTCATATTTGAGTTCCTTTGTTCATACTCATTGATTTTATGTGGCGAAGATACTGCATAACATGACTGAAAGCGGCTATCACACATTCATCCACTATGCTGTCTGTGCTCATACAACAGGATGCGCTGCTCTCATGCTGAGAAATGCATTGTCGTTTGGCTTTTGATTATTGTTACTAGTGCGCTTTCTGTAAGCCTCTAGTCGTTAATAAGTTCCAGATATATTTAAATTATTTCTTCTGCAGTTCCTTATGAATATTGGTGGTTTTATTTTTTTCACATTTCTCTTTTTTTAAACTACCATAAGTTAGTTTCTCAATGAAATGTTGAATAAAATGTTGTTGACGTCATGATCATTGGCAGTGGGGCCTCCTTGTTCGGCCGCTTGCCAAGAAACTTTCTATCCTTAACTGTAGAAAGATATGTCATTACTGTTTTTGGTAGATTTGCTTCATATACTATACAAAGTACAAGCTATATTGATTTTTGTATCCATGACAACTAATTGTGACCTAAATGCTAAGACTGATGAAGCCTTTGCAGACAACTGTGTGCCTACCTTACTGCACTATTGCTCTGTTGCACTCAATGCTAGTGCTTTGACCCACCAGAAAAAAAAACGTTCCACGCAAGTGCGACATCAGCACTTCTTCCTAGGACGAAAGTATTCAGGTGGGCTGGCACTAACCCCCCTCTGCAGCACCTTAAACCTTATGGTGGAGCTGGTAACATAGCGGGTCGAAGCTACTACCATAAGGCAGGGACGACGTCCGTGGATCGTGGGTGCCCCCCAAAATTATTATCCCGTTGACACCTTCAGAACCACAGAGTTAATGCCTTAGGGGTGCAAAAAATGCCTTGGCGTCATTTGAACCCCTAAGACGTTAGCTCTGAGATCAGATTATCATTTATATATTCTGAGGGTGGCAACCAGACCAAAATATTGGTGGGCGCGCCCAGTTCCCGAGCACGATTCCTGCTTCTTTTTCACATTACGGCTAACATTTCAGGAACAGCTTTTTGATGACGTACGTGCAAGTCCTTGAACGGATTCAGAAATCCCGGAAAATGGGATTATTGGAGTCTCCTCGAAGCCGTCGAAAAGACCAGCTTTTTGAAGACGCATGTGCAACGAGCCGGACATCAGACGATATACGACGCATCCAGGACTAAGGCTTCTTACGCGTGCCGTCTGCAACGTTAACGTCTCGGATATCCGTTTCGAAGTCGTCATAAATCCTTTGTATGCTAGCTGGGCAGGAGAGTACCAAGACCGTGGCATGTAAATCAAGCCGCTCATGCCATACATGTCATGATTTTCATATTATGACCTGTCATTTATGTTCGTCATGCAGTCATGTTGTGCCATACTGATTTTCGTATACATCCCATTAACGAAACGGCCCAGGAGAGCACCAAGACCGTTTCATGTAAATCATGCATGTCATGATTTTCATATAATGACCTGTCATTTTATTCGTCATGCAGTCATATGGCATAGCGATTTTCGTATACAATCCATTAACGAGACGGCCACGGATACATACATACATACATACATACATACATACATACATACATACATACATACATACATACATACGTACGCACATACATACATACATACATACATACCGCTCACACTCATTGGCACTCACACTCACTGGCACTCACTCGCACTCACACTCACTTACACTCACTCGCACTCATTTCCACTCACACACACTGGCACTCACTCGCACTCGCACTCACTTCCACTCACTTGCACTCTCTCGCACTCGCACTCACTCCACTCACACTCACTTCCACTCACTTGCACTCACTCGCACTCGCACTCACCTCCACTCACACTCACTGCACTCACTCGCACTCACTTGCACTCACACTCACTTCCACTCACACTCACTGGCACTCACTCGCACTCACACTCACTTCCACTCACACTCACTTGCACTCACTCGCACTCGCACTCACTTCCACTCACACTCACTGGCACTCACTCGCACTCGCACTCACTTGCACTCACACTCACAAGCACTCACTCGCACTCGCACTCACCTCCACTCACACTCACTTGCACTCACTCGCACTCGCACTCACTTCCACTCACACTCATTGCACTCACTCGCACTCGCACTCACCTCCACTCACACTCACTTGCACTCACTCGCACTCGCACTCCACTCCTTCCCCCCCTCACACTCACTTGCACTCACATCGCACTCGCACTCACTTCCACTCACACTCATTGACACTCACTCGCACCTCGCACTCACCTCCACTCACACTCACTTCCACTCACACTCATTGTGCACCCTCACTCGCACTCGCACTCACCTCCACCGCACCACTCCCTGGCACTCATTCGCACTCGCAATCACTTCCACTCACACTCTGGCACGCACTCCACGTCGCACTTCACCTCCACTTCACACTCACTGGCACTCATTCGCACTCGCACTCACCTCCACTCACACTCACTTGCACTCATTCGCACTCCGCCCTCACCTCCACCTCACACTCACTTGCACTCACATCGCACTCGCACTCACGTCCACTCACACTCATTGCACTCACTCGCATCTCGCACTCACGTCTATGAAATGAGTGCGAGTGAGTGCGAGTGATGTGCACTCATGAGTGAGTGCGTCCGACCTATGGACACAGGAGACCATAGTCCATGACCATGATCGCACACAATGGTTGCTAGAAAAAACTGAAACATGCCCGCAAATTCAGGGTTCCCGGCTCACGCCTGTAGTCGGTCCAGCAAAACCAAAACTCAGAGCATCGTGCGCGGACGTAACAGTCGTGTGGACAGATGACTATAGATACATAGCTGAAACGTCCGCTACCGCACATTATATTGATGAACGATACATGAAATTTTAAGAGCCGCAACAACACACACACAACACACAACACACAACACACAACACCACACACACACACACACACACACACACACACACACACACACACACACACACACACACGAAAAATAGCGATTTAATGGAGATATGCGCGTCCTTATTTATGCATGCGCAATAACAGGTCGACATAGATTCCACAATCTAATCACACAGGATGGATACCACACAGGCAATTCCCGTCACAATCTTCAATCCAGAAAAGAGACTCCTGCTGAGAACAAATTGAAGGCTCGATTACACAACGGTGCTTGTTCTTTAAAATGAAAATGCTTCAAGGACTGCACGAGCCGTTCTTCTCGCGCACCTTCCCGGAATCTTCGTTTCACAAAATTGTGCCTCGCCACGACAAGATGCCACGTGCGCAACCAAGTGCGCACACTTCTCCTCACTTTTCTCTACCTTTAGTGCTTGCTCCCATGATGGGATCGTTTAAGCACCTTTCAGTTTGTCCCATGTACACTTCACCACAGGAAAAAGGAATTGAACAGACAGCTCCCGTGGAACACTTCGAAAGGGTGGTGTCATGGTTTTTCTCGCAGCCAATCTGCCTCGCGTTGCAAATTGATGAAGAACGAAGAACTGATGAAGAATTGGAGCTGCATGCGCACGTGCTCTTCACAAGTGGCTTCACAAGCGAGAAGAATAGCGGTGACAAGATCCGGAAAGAGCGGTTGCATTGCTTTAGTGTACTAAGATATATTTTTTTTCGTTATAGCGTCACTTCGCCAGACTTGTCGTCAGCAGCAATGCCTTGGCCAAGGCTGTATTTGTCACAGACAAGGGCGCGGGTATTGTGCTTCACAGCCCCATCACTGATTCAACTGCCGCGCCCATTTGCGAACGCCTGCCGTATTCATCGGGAAAGCTTTTGCCGGCGAATCCATGGTAGAAGACATAACTTCCGATCCATGAGAACTTGCCAAATACAAAATGTATCGTCAGACTCCTCAAACAAGGTGGGTTAGCCAGTCGACCTAGCAACGGAGTGTTGCGCAGGAGGTTCCAACACGATGGAACTTGAAGCATGCAGGGCTTAGATCCCTGTTGCTGCAATTCGAAGATATAGAAGCGTTGCTTGATACAGGGAATCCTGTCATCGCCGGAGCCATTAAAGAAAATACGACAAGGGGGCTGATCGCCTTCCTGGAGCCATTTAAAGCTACACACGCACGCGAAGCCGATGCATGTTCAACGTTGCAGCTTGCCATTAATTATTGCAAGAAGCCTTGACGAGCCACGCAGATCTTCAGCAAAAAGGAACAGAAATATTAAAGATCGCAACGCGCGCACGGCATTTTCTGGGCACCGAAATGAACTTGCAAGATCATGAATCATGAAAGTCGCAAAGTTTCTATGGCCTGCGAATTGAGGCATCTGCGAACGTTTTCTCCAGAAGGAGCATGTTGAAGTGCATGCACACGCGAGCCAATGGGTGGAGTCATTTCAAGTTCCAACACGGTAGAGAGCGTCCAAAAAGCGTCTTGCGAAAAATTCGGCGCATGAAAACGTTCACCGAGTAATGCGACATTAATGACAGCACGACGCATGACCGGTATGAAATTAACGAGTACCTGAGTGCCGAATCGTGAAGCACGTGCTCCTAATCGAAGCTTTGAGTTTTGCAACGGGTAATAAAGCAATTATGTGAGACTTGCGAAACTCGGTAAGAGAAACCTTCGCGATTCTAGCTGCAATGTAGTGACAGCAGCGACAGCACCTTCAGTGCTACAGCATACACACTTAGGGCTGCTCGTATTCAGGTTTCGTATTCTTTAAAACTCGGCGGCGAGGGGGGCTATAAAAATCCGGTGCTATCCTCCAAGGGAATATTCGGACGGAAATGTATTTTTTTTTGTTCAGCGATATCGAAATTACGGGGGGGTTTTTTTCGGATTAAATTCACAAGCTAACGGTTGTTTACGCCCCATGTGAAGTGAACTATTCGTCATTAAGTTGACTTAAGCCGACCGCACGTGTGCGTGCAAATTTCATGCAGCATAGAAAAAAGGCTGCTGAGGGGCATAGCAATTCGGGGAGAAATCAGGTGTAACCCAATTTCCTTGACACACGTTGGGGGTGTAAGAGTTGGGCAAAATCGGCTTTTACCCGGAAACGCACAATCCTGTGCATACATAACAGATGAACAACGCACTACACGGAGCCAGGAATATATGGACAACCTTTTGGTTCTGCTCGAGTACGACAATATTTCAACGACCTTGTGCTAGGGGTTTCGACTTTCATTCACAGCTAAGCGAACCTATAGGAGCAAGGACATCACGTTCTTTGTCGTAACAGATACGTTTCCATTTTCTGTTGCCGTGCGCGTTATCACTGCGTTGCCTATTGGGTCAGGCTGGGCTGAGCAGGGCAGCACCTAGGTCCGGCTTAGGCGGGCCCGTATACGGGCCGCCTAAGCCGGGCCTTAGTATACTTAGTATACAACTTAGTATACTTAGTATACTAGTAGGACAACTTAGTATACTAAGTCGTCCGGTCGGTCTTGCCCGCCTTCTGTAAGCGTCGGGCCAGGGCCCGACCGGGTCGCAAATCTGGAGCCCGTGCAGATCTGAAGACGTACTTTCGAAGCATAATGCCGAGGGAAAGGATGATTTGTCTATGCTTTTTCGTGTGCATGGCGATGTAACCGTCACTTTGGGCGTAAATGCCAAGTGCGTAGTTGCGTGGTTTTTACAGCAAGCGTCTCAGACGCTTGTTGTAATAACCACGCGGAGTGCACACGTTCTGCATCGTGATTCAATACATTGGGCTAATAAGGGCTTCCTTTTCCGTTTACTCCCTTCGTGCATGTCTTCTTCGCGCTGTTCAGTATAAGACGTACCAACCATCCCACCTGCCTGCGGTCTCTTTACAGCATTCATTATTAGTTCTATGTGTTGAAAGTATGTATGATACAATGTTATGTTTGTGTTTATATTGACCTTATTTTTTCATTGGCGTATACGTATTATCTCTAAAACATTAGGGAGCATATACAATGAATATGTGCACGAAATTTCCCTAGGCAAGCTTACAACTTATGGCTGTTTGCCGCTGGAGCCTTAGCAGTCTCTCACGCGGTTCCATGTTCTTAATTTCTGACAATGAACAAAGATCGTGGCCAGAGCCAACGTTTTGAAAAGTGGACTTGTCTTCGTCATGACGGCAAACGATGAAGTCCTGACGTCAAGACCCAAAACAAGCCCACTCGTCGAAGCGCAGGCTCCACCGACGTTATCTGTTCTTCATCGCTTATTCACGGTCTGTTCATCGACTCAAGCCTCCGCTTTCTGCTGAACTTCTGTTCCAGTTTGCATTTTATTTTTTGTTTTACTTTATTTCAGCTACATTACAGGCCCCATGGGGGACATTGAGTAAGGGGAGGATTACACAAAGTATACGTATATGAACATATCAAACACAAAGACAATACAAAAGAAACAAGTTTCTGAGTTGTCATGTACTATTCCATATTTTGGCTATTGCTTGGGATAAGTTATTGTCGATGCTGAAGTAGATTATGGCGTCGTTTTCTCAGTTCCTCTCTTTCACACTTACATGCGTACACGTGTTGTCTCTTTTTCATGCTTGTTCGCCTACACGTATGTTCGCATAATTTACTTTTTTGTTGCCCCAACTCTGTACCTGAACGCCAGACGTTCCATGTCACTGATACGTATATACTTCCCAACGTCAGCACTCTTTTAATTTCAACCTCTTTAACGCCTTCGTTGACCGTGAGTAAACGGAATCGTGTGAAATTATGAATTTATGCAAAGACCGTCTGGCGAAATTAGTAACAAGATCTTCGAAAACGTCAGGCGCTACGTTCTTCATTATTACACGCACTTACCAAGCCGAATTGCAATTTGTTCGTATTACTTCTATTATGTGCACGCGTTAATTGCGTTTACTTATTAAATCATGGGCACTCAAGCAGAATTATGATTAATAATAATAATAATAATAATAATATTTATTTTCACCTTGGGGGAAAAGTACAGAAGGACAACAGGCCTGTCAAAGCCATCAGGAGGCTCGGAGGACTAGGCCCGGCACATCAGCAGACGATCGATGACAACACAGAGATCGAAATAGTTTGTATGCTATCTTGTACAAAAAATATATTACAAATATATAGCTTATTTACACAATATTTAAACACAGTAGACAGAACAAGGACACTACATACAATTAATGATATAACAAGTAAGAAAAGATAATATAGATAAATAGCCTATCTAAATAGTACTTAAACACAGAAAAGCGAAAGCATTACATACACTTAATAATGTAACAACCACTGTGTATCGGAAATGAATTCTCTGTGGGCAGTAAAATAAGGAACATAAATATGCGGCACAATTAGAGCAAATAATCCCAGCAATATACGAACCTGAGAACTGTAGAAATTATAGTGACTTTAGCTTCTTTCTTATGCATGTTTCGTGGTTACGGAGGGCAACTAATCAGGGAGTTCATTAAAAAGTGCCCGTACATACACCTTTCTGGCAGCCTTACCAAACCTTGTTTTAAAAAAGGGTACAACAAAGCGAGAGGTTCTTCGTAGTGTTCGTGCAGCAGTATATTCATGCTTAAACTGAGAATTCCAGAAGTGCCGCGATACAACAGTCTGATTATGGAGAGCTTTAAAGGACGGCATGCCAAGAAAAGAAAACAGATTAGCATTGTCCGAGGAGGAAGAGTCGTGGCGAATGGATTTCAGCATGCTTTTTAAATCCTGTCAACACGACATTGCCATTGTGCAAAACAAAAGCCAATGTAATGCTATAACGCAGGATACTGTTAGCAAGAGCATGCATTATAGTCTTTTTTTAAATAAGTGGGGGCCATGGATTTGATATTGAATAATAATAATGTCGGCATTTACTATGCACTTCTTCCTCATCTGTACATTATCATCATCATCCTGCTGTGGTTCATCTTCATCTTCAGTGCCTCAGCATCATCATTATCGTGTGTGTGGGCCTTGGCTGGTTCGATGCTGAGTGTCCGGTCCTAATAAACGTCGTTGCTACCGAGACGTCATACTTGGTGGAGGTGCTGGGTAATAATAATAATAATAATAATAATAATAATAATAATAATAAGTGGTAGCGATTATTCTCTACCCCAAGGAAAAGCAAGTCCCAACGCCACTTCGGCCCTGCACATTGGGTTGGGGACCAGATACTGTATTTTATTAACTTTATTGGCTGCCCGGATGCAGGGGCACAACCAGTGGAGCGTTTCGGTTTCGGAAAACGCCGCGAAGTTTTCTATGCATCGCATTGCCTTCCTTTCCTGAAAAATGCCTAAGGTCTCACAGGTACACTTTCTCAAATGCATAAAAAATGTAAGCAGGTTGCCATAGCAATGCAAGGCTGGATTAAGAGTGGAGCTTGTGGCCGGCCTATTCTTCCGGCTTCTACAAGCTCGAATCACATGGTTTTGCGGGGAACATGTCACGTGTGATGCTCCTTCTAAGCCTTACTCCCGCCTCCCTTCCTCATCCGTTGCTGTGCTGTAGTGTACCACGGCCGGTCTGGAGGCGCGCCTCCAGACCGGCCGTGAGATTATACATGCCGTTGCGACCGGGCCATCGGAGACGGAGTGGCGCCGCCAGAAACTCGTTAACGCAGGTGTCGTTACAGAAAAACGAGTCGAACTAGCCGAGTGCCGGTAACAATTTCCTCGTTACCTCCGGCCGGAAGGCGTCCAGATGCGTCCACCGGAAGGCGTCCAGGTGCGCCCTCGTATGGTCCGGCTGCGTACGGATCACCTCGGCCACCCTCGAAGTTAAAGGGGCGGTCCACAACCTTCTTCCCCTTTGGACCCTCAACCTCTGATTGGAGGAGAAGCGTCAACTGGGTCCTCCCTATAGAAGGCGTCACCGGACGACGATGATTATTTAATAAGCGGGAGAACCTCCAGCATCGAGATTCGGCATTGAGATTCGGCCACCAGCTACAAAACATGCTGTAAATAAATGTAAATACTCTCATCTCCAAAGTAACTCCTCGTACTCTTCCCTCCTGCCCCGTGGACTCCTGGCCTGAAGGCGACACGAGTCCACGACAAATGGTGGCAGCGGTGAGGTCGCGACAATGCCTACGCTGTGCTTCGTCCTTGCCACTCCTCCTCTTCCTCACATCTCTTTCCCATCTCCTTGCTATACTGTGCCAATTTATGCTATCCTATGAGGCGCATCCGCCTTTCATGTGGTGCCTTTTATGCAGCGTATTTATGTAGAGCGTTTCAGACATGTGACGGAACGACCTACCCTAAGGCGTTTCCTTCCGGAATAGGTGAGCACCTTTCACCTCCATACTTGGTGGTTAGCAGGATACTGACGCGCAAATGGCACCACTATTGGTGTTTCCTTCAATGCGTGCTACTGCTTCAGAACATTGCGATCGCGTTAGCTGAGACAGCAGGGCTCAGGGATTTCCGAACGTCGGGAGGAAAGTTCCGGCCGGCAAGGGATTAAGCTGTAAGGTCAAAGGGCGCGATGAAGACTGCCCCTCAAAAGCGCGCCTTTCTTATTCCAAGCGAAGAAATAAGTGTGCGCGCAAATGCCGTGTATTTCATTAGAAGTGCACGCGCTTATATTTCATGATGGTATACTTTTCTGGTCGCACGTAACACAACTTTCTGCCTAAAGAGCTCCGCTCCTAATATAGTGCCCGGATGTCTACGTTTCAGTGCACGGAAAACGATTTTGACTCTGCTTAAGGTCGCTTGAAGGTCGCCGACAGCGGGAGCGAATGGCATTTCACGCTTAAAGAAGGTAAGACAAGCAGCTCGCATGGCGAGTTTGTTCCCAGGCGTCAAGGTGAATTTGAAAATAGCGCCGTTAGAGAGCTTCGTAATCGTTTCCCCAGCGTCATTGGCACGCCTACACGCATGGCATTCAGCAATGCCCGTGTTCTAGGCGCAGCTTTATAAACGTCCTAGACGGCCGTTCGGCATTATTTTCACTCGCAGCGCGCAATGCCATCAATCTTTCCCGCGCGGCTTTTCGGTTACAGATTCAAGGTTTCACATGAAACTTTAATGTTCGAGTGGCAGGAAGCAGCACGTTCTACTTCGGCCTCCTCACACAGCCGTGAATCGAGCAACCTCCTATGCGTGTTCTCTTTCTTTCTTTCTTTCTTTCTTTCTTTCTTTCTTTCTTTCTTTCTTTCTTTCTTTCTTTCTTTCTTTCTGTTCCTTTCTTTCTCAGTCGTTTCGTTGACACGGGTAGGTGACACGAATTCCGAAAAGGAAGAAAGAAAACCGAAGGTCTATACTCTGTTTCACTTGTTCCGTTCAGCATAGCCAAGGCTAAGAGGCCATCGAGCGCGGAATGCTTGCGATGCGGGATGTAGTGCCATCGTTCAGAACCACACATTCCAATAGGAGGGACTCCTCCTCCTTCCAAAGCTGCCGCTGCCACTGCAGGCGCTCACCATTGGCAGACGACGCGGCGCGCGGAAGGACACGCTTAACACGTGTTCGCCCTCCTGGTTGATCGAGGAGGCCTGTAGGTTTCGCAGTGCTGCACGGAACTGCTGAAACAGAGTACATATCGGCAAGGCTCTTCGCTTCAGCTGAGTTTGGCGTGACGCGCGCTCCATACGAGAACCCCTAGAGGAGGATGTTTGCTGTTGGTTCTCCACCCGCTGTTTTCATCGTTCCACGAACAGTTTGTTTGTCTGCATCTCACGTCCGCCTGCGATTTATGCTGGCTTCCGATACGACGCGGGAAAAACGAACAAACGAAGACAATGAAGACATATAGGCATAGGGCGGTGAAAATTTTTCTGCTCTTGCGGGGGGTGCATGTCACTTTCTGCCTGTGACGTTTGGCGGCCTTGCAGCGCAGCCGTGTCTCGAGCTTTATAAAACCGCTGATTTATGGATCATAGAAACAGTCGCGTTTTGCTTTCGTTTGGAGCAGTTGAAAATCCGGCGCGTTGTAAAACTACATCCGTTCATAAAAACCGAGAGAGAGAGAGAGAGAGAGAGATTTTCTCGCAAATCATGACTCATGTTCATTTTTATAGCCGTGATTAGAGATGCCGAGAGCGTCGCTTTCTTTTATTTAAATGTTCTGCAGATTTAAATAAAAAAAGAGCGTCGATATTGAGGGCGATGTACGTTGTCCGTTTTTGTTACTGATGTGTGACATCACACATCGCTTTGACGGGAAGAGAAACAGGGGGGAAGGCCCCGTTCGGAGCCGTGGCGACCGTGTGTGGCGTTGCAAAGAACATGTCCGCTCCGCTGCGTGCAAGTTCGAGCTCACCACATAAAGAATGTACTCCTGTCGGAACAACAAAAACGACGACGACGACAAGATGAGCAAGAACAGAGATTGCGTTATGTTGCCCCCTCGTAAGAAGGCCAAAATATGGGCCTGAAGTATTCACAAACAAACAAGCAAACGAACGAACAAACAGTAAGCTACCAGTAAACTATGTGGAACCAGTAAACTACGCGGAACAAACTACCTAACACTATTGTTGTTTTAAACAATGTCACCGACTTCGAAAATGCCGTGCAGGCGCATTTACGAGACTGTTCAATTTAGTTTTTTCAGTGCCAAATGATGTAAGCGACCTGATGTTCATTGTAAATATTTTGAAAAATGTCAGTGAATTTTGAATTGGTATTTGAATTGTTATTGAATTCTGAATTGTTATTTAAGGAAATACCTGTTTTGATTGTGAAGTTGCAAATGATACGCAACCTTATGCACCTTGTACATTTTTTATTTGTGTAATTGTATTATCCTCTCGGTTATGACCCTCCTTGAAGTCTGACAGTATTAACAAATAAATAAATAAATAAATAAATAAATAAATAAATAAATAAATAAATAAATAAATATTATAAAAAGTAACCAAGACAAGAACATGAACAAGCGTACAACGCCTTTATGTGGCTATACTGCAGTCTAAATTAGAAGAGAAGCTCAGGGGAAGATGGATGCTTGAATCGATGAACAAATCGCAAGGTACGATTTAAAACAGGGAATGTCGCGGGAGCCAACGTTTCGACAAGCGGACTTGTCTTCGTCAGGGCGGCAAGTTGCCGCCCTGACGAAGACAAGTCCGCTTGTCGAAACGTTGGCTCCCGCGACATTCCCTGTTTTAAATCGTACCTTGCGATTTGTTCATCGATACTGCAGTCTTGTTATACGTTCTGTTTGAGCAGGCAATATCGTCCTCCTGCCTGGCTCTTTTCAGCGCATGTTCAAGGGAGCTGGAGCCCGACCAAGTTGGCCAGGGGGAGCCCTCACGTCCGGTTTGCGAAATGTGACGTAACTGCTTCCCCTAAGATATTCCTTTCCTAGACGGGCAAGCACCTTTTACCTTCGTACTTGGTGCTTATAGCAGGATGTCGATGCACAAATGTCATCGGTATTGCTATTCCCTTCAACGAACGCGTGCTGCTGCTGGAGAATACAGCGACAGCGCCAGGTGGGACAACCAAGTCCAGGGGTTTCCGAACGTCCGGAAGAAAGGTCTGGCAGCATAGGATCAAGCTGCAAGGTCAAAGGTCACAGGGAAGACGGCGCTACCAAAGACGACTCCAGTGGCAGGAAAAAGCAAGGGCTTTTAAGAACACGAGTAACACTCGTGGTCTTATGCATTTTGCGCTGTCCCTGCTATATTCTTACGGTTCGGGATGAGCCTTTATTATTTTTTTTTCATGCCTCGCAATAACGAATGTCCCACATGTCAAAACACAAAACAATATATGGTGGTCAAGAATACGGTCGAAGGAGAAAATATGTTTATATACGCGATGTCACAGGGTGGCACTGAGTATTAGGCAAACAAACATGACGAGCGCGTCCTGCTGTTAGCCGCGGCGGCTGCATTCCTTTGGAGGAGAAGTCCAGCCGATGCGACCTTTGGATCAGCAGCCGAGTGCCTAGCTACCACACCACTGTACAGCCGTTTTCACAGAAGGCGTGGAGCACCGCCGTATTGGGCTGTGCACGGCAGTAAAAAGACCCGTGTTGTCTGTTTCCTTGCGTTTGTCTTCGCGCATGCGCGCTGTTTGATAATGAAAACCTTCCAACTCGCCAACATTGCTACCACAAACATGATGACTTCAAGACGCGGGAAAAGCACACAGGCGAAACATAAAAATTAGCCGCCCGCATCATCCCACGGGGGGAACTCGAGTAAATGCGTCGCAGAGTGGTGGGGGTATCGCGTGAATGTTGCGTGATTGGGTATGGTTTGGGAATGCTTAATTGTTATTTCGTCTTTATTATTCTTATTTATTGAATGAACGAGAAGCGAAGGCAATGAGTGTAGAGTTAAAGTGTGTCTTTATTGCTCGGTGCCGTCGTTGTATTGGACGGCACCAGGGTGGGCGCTTGCGTCCAAGCAGCGTCCGGAGCCACGTCTCATTGACGACGTTTGCACGCCGCTTCTCGCTCACATACGTGGGGTATTAAAGCTCGCTGCTCACGTTTCGCCGCTGCTTCTCGTGCACGAAGTTCGGAATCCGCAGCTCGGCGTTGCCGTTTCGCAGAAGCGTCGCGCTGCCCGAGTGATGGATTGAATTCCGAACGCGCGCTCCGCCGCTTATATACACACCGCCCGCGTTCGAAGGAGAGGAGTACGGGGGAGAGGTCCGCACCCCCACTGCGCATGCTCGGCTTGCTGAACGCCTGGTGGGCCGGCACGAGACGAGCCGCGCATGCGCAGTGGGGGCGGTGACGGCGCCGCCGACGCCGAAGCGCGACATCGTGCGACTAAGAAATGCTCCGCATTTAATATTACACCATCTCCCGCTAAAGGGGACCACGAGGCGATGCGAAGCAGCACGGGGGGTGCACAACGCGTTTCCATCGGTTTGACTAGGTGTCGCGTTTGCATCGGTTTGACGCTAGCAGACGCTGCCTGCGTCAGCGTTGTCTCTCGAGGGCGAGGGCGCGTTCTCGTTCCTAGCGCTCATCGAAGATTTCCGTCAGGCGGCAGCTGCGGGCGCTGCGGCGAGCGCGCGGCAGGCGAGGGAGAGAGTGACGTCAGCGCGCACTGCGAGGGGAGCGTGGCGTCAGCTGCGGCGTGACCTACTTGGCACCGCTCCAACACCTGCGGCGAGGGGAGCGCGTTGCGGCGCGTTCGTACGGACGGAGGGACCGCGTTACACAGGCTAGTCAAAGAGCTGCTTCGCATCTAAAAACGACAAGGACAAGCGCCTATACTACCAATTGAATTCATTATAGCATACAGATGGGGAATTTATAGGCAGCTATCTCCACGTGACACCAAAGTGAGGACGAATCAACTGAGAAGCAGTGATATGATACAGCGCAATGATTTCGTGGCTAGAGCTGATACAAAACGACAGGGCGATGGCAAGCCAAAACGCTGACTGAGCTTCCGCAATCAGAGAAGTGCATGATGGCCCGCGTTCGACGCAACGGAGAGCAGAACTGCGCTGTGCATGCCCGAATAAACTAAAACCAGGTCGATAACAGACAGCAATATCAGCAGAGCTTGGCGTGAAACAACCTTGTTTTATAACAGAAGGCAAAATGCTTTAAAATTGTTTTTTGTTTTGCTTAGCAAAATGGTGTGAATGAAAGGTTAAGAGAGGAACGAGGCACATGCCGTGTCAAAATACCATAAAAAATTACAGCATATCCACGGAGTGAATGATGATGAGTGGGCGAAGCTCGGGATGTGCATCGTAGATCGTGCCGAGTTCCGGATTAATTTAGTTAACGCGCATGCTACGAATCCTCACGGTTCAACTATGCACAATGCACAAGTGAAATCTCCCACCGGCACTTCATTGCAAGTCAAGATCCAGTATATATATATATATATATATATATATATATGTGGGTTTTGCCGGTGAACGCTTCTCCAACGCGAGCAGTCGGTATTTCTCAATCAAGAAACTCGCTAGGAGACGCTGCCTGCGCCAACGTTGTCTCTCGCGTTTGCCGGGGCAGTGTCGAGTTTGCCGGGGAGCGCGTGGCTCCCGGCGCTCGCGGCGAGGGCGAGCGCCAGGTGCCACGCGCTCGCCCTTGGCGCGTGCGTGCGCTCCAGCAGGCACGCGCCGGTGGCTACCTACTACTAACTACTACTACTACTACTACTACTACTACTACTACATACATCGGGGACGCACGAAATGGCTGCTAATGGGGAATGAGAGACAGAAGAATTCGGCTTTTAGTTAACGCGCACGCTACGAATTTTTAATTGTTCAACAACGCACAGGAGAAATCTCCCACCGGCACCACCTTGGAGGTCAAAGCATAAGACTGGTTACGCACTACTACGACTACGACGAGACACGAACGGGTGCCGCTTTAAGGAGCTTCGCCCCTAAAATTCTCTAAGAACAATAAGACTGGGGTGTAAAGAGCCCTCGGCGAAAGAAAAGATACAGCGAAGCCGCACATTAAAGAAGATTGGCAGATCCCGCGTGCAGTGGGAATCAAGGAAATGCGAAGCACGCATCAGGAACGTAAAATGGATTTGCATTGGTGTCTCGCTATACCGAGTTTGGTACATATGAAGTTAACGGCCGCAAAAGCACCATTACCGTGGCATGTAAACCATGCCGCACATACATGCATGTCATGACTCTAACGTTATGACCTGTCACTTACGTTCGTCATGCAGTCGTGTTGTGCCATCGCAATTTTGGTACACACCCCATTAACGAAACGAGTGGCATGTAGATCATGCCGCTCATGACATGCATGTCATGATTTTCATGTTATGACCTGTCATTTATGATAGCCATGCAGTCGTGTTGTGCCATAGCGATTTCGGTATACATCCCATTAACGAAACGTGTGGTATGTAAATCATACCGCCCGTGACATGCATGTCATGCGTTTCATGTTATAACCTGTTCTTTATGTTCGTCATGCAGTCATGTCGTGGCATACCAGTTTTCGTACACATCCCATTAACGAAACGGACAGGAGAGCGCCAAGACCGTGGCATGTAAATCATGTCGCTCATGGCATGCATGTCATGATTTTATGTTATGACCTGTCATTTCTAGAAATGCTCGTCATGCAGTGATGTTGTGTCATACCAATTTTCGCATCATCCCATTAACGAAACAGCCAGGAGAGCACCAAGACTGTGGCATGTAGATCATGCCGCTCACGATATGCATGTCATGATTTTCATGTTATGACCTGTCATTTATGTTCGTCATGCAGTCATGTTGTGGCATACCAATTTTCGCACACATCCCATTAACGAAACGGCCAGGAGAGCACCAAGACCGTGGCATGTAAATCATGCCGCTCATGACATGCTCGTCGTGATTCTTATGTTATGACCTGCCATTTATGTTCCTCAGGCAGTCATGTCGTGCCATACCAATTTTCGCACACATGCCATTAACGAAACGGCCAGGAGAGCACCAAGACCGTGGCATGTAAATCATGCCGCTCATGACATGCATATCGTGATTTTCATGTTATGACCTCTCATTTATGTTCGTCATGCAGTCATGTTGTGGCATACCGATTTTCGCATACATCCCATTAATGAAACGGCCAGGAGAGCACTAAGACCGTGGCATGTAAATCATGTCGCTCAAGACATGCATGTCATGATTTTTATGTTATAACCTGTCATTTACGTTGGTCATGCAGTCATGTTGTGCCATACCAATTTTCGTACACATTGGGAGAGCCAAAAGTTCAAGCTTCCCAGCTCAGAAAACCATCTCCTCCATGTATTCTCGGAAACGGGCCGATTGCTTCTGACGGCTTTGGAGCGGTCAAGCGCTTCTAAAATTGCACGTGCGGCCATGCCGTCAACCTTCAGTCATATTAAACCACGAGGCAATGTCAATCCGTGACAGTATGCTATAATAAATTCAATTGGTAGTACAGGCGCTTGTGCTTGTCGTTTTTGTGTTTCGTCTGTGTGATTGTTTCGCGTCTTGAAGTCATCATGACTGGTCACCAAGTAGCCCAAACAAGAGTTCTTATCCAGCTACTACAAAACCTCGGCAGTACCTTTCATGGCGGGTCACGCAAGTGTTGCACAGCACAGTGGAGGTTACGGCGGCGCCCAGGGAGCCTTCTGTGAAAAGGTGTATAGGCGCTTAGGAGCAGACCGTGAAAAAACCGACAAAATGGGGAGTGGTGCCAAGCATCACGAGCGGAAATCTATGAGGAAGCGTGCAGCCTTTATTGACATGCCACTTCCGTAATCTTCTGATTGTTATGGTGCTACGCTCATGAACAACAGCGACGTGGTTTCGATTCCGGTGTGCAGTGGCCACATTCTGCTGGGGTGACGTCTAAATAGGCCTTGGTGCCGTGTCCCACGTGCGCAAATTTTGAATTTGTAAGTTGAATATCTTGCCATCGGATCTCGAAAATTCTTTTTTGCATTAACCCCAAGACAAGACAAAGGACCCGTTTCGATGCAAAACTCAACGTGTAAAATATGGTTTCAGGGCCCCTTTAACGTGCAATGACATCGCACAGTACACGGGCCTCAACATTTCGCCTCCATCGAAATGCAGCCGCCGCGGCCGGGATTCCATCCCGGTATACCTTCGGATGAGCAGCCGAGTGGCGTCGCCACTAGACCATCGTAGGGTGGGGAAGAACGGCGAGCCTAGAAGAAGAAACAGAGACACACAAGGATGTTTAGTTAATTAATCACTAGTAGATCATCAGCAACTACGCAGATTAATTGAACCGTGTCCATGGCTGCGGCTAGTTATGCTTAGTGGTACTGAAAGGGCCTTTCCTGTTTTAGATACATATCATAATCTTATTATTATTTATTTATTTATTTATTTATTTATTTATTTATTTATTTATCATATTTTATTCTTCATGCTTCTTATTCTGCATTGCGCACAAGCTTAACCTTGACCATAAGGCGCGTTCAAAGAGGTGGCCTACTGCGAGTCTGCCTACCCGTTAATATGACGAGCAACAGCAACGTGTAATAACTGTCGCCGTTAATATTCTTACCTGTCGCGACATTCGAGATTGGGCGCTATATCGTTTTCACTCCACGACTTGCAGCCGTCTGATCAAGTGCATTTCTATGCAAGCCATGAGTGCGATGGTTGTGTTGAAAAGATTCCAGTTTAATGGGTATCCCGGAAGTTCATTACCGGCTGACTGGCGCTCTTGTTTCTAGAGCAGCGCCTCCCGTTCGCCGCCGACGTATAGGAACACATCACGAAAAGCGCTACGAAATAAAAACCCTTTCTCAAACGACGTAATTCTGCACTTAATCATATGGTCCCCCCCCCCCCCATGTCAGATAGTCTTCACCATTACAGACTACCCTTTTTAGATAAGGTCATATGATTAAATAATAATAATTAGTAAATCCGTTTATACTCTTACCTTAAGTGAGAAATGTTCAATGGAGAAGTAACACAGCATGTTAATTAGTGTAGGGATAATGCGTTTTCGTAATAATAGGTGGAGTGTTTTTAACTTCCCCGGAATTCCTAGAAAGTGTGCAGGTGATTTGAAAGAGTACGACGCGACTAAGCACCTAGGCGCAACAAAATTAGCGCCGTTGAACATGCCACGAAAGAACGATCGCTGATGCACGCAGACAGATTGGACACGACATAAGAGAAATTGCTAAGGTTTGGCTACACCTTTCCTCCTCTAGGCGTGTTTATGCCGGCGGCGCGCCCAAGGTTACTTGACTATTCTAGTATCTTTACGTCTACCTGCATTATCGATCGCCCATGTTGGAGAGCGCTAATGTCGCGGCATGGAAGCGCCTAGTCATGTGGTACTTTTTGAAACATCGTACACTTTCTTTGAAAACTCGACAAAAATTACAACTGCATCTGTTTTCTTGAAAACTCCTTGTCGGGATGCCGGTCAACATGCTACACAACTTTACCTTGGAACATTTTGCGTTTGCAAATGATAAACATTCATGTTCATAAATCAATCAATAAGAAATAATTACCTCAGATTATTGAAAAAATAGTGCCTGTTAGCCAAGACGGCATTGATCAAATATAAGATTTGGCGAATGAGTTCTGCAGAAATCCCAGAGGCGGAGTAAGGTTTATGAAAGAGAAAATTAGCGTTCACCCATTTGCAGCACGAGGCTGGATTTCCTTGTGACACAAATTGGTGGATGCTAAATCTTCCTTTCTGTTCCGAAATTTCTGGCATTCTCGTAACGCGCACGTCTATGTTTTAAAGCTTGGCGCAAGTTAACTGAAACGCTCTATAAATATTTTGATGCCTTAACATTTTTTTTTTCTGAACCGTGTGATGTTGCGTATAAAATACCTTCGCAAGAAGCCTGTGAATCCCTTTGGCTTCTAATGCACTGAAATCGGGTTTCCTTAAGTGGTGCTTTCCATAGGAAGAATAAAATAGTAACGGTCGGCATGCGACCGTTCCGAGGTCGCTGCGAGACAGTTTGGCGGCTTGAACTTGAGTATTTGAAGGAAACATAGCGCTAGAAGACACGGACGAGGAAGACAGCGACACGAGTGCTAACTTTCAACTCATCACGTCGTTGTCTTTCTCGTCCGTCTCTTCTAGATCCATGTTTACTTCAAGTGCATCTAACCAACTAGCCCAAAGAGCCGTACTTTCAGCTTGAGGTGCCCCGCCACGGTGGTGGTTATGGCACTCGGCTGCTGATCGGAAGGTCGTGGGATCGAATCCCGGCCGTGGCGGCTGCATTTCGATGGAGGCGAAATGTCGAGGCCCGTGTGCTGTGCGATGTCAGTGCACGTTAAAGAACCCCAGATGGTAGAAATTTCCCGAGACCTCCACTACGGCGTCCCTCACAATCAGAGCTGGTTTTGGGACGTTAAACGCCACAGATCAGAGTGCGAACGTTACGTCCTACCGTGAGCTACCTCTCGGTCACGGTGGTACTGTTGAGTTTCTTGGTCAGCCCATGTTCAGCATGCATACACGCACTCAAAAGCTTTGCACAAGGATGTTCATTATATAACTAACACTCCGCTGAATGCGTAGCGACTCGTCATATGAAATTTCCGCCTGACTGCTTCGTATGACACCGATCCCCACAGTGCGTGGGATCTGCGGGATTTTTCTGCTTTTCGTTATGACACCAGAGGCTATTTTCTATTCTCCGTTATGGCACTACGCGAGGCTTGCTCGACCGTCCGTTTTTACAAAGGTGTGTGTGCGCACGACTTCTCTTCGTTCAGGGTTATGATTTAAACGTTCACTATGTATGTACTTGTAGCGTCATGTATGTAAATAGCTTTTGTTCGGTATAATGCGCGCAGATTTTTGATCCCTGAGTGTACCAAGCCTCCAAGCCAACACATATTACATAAATGCTTATATGAAGAACACATAGAGTGACGAGAAGGTACCTTGCGCAACTGCCGATGAATCCGGCAATGCTAGGAAGCAGTTTAAATAACACGATGCCATATCATTTGCTTCCATTTCCATTTATAACTATCCCGTGGCTCCGTTTAGAAGTTGCTGCATTTGTAGAAAGAGCTGCATACGTAAATATTGCTAAATTTTAATGGTTTCCGAAAGAGCCCACAGAAAGCTGTTCGAAAAGCATTCTGCGCGCATAAGCATGGCTATAAATTTGTCCTTATGACTCGAGTGTGGTGGCTTTCACTTTATAGCACCTTTCAGTATTGGTTTTAGGGGGCCGTTTGTGCACTTGTCCAAATAACCATAATTTCTGAGCGTAACGGGTATTGACGTCATCTTTTCGGCAGAACAACTCTGAGTGACTATAAATACTCGATGTACTGAAAAAAAAACCAAAAAAAAAAACCAGAGCTTTCTTTAAAAAATCTGTCAGCCTAAATGTCGACATATCTCAGGGCCTGTTCAGAGACCATGAACCGAGTAGCCGGAAAAATAAGTGCTTCTCGGTTTCTGTGATGGAGCCTTTAAAAGCAGACGAGCACGTCGACTCACCTGTATTTCCTAAGAGGCAGCAAACAGCGTAGGGCTCCGCTCACATACTTAGTTCGTGCAATAACGTTTACAATGTTTCTGCTCACAAAGTGAGCCATAGCGTACGCTAGAGCTGATTCTATATTTCGGCAGAAATAAAGCCCACGTATTGACATCTTTTTAAATGAAAAGGCCAGCGCCGGCTGTTAAGAGCACAACGGCAAAGTAATGGTGCTGCCGCAGCTTCAGTATTTCATAATTTACGAATCGAGAAACTCGAAAAGCGAAATCACTTTTCATTGTTGTGTGTTTCGCATTCCATTACAGAATTGAGCGCAATCGGGTACCTCGTAACCGCGCGCGGTGATAGTTTGTGCTGCTTGCCGCACTTTGCCGGTGTTTATCGCTACAAGACGACGCCTTTTAGGGCGCGCTTTCACCGATCTCTGCAGGTCCACTGCTATTATCGTCAATCCATCCATCGGTCACGCTATCTCGCTTGCCCTACCTGCAGGCGGGGAAAAAAAATAAGAATAAACGAACCTTTGGAGCTCCACCTGCCCTTCTCCCCACACACGTACATAGACGAAGTGCTCCTATTGTTTCCTCGGTGCCGCTTTTGTCCCACTTTGGCCGACCGACAAAGCGGCGTGCCTCGCATTATCTTCATTCGCTGCGCAGCGCTATTATTTGTTTTTCGCCGTACTGGCCATCTCAATCCTCTCACCGCCTTCCTCCGTGCAGGCACTTTTCCCTTTTGCGCCGGTGCCTTTGAGCACTCTGCCGCATTGCGTCGCATCTATAGCCCGTGAACGTCGAGATTGGGCCATTGTTGTTGAGGTTATACGGATGAATGGTGTTGCGTTTGGCCTATACTGCTTTTTTTTTTTTCATAACGTGGGGATTGTTTTTGTGCCGTCCAATACCAGGAGGCTACTAATGCAAGTTATCAGTGGCATGCGTACTTACCGAGAAAGCGACCCATGACGACATAAAATGGTGTACCAACAAAAGAACGACTGGTATTTGTACGAGCGGTATATCGCTTCAGTTTTTGGCCTCTGTCTTTGTAGCACATGTCACAGGACGAAGCAAGCAGTTTTAAGTCTAGAATGAGAGCGGTGAGTCAGTCGTTGTACGTAAAAGATAATCAGGGGCGACATGCATCGCTTTTTGCACGTTCGTCATAGCACATTTCAGCGTTATTGCTGATGCTTGCCTAGTATCTGGGACATGTTGTTATGTGCGGCCTGCATGCAGTGTTAGCAGAACCCTCAGAAATATTGGGGGAAGCTGCGCTTACGTTCTAGTACGTGCTGCGACGAGTGGTAACAGATTTGGTAGCGCAATAAAAAAGGCATCGTGCATCGATGTGAGTAATGCTAAATACCACTAGTTAGGAGGAAAGCATATTGGTGCAAATACGCCCTAGCACTCCGTACAAATGGTTAACCAGCGAAGCTGAAATGTGCGGCCCCGGTGCTTAGCAGTGGGTTCAACCCGACACAGACGTCGCAGCCGAAGCCAAAGTGCCGCTGGAGAAACTCTCGCTGAAAGCGGGCGTTCGCCCCGCGAACGCGCTCCCGCAATCATCACGTCGACGCTGTTCTGCCCGCAACGCTGCTTCTTCGGCGCGCCGTCGTTGCAAGCGTTTGACATCGCGAGCTAACATCCGTGGCTTACCCATGTGGAAGCTCTCAGTCGAAGCTGATGCGCGCGTGCTCGGCGCCACGGCTGCGGCGGGATGGACGACGTCACTCACGGGCCAGCCAATGGCACGCGTGCTTTGGTACGGCGCAGAGAACGACGTCACTGGAAGGCGCAGCCAATGGAGACCGCGGGCGGTCCACGGACGAGCGGCTTTTCGTTTCTGCTCGCGATAAACAGCTTTCGCTGTAAAAAAGTTGGGGGCGGCGGAGGACGTTTAACAATGCCCCCCTCCGAAAAAGAATCGTCTCGGTGTTGAGAACGTAGAGCAGATGCACCATAACTTACAAGTAAAGCAAGAAACAAAAGTCCACCAGCTCGCTAGCGAGCGCAACGTGGTCTGAAGCGCACCGCGTGGAAGGTTTCTAGTTGTGCGGGGCGCCGCTGCGATTGTGAAAGGCCATCATGTACGAACTCGTAGTTCTGTGGACCAAAGCGTCGGAATGTCTTGTACGTCTGGCAATATCGCCGGAGATTCTTCCCGCCGAGCCCTCGTTCACCAAAATAATTGAAGTTCACAAACTAATTGAAGTTCACAAACTAATTGATAGTAAGATGCCGTATATAGTTGGTAGCGCGACTAATAAGGCTTAGGGTGCATCACCTAGACCACTTCGCGTCGTTAACGGCACCGCTGCGATGGCGTGAAGGCATTGGACAGATCACATCATCGGTTGCCCCATTATAGTCCAGCGCGCCATAACTTCGGTGTACCTCGTAGGGTCTAAGGTCTCGTCGAATGAATTTCTCACTAAGCGTCATCTACTTGATTGATTGATTTATTTGGTTTTACGTCCCAGAACCAGCTGTGATTATGCGAGAAGAGCCGTAGTGGAGGTCTCCGGAAATTTCGACCACTTGGGGTGCACTGACATCGCACAGCACACGGGCCTCAACATTTCGCCTCCATCGAAATGCAGCCGCCACGGCCGGGATTCGATGCCGCGACCCTAGATAAGCATCCGAGACCCATAGCCACTAGACCACCGAGGCGAGGCGTCATCGAATCAGTGTCCACACAGTCGACGGCTTGGTATTCTGTGTGGGGTCGGCGAAGATTTTTAGCGACGGCTGTCAACTGTCTGCTGGTTCTTGGTACGCAGGCGTTCGAGCTGTCAAGCTTCTTCTGTAAGCTGTAAGCATGTGGGTAATGTCGGTATTTTACAGCGTAAGCTGGTATGGGCTCGTTATACAGTGACCGAAATTTGTAGCGATGGTATCCGCAGCCACCGCTGCCCGTATCTGTAACCGCTATCAGAATCAACGGGGAAAAAAAAAGAAAGGCTGCACGACTGTGCATATTTGAGCCCAGCTCAACAGGAGTGGTCCCACTGCAACCCTGACAGACTCTCGCTACTTCGTGGGGCATTCTGAATTCTCAGCCACGGCTACGATCTGTAGAAGTGCTCTTTCGGGACATTTATGAATTCATCAACGAGGACGACGAAAAGACGGCGAAATAGAAGAAGACGGCGATGACGGTGAAGCAGAGGAAGACGACAAGAACGAAGAAAAAGAGAAGGAAGCTGAAAAAAGAAGGCAGTGGAAGAGGAATAGGAAAGCAGGAATAGCGTAAAACTGAAAGAAAAAAAAATGGAGGGAAACACAGGAAAATCTAGCTTACGCTGCCACTGTGCTGCATTCTTTGCGCAGGGCTGGGAATTTCCTTTCTCGGCGATGTTTGGCAGCATGGCGTCAAGAGTCGTTGCGAGGCTCTTTACGTAGACTAACTAGCTTGAAGGGCCTCACAAGCATTGTTTCTTCTACTGCGGCGTTCGACAAGGTGCCACATCTGCGACTGCTTTTGAAACTTTCCCGCTTAAACCTTAATCATTTTGCTTTAGACTGGATTCGTGCTTTTTTGACTAATCGGGAGCAGTTTATCCGTGTTAATAATCATTCTTCGAGCAGAAGCCCTGTTTGGTCTGGAGTACCCCAAGGCACCGTCTTGGGCCCACTCCTTTTTCTCATATATATTAATGATCTCCCGGCCAAGATATCATCTAACATACGTCTGTGCGCAGACGATTGCGTCGTTTATCGCCATATTCATAACGACGATGACTACCGATCACTTCAAAAGGACCTGGATAAGATCACTACTTGATGTAGAGAATGGCTTATATCCCTAAACACTACTGAAACACTGCTAGTTTGTTTTACTCGCAGAAGGAATCTCCCTCCACCACAGTACGTCCTGCGCAACGCTACGATTTCCTCTGTCAGTTCATGCAAGTGCCTCGGCGTCACTATTTCCAGCGATCTTTCCTGGTCCTCTCACATCACAAGCATCATTAGTGAAACTAACCGCACATTAGGATTCTTTCGAAGGCACTTGCGTATTGCTTCCCCACAAGTCAAACTGTTAGCTTATCAAACATGCGTTCGGCCCAAGTTGGAATACGCATGCTCTGCTTGGGATACAAAACCGCGCAGCCCATTACGTCTATTCAGATTACTCATTTCACACTGGTGTTACAAAGCTAAAATCCGAAGGACTCCTTGATAACCTGGAGCTAAGACTCCTCAGATCTAGGTTATGCTTTTTTCACAAGTTTTACCATTCCTCACTTAGCGCTTCATTAATATTGCTTGCTCATCGTCCGTCCTGCCGCACGAATCACACCAAAACAGTGTACCCACCGCCGGCACAGACCGCTGCGCTCCTACGCTCCTTCTTTGTGAAGACTGCAAGAGATTGGAACGCGCCACCCAGGGACACTGTGCTCCACTCCGACCAGCAAGCCTTCAAGTCTTGCGTTGAATTATTGTCATTAAATAACACCCCATCCCTCATGTAAAACCCCACGCTGGGCTATTTGAGGCATTAATAAATAAACAAATAAAAATACTGCCGATGTTATAAGCGAGCGTCACACACAGAAGGCGTATTCAAATTCTCTATTGGACGATGGCTTACATAGGCAGGATGTCCGCATTGGTTTTATTTGGACGCTAGGTCAGGCCATTGGTCTGCGGGTGATAGGCGGTGCTCTGGTGGTAGCCATGCAGTCTCGCTGTACCACAGGGTGGCTTGAGCTAGGTCTGCCGTAATGGTCACCTGTGTCGGTGACGAGGACTTCTGAGTTACCATGACGGAGCATACTCTCAACGAACAATTTGCCTATTACGGCGGCACTGCATTTGGGCAGGGCTTTTATTACGGGCTCGGGCAGTCTGTAGTTACAACGGTGCATTTAGCAGGGAGTTTTAGCAGCGCCGGCTTACCGTACGGTAATGACGGCAATGCCGTACCGTCGTGGTCGGCGAGCGGCTATTTTAGTCGGAAAGAGTTGCACTGTTTGCTCGGCGATTACGGCAACGTCACCAGATGATTAAACTTGCTCGTAAAGCTTACACAAGCTAAATTTTCTGCGCCCCGCTGCGGTGGTCTAGTGGCTATGGCACTCGGCTGCTGATCCAAGGGTCGCGGGATCGAATCCCGGCCGTGGCGGCTGCATTTCGATGGAGGCAAAATGTTGAGGCCCGTGTACTGTGCGATGTCAGTGCACGTTAAAGAACCCCAGGTGCTCGAAATTTCCGGAGACCTCCACTACGGCGTCTCACATAATCATAGCGTGGTTTTGGTACGTGAAACCGCAAAGATCAATCAATCAAATTTTCTGCCTGCCGACCACGACGGTACGGCATTACCGTACTTACTCCACGGTAAGGTGGCGCTGCTAAAGCTCTCTATTGTCGGGATCGGCCTGGGGAAGTTCATCCAGATCCGCTGAAATGGTTGACGCTGTGGTTCGTTCAGATGTAGAAGACCAGGAAGCCTAGTAAGTGATGTCTTGCGTCATGGACAGCGTCCTCATGTCCCAACGTAACGGGCTATGTCGAGAGCGAGGCAAGGCCAGTAGTGCTTCCCTTTAAGTCAAATGAGTTCTGCGGAAACCCGCAAGGTGGAGTAACGTTTATGACAAGGAAAATTGGCATCCACCTGTTTTGTAGCACAAGGCTACAAGGAAATCCATACGGATTTCTCATAAATGAACGCTTCCTAGTTGCCGACAAATTCGCCCCGGTCCGGGTTTCGAACCCGGGACCAACGCCTATGCGGGGCGCTCGCTCTGCCAACAGAGCTAACCAGGAGGCTAGCGATTGACAGCGCGAGGGCGAATCTATCGACAACTCGAAGCCCAAGGGCGTCAATTTAAGTCAAATGAGTTCTGCGGAAACCCGCAAGGTGGAGTAACGTTTATGAGTTTATGAGTAACGCTTATGAGTTTATGAGTAACGTTTATGAGTTTATGAGTAACGTCATAAACGTTACTCCACCTTGCGGGTTTCCGCAGAACTCATTTGACTTAAATTGACGCCCTTGGGCTTCGAGTTGTCGATAGATTCGCCCTCGCGCTGTCAATCGCTAGCCTCCTGGTTAGCTCTGTTGGCAGAGCGAGCACCCCGGTTAGGCGTTGGTCCCGGGTTCGAAACCCGGACCAGGACGAATTTTTCGGCAACTAGGAAGCGTTCATTTATGAGAAATCCGTATGGATTTCCTTGTAGCCTTGTGCTACAAAACATAGTGCTTCCCTTGTACCCTCGCGAGCGTGCGGGAGAAACAGGCCAGCGGTGAAGTGCATGCCTTTCAGGCCTGTATTCATAAAGCTCCCTTATTCTTATCGGTCGTCTTTCTTATTGCCCCTGTGCCATTAAGGCGTGTTAAATGGCAGTAAGTGAGAAAGGCTATCATAAGGCTTGTTTGCAGAGGACTAATTTCTTCATGAAGTTTGATAAGGGCTCAGGGAAGACAAGGAAAGCGAGCGATAAGGATAAGGTAAGTTTATGAGTACAAGCTTTATAAATGAGAGATAGTGTATAATCAAGCGCCATAGCTGATGTTCACGTAGTATCTGGAACATGCTCTCCCATGTGCGTCGTGTATAGACGGCGTCAGAAGAACCGCCGGAAACATTTGGGAAGCTGCGCGTATGTGCAGGCGTGGCCTGTGCAGAATGATAATAGATTTATTAACGCAAAACGAAAGCTGGGGACGTGCGGCAATTTCAAGCACTAACGATTAGCCAGACCTAAATGGATAAGCCTGTAGTTTATACCTTAAGTCCCTGGATATTTTTACCGTTTCTTTAAAAGCGAAAAATCAAAGCACTTTACGTATACCTGAGCACTTGTGAATACACATGTAATAAATTTTTTACAAGCTTTCCTTTATTAAAAAAAAACAAGAACGCAGGGCTTCCTTTTTTCCCTGAATTCGAGGGCGCTGTACAAGTTCGGAAAGAGTAATCGATGAAGCATATGATCACACTATTTGGATACTTACATAACAGCACATATATTGGACCCATGCAGGTGATCCTTGCTGGCCACGACGGCCAGCAAAGATCAGTTCCAGAACGATGAGAAAACAATTCGGCGCGCACAGTTGTGGTGCAAGTTGTTCTGATGGCGTACACACTCCTATCTAGCACAAAAGCAATAGAGTCCTGCTACAATACGGATTGGCCAAGAGAAACGGACCTCTTCTAGCAAGACTTTAAGGGACGTTCATCCTCTTGTATCGGTCGTATATCCCTGCTAATGTCCGGCGGAAATCCCATTTTAAGAAGTTCTACAATCCTCCTTTAAGCAGGTTTCCGAAATCCCTTCTTAAAAGGGGATATTCAGTGACCACCGCAAGCTTATAAAAGCACGGATAGAATCCTTCTACAATCCGGATTGCAATGACCATTTTCTCTTTATTTTTTCTTTGTCCTGTCCTCTGCATCTACCTTTTTCCCTTTCCCACACTTTTAGTTTTCTTGTTCCCCTCCCCCGAATATTCACGCTCTTTCCCCGATCATAGCGGCTCCAAGTAAGTTATTTGCCCTTCAATGATATCATTGATACGGGGCGCACAAGTATAGCGACAATATTTTTATTACATAGCGAGTGAAATTACAAGAACTGTCATAAAAGGCATGCCTCATGGGACGGCTGTTCACAGCAGGCGCGGAATGTGGGGAAAGCAAAGCTGCGTATTTGTGCACATGGTATGGGAAATACGTCCTTAAATATGACGGATTCCTTTTGTGCTAGCTGGAATTCATACTTCCACCATCACCGCGATGAGTGTCGTTTGTTTCCATTGAGTGCCTTACACAAATTCCTAATCTTTTCGTTTTGCTGGTGCCTTTTACGGCTCATTCTCATACAACACGTTTGACGAATTCCAACGCGATGGCCAGGCGCCAGCGTGAACCAACAAGGCTTGAAAAGTACGGAATCTGGGTCAAGCGATCAATACCTTCTCACCGATGTCCAACCATTGGGTCCCTCAGGTGTCCAGCTCGTGTTGTCCCCATGCAGATTAGGTCGCCCTCGCTGCGAGTGCGTATGAGCACTGAAGTGTCAGGTGGCGCGCTCGTTTGCGGATTCCAACCGACTCTAAATCCGGCCGTTGTAGCGGAAGAGGCGAAGTGGCTTTGGAATGGAGTTACCGAGTAGCACTAATCGCTGTCGTTTCGGCCGTTCATTGCCGAGCCGACTTTGTTCCTGCCCCCAGTGGTAAAGTTCGACAGGTCCATCGTGGAATTTCTTGCCAAGTAGTCTTGATTGAACCATAATGCCTTGACAGTACTGCTTGCTGGCATAGTTGGGATTTACTTAGGACATGATGAAGCCACCACTAAAAAGCACACACGCACAAAAGGTAGAAACACAGCGACCGGACTTTGGTACACATGTCACTTTGGTACTCATGTCAGCCTAGGCTTGCCAGCAATGTCGATAAAACAGAAATGCTACTGAGAATGATGAAAGAATAGTGCAGCCCTTCCCCTATTGGGAAAATGGGTGCAAGCGAAGCTTGGCGTATGCGTGTCTTTTTCTCTACTTCTTGCCTTCCTTTTTTCTTTCTTTGTTTTCATTTCGGGATATTGAAACGCAGCCGTGGCCTCGAGGATGCAGCCCGCAACCTCAAGCTTCTATACTTTGCACGTTGGCCTTCGCACGATCACTATCATGTTGCAGCTGACTGATGGCAAAAGCGCATCGAACGCGACAGTGTGTAGCGGATAGGAAGCAAGAGCGGATCCGCTTTTTCGTCCTTTAGTTTCTTGCTTTTTTTTGCTCTCCTTCTTTATCTTGCTGGCTTTCTTTATCGCTTTCCTTGTCATCTGGTCCTATCTCTTTTTCTGTCGTTCCTGCAGTCCTTGCTGACTACTTTCTCCTCTCTTTTCTTTCTTTCCACGTTTCTCCCTTTCCGTCTTTTCTTTAGTACAAATATCGAAGTCGTCTATATGGCTCAAAGATGTTCACATCTTCTTCCTTAGCTTTTGTAGAGCATCCAGACCTGTGTGTAAGGATATATCACTGTTTTTTCGATGAAGTCGATTAGGAGGGCAGTGGAATTCGCACACTTCACTGTTAATGTCATCTTGATTATTCGATTCTGATTGGTATTCCATAGTACCTCAGCTTAACTATTTCAACTTTTACACCTTGGCCAATCCCCCAGGGTGGGTATGTGCCAGACTTGAAGGAAACAACAACAACAACAGAACGAGGTGCTCGATGTTGGCTGTGCAGAAACGGCGGCAAAAGGTGCATGCGCAGCGGGAAGATGTGTCAATGCCCCTCTTCTTGACAGCGACAGTCTGCCACTTATGGATTTTGTCCGGGGTAGCCGCGGTGTTTGCCAGTACTTTGTTTATGGATTTTGTCCGGGGTAGCCGCGGTGTTTGCCAGTACTTTGTTTATGGATTATGTCCTGGGTGGTGGCTGTGTTTTCCTGCACTTGAACACCCTGGCCGTCTCGTCACACTAGCCCCTTTTGGAGTTTCTAGCGGCCTGGCGCACATGATTTAGTGTTTGCTTACCCCTCCCCACTACCCTTTCTCCTCACAAGTGACCTTCGGTCCTCATTTTATAATTAAATGAATTTCGTCATCATCATCTTTTTTATCTGAGCTTGCACTAAACATCACGCACGTCCTACGGGTGCGCGCCGTGCACTGTCTTCTTTTTTTAAAATAAATACTTCATGCATATAAAGCCTCGCTTCAAAGCGCGCGCATGATGAACCGATAGTGGCTGAATCTTTTCAACATTACCAATTCATCAAGTGCATACATCCAGTTAGGAGACTCAATTTGTGTTAGATACATGTCACGCACTTAAGGTACACCTTCTACAAAGTCCTCCCCCTGTCGATCTTATAATAACATCAGCACGTCTCACCAGCATACGCGTCTTCCACTTAGTGTGGATGTCCAGAAGAATAAACTTATTGAAAGGTACGCAATGGTCATTTTGGTAGCTCAAGTTAGCGAAATTAGGCTGCCATGTTCTACCTAGACACAATCTGTGTGTCCACAACACTGAAAGTCTAATTGCAAAAAAAAAAAAGCCAATAGTGTCTGAATTGTCAGCACGTGTCCTCGTAACCTGGCGGTCGGTCGTTCCACTGTGCGGGATGATAAATTGCTACTTTCATTCTGCTATCAGCCCACTGTTTTTACGGTAATTATAGTTCTTTTTGCACGCACTCAGCTTCCACGACAGCACAATTATCGCATCAGTGAGCCGATACAGGCCACATTTGAAAAAGCAAACAAAACTGATCAACTCAAAGAAGCATTCCTGCTACAGCATGACAAAAATAGCAGATACGGTGCATCTGAAATCAGCGCTTTATGATGCCAATGAAGATATGATTATCAGATACAGTTTGATAATACATAATTTTCACCTCCTCGGTTACAGTAACGTGCTCGTTCATCACTAAGCGGCGACTAGGCAAGGTGTCCTCTTCGAGACGTGGGAGGTTTTAGCCTAGGTCATCAGTCCGCGGGATGCCCAATAAATGTTTGTGCCAACCAAATCCAAGCATACCCGGCGTGGAAGCTTAGCCTGAGGCTGAGCATCAGGATACGAGTTCGGTTTTCTGCGACAAAGACCGCGATTCAAGCGGTGCGAAACAAGAGCAACCGTGGATATGGGTGCGCGTGCACATTAAGTAATACAATGGGGTCGGAATTGTTCTGAGCTCCCTACACGACGGCATGAGTCACGAGCACAGTGGAGCGGCGCCACCTTGAAGGAGTACCTGACGCGATCATTGCGACGGCGCAAAATATACATTTTCTAGCATGCATCTGTTTACGCTGTTCACACACCAAGGTTAGGAAAGACGATGACGTATGAACACAGTTTCTTAAACATCGCCGAAATTGCTGTCAGAGTCGCTGGACGACCGTGAAATTATCGCTGTTTGCGTGCACCACGTGTAATTGATGATAGGCGACAGAGTTGCAGCGGTGCTATCATGAATTGCTGTCCCTACGTAACTTAGATGTAACCTCCGACTGTGTTGACACGTCACTAGGAAACCACCCCCTCGAAACAGAAACCGAAAGAGGGCTTTGAAGGGCGCTGTATTAAAAAAATATTGATTGCGCTTCGACGGTCAACACGATACTATTTTTTGGTGTTCTCCATGCCAGCGCTTTCATTAACAGCAACAATACGAGAATGTCAAAAACTCGTATCAGTATACTCCTTTAAATACCTCGACATAGTGTACGACAAACTCGCCACAGTGGAAATGTGGTTCCAGGGGCTGGATAACTGAGCGCATTTTGTGTAATAACGCTTGCGTTTCTTTTGGATACCGTATGCTAAAAGCAGGCTTCAGCCCAAGACAGACCTAACAGCTCTGGAATTGCTGGATGCCCTTAGAGGGTCTCGGCAACAACATTTCTTGAAGATAGTCAGGAAACGGTGACGATAAATCATGGAAGTTCCTGCGAAAATATGAGCCAAATATTAATTAACTGCACGCAGCGAGAAGTTAGCGGTTAGGTTTCAAATACAGCTGGGAACCGCCCGACATTTTAACTATCATATACGTTACTGGTGGCGCCGACTATGTCGCTGGACATTTCTCGTTGCTGTTTTATAGGGACAAGCACATTTTCTTGATCTGGTGAATTCTGAACGAAGAAATAAAGCAAACAAGTTATCTTTCCGCAATCACGATATCAGCCACTGATATTTCTGCCTCAGGAAACTTAGTCGGTACCGCACAGCGGCGTCATTCGTTGAAAGGAAAGCAGATGCTTTCTATTAAAGAAATAGCTGGGGTTGAAACCGAATTGCGAATTTCATGGCGCGCACTGCAGTAATGTTTCGCTCACGTGTTCACATTAATGTCCACGACTGATTGGCACGGTTTTCTGACTTTGTTCCAAAAGTGTTGCAGGGCCGCTTTGATTGATCGACGGAATTTACGTCCCAAAAGCACGATATAATTATAGGAGACGCCGAGGGCTCCGGAAATTTAGACCACCTGGGGTTCTTTGATTGATTCCTGGGGTTTTACGTCCCAAAACCACCATTGATTATGAGAGACGCCGTAGTGGAGGACTCCGGAAATTTCGACCACCTGGAGTTCTTTAACGTGCACTGACGTCGTACAGTACACGGGCCTCAATATTTCGCCTTCAAAGAAATGCAGCCGCTGCTGCCGGGATTCGATCCCGCGACCATGAGATCAGCTGATCAGTGCCATATCCAGTAGACCACTGTGGTGGGGAGCTAGGGCCACTTTAATCCAGTGCTTTCATTTCTTGTGCGATCAGCTTGATTCGCCCGTGACCGTCATTTTGCAATGAACTCAGAAAGCCTATGAATTGGCAATGGAGTTTTACAGCGCTGAAACAGCCTATGCCACAGGAACACGAACCGCGCAGTACCCGTCACCTTACTTTTCCCCTTTCTCTGCTCCGTTTCATACGTCAGGTACAGCGCTGCCAGAGCCAGTGCTCGTGTTTACGCCGTGTGCTTCCGCGACCAAAAAGTAGTGCGTTGCTTGCTGTGAGCAAAGCAGCATAAATGCCCCGCTGGCAACCTTAAATCGTGGTACACTTCTCATAACTTTGACAATTCCCTTACAAAAATGCCATATATGGCGATATCAGGAATTGGGCAAATGTGGCTATATATGGCACGTGCCCGTATGTGGCCATATGTGGTCGTATTTTCCCAAATAGTTTTAGAAACATATGTGGCAATGAAAGACACACACGAGGAATGCCATACATGTACGGCTCCTATACGCATTAGGCAAATACGGACACGTAGGGACACGTGCCATATATAGCCAGATATGCATATATGGCCATATATATCTGGCTATATATGGCACGTGTCCGTACGTGTCCGTATTTGCCCAATATGCATCAAAGTCTTACATGACATTCCTCATGCGTGTCTCTCATTGCCACATATGTTTCTAAAACAATTTGGGCAAATATGGCCACAGACGGCACGTGCCATATATAGCCACATTTGCCCAATTCCTGATATGGCCACATATAGCATTTTTGTAAAGGAAAGCACGCTGCTATTTCTGGGGAAAGAATTGAAATGCGTGAGTTTGTATTTGAAGTTTATCGTTTGTCTGTCGGAGCAATACATATCTGTTTTTTCTTTTTCTTTACGGACAACCTGCATAGCCTTCACTGACGCTTGACTGGTTAACCTCTCTGTGCGTCTATCTTTCGATTTCTGTCCCTCTCTTGAACGACCACCACGACTAGAACGCGCACCTTCAATTCGCGATGTTAACTTAGACAATGTTAGACGTCCCGCCTTGTTGGCGACAGACACTAACGAAATTTTTATCCTGTAAGCCACAGTAGGAGAGCAAAGAAAGTTGACGGCCAGCACACGTGGTATGTGTCTTCGTTGCTGTCCTTGACTGGCATGTACGTTAAGAAATGGGCAGCTGTGATATCGTACGGTTCATCACACGAAAACGTCCCTCGTTTCTCTTCATTATAGATGCTGTTCGGCCTCTATCAAGTTTTATTTATGGACAGAACGAAAGAGGAAGCGAGTCAATTATAAAAAAAAATTCCTGCACCAAGATTGCCTCGCAGGTGCGACTAGAAAAGCAAAGCACAAAAGTTTTAGAAAGTGGAGAGACGTGAGCAGAAGAAGCGATTTTAAAGTTTAATGAGGAAAGGGGGACGTAGACGGTGAATTAGAGTGGAAAGGAAGAAAAGGAAGAAGCTAAGAACTGGAATGAGACGATTTCTGCCGTGAGCGTCCCTAGTCAAGGAAAATGACCTGGGTGTGGGCGTCCACTTATATATATAAAAAATGGAGAAAACTTCTGCCTATCTGATTGCTGTCCTCTTGCGATAGGAAACGTGTTCATCGATCTGCTTTGATCGCCCAGACGTGGCTCTCTCTAGATTTTGTTTTCGTCTGTTGGGTAGACCGGCAGAGGTGTCTCATGAATTTGCCTTGAGGCACATTTGTTGTCCATTTCTGCTGTCGTCTTAGGTTGGCTTGAAAACAAAAATTAAGCCTGTTCCACTGCAGTGAAGGCGCTATGAACTGCGGAGCAGTAAATATATGTTTCCCATCTGCTTTTGTTGTGTTTATGTCTGGTGTTTTCGAATTATTTTGCTTTAATTTGAACATATCCGAATAATTACCGCTAACGTGTATGTTTTATTTTTTATGTTAATCTGGTTTAATTTGGCCACTCTTAACCTGAATCGATTTAGTTTTATTTCTAACCTGCACTGATCAATGTTATGGGAATTCATCGGTGCATGTAAGGTAGTGTTGCTGCAGAGCAGAAGTGCGTGCATTTCCTTTGTGTGTCTTTTTGTGTTCCATCCCATTATGTGTTCCATCCCATTATGCAATTAATTACCCTTAATGTGTATTTTTTATTATACTAATTCGGTTTGTTTTCACTGTTTTTAACATGAATACATTTTACCTGTGTGAATTTTTTTTTATGGAAACCCCTTTTCACCGCGAAACGTCTTTGAGCACCAACGGCGCGAGCGACGGAAATACGGTCTAGCACACCTAGATCTGTCCGTGCGGGTCTCGTACGACTGGCGCAGAATACAGGCGCATACATTTCCAAATCTTTATCTGAAACATTGCACTCACCCCACAATGTACAGTGATCGCTGTCTGCGTTGCGGAGGCCAGCCAACTCTGACCCATATTGCGTGGGATTGCCATAACAGGCTACCCAACATTAACACACCAAAACTAAAACTACCCAGTATACTTTCCGGAAGAGAGCAGTGGGAGACTTGGCTCGCCAGCGAGGATCGAGGTGTGCAGTTACCGCTCCTTGATCAGATACGGCGGACCGCTAAAGCCAGTGGAGCATTGGACTAGGGGCATCGCCCACAGACTGCCTATACCTCTTTCTTTATTTAATAAACGTTTTTATATATACCCCGAGCAGAAACACTCCGCTGCGCGATTTCCTGATGGAGTCTGTTTTGGGCTCGTCGAAATGACGCCTGCGACCAATCAGTAGCGCGTCAATCGCGTCCAGAAACACGGCGTGCTGTTCGACCTTTACAGTTACTCCACCCGCTTTAATTGGCGGAGATAACGCCGTCTGCTTGAACGGTGACCTGTGACGACGTTCGTGACGTGATAATGGCATCGTACGTGTGCGGGAGTCCTGCGTAGTTGAGTAGTGGATTCTTTTCCTGGCATAAGGGCACCAAAGCAAGACGCGGGGCGAAAAAAAAATGGCAGATCCCACGTGCAGTGGGAATCAAGGAAATGCGAAGCACGCGTCAGGAACGTAAAATGGACCTGCATTGTGTGTCGCTATACCGATTTTGGTACATACAAAGTTAACGAAACGGCAGCAAGAGCAGCAAAACTGTGGCATGTAAACCATGCCGCTCATGACACGCACGATTGTAATGTTATGACCTGTCATTTACGTTCTTCATGCGGTCGTGTTGTACTATAGCAATGTTGGTATACATCCCATTAACGAAACGTGTGGCATGTAAATCGTGCCGCTCATGACATGCATGTCATGATTTTCATGTTATAAGCTCTCATTTATGTTCGTCATGCATGTATGTTGTGCCATACCAATTTTCGTGTACATCCCATTAACGAAACGGCCAGGAGAGCACAAAAACCGTGGCATGTAAATCACGCCGCTCATGACATGCATGTCATGATGTTCATGTTATGACCTATCATTTACGTTCGTCATGCAGTCATGTTGTGCCATACCAATTTTCGTATGCACCCCATTAACGAAACGGCCAGGAGAGCACCGAGACCGTGGCATGTAAATCATGTCGCTCAGGACATGCATATCATGATTCTCATGTAATGCCGTCTCATTTATGTTCGTCATGCGGTCATGTTGTGCCATTCCAATTTTCGTGTACATCCAATTAACGAAACGGCCAGGAGAGCACCGATACCGTGGAATGTAAATCATGTCGCTCAGGACATGCATGTCATTAAGTTCATGTTATGACCTGTCATTTACGTTCGTCATGCAGTCATGCGGTGCCATACCCATTTTCGTATACATCCCATTAACGAAACGGCCGCAAGAGCACCAAGACCGTGGCTAGTAAATCATGCTGCTCAGGATATGCATGTCATGATTTTCATGTTATGACCTGTCATTTATGTTCGTCGAGCAGTCATATTGCGGCGTGCCAATTTTCGTATACATCCCATTAACGAAGCGGCCAGGAGAGCACAAAGTCGTAGGCGGCTAGATAGATAGACAGATAGATCGGCGAGATAGATAGATAGATAGATAGATAGATAGATAGATAGATAGATAGATAGATAGATAGATAGATAGATAGATAGATAGATACGCTCAAAGTCGCCGAAGTTCGCTAAGGAATGCTTCGCATTTAAAATTTGTGATAGGTATGAATGATAAGCTATTCAACGTTTTTTTGTATCGCGTTACGTTCTACTGTTCGCAGAATGGCAGACAATTTAAATCCGAAAACTGTGCAATAAGCTCGTTTCATAGGAGCGATTGCCACGCTGTTATACATGCCACACATGAACTACCCACGATCGATCGATCAATCAATCAATCAATCAATCAATCAATCAATCAATCAATCAATCAATCAATCAATCAATCAATCAATCAATCAATCAATCAATCAAGTAATTGTTGAATATATGGTTATTAATGGAGTTAGCGAATAAATTCATCGATATATGGGCATTGTCAGTTCGTGCTCTGTGCTGTAACAAAAATTGATTTTCTAAGAATATTTCTAATTTGGCTTCCTTAGCACTGTTTAAATCAGGGATATGAAGCAACCTCACTTCATGACTTGTAACAGTAAAGACAGAATGAAACGTGATATTATGCAACGCGCTGTGCATTGAACAGATGCGCTGCAATGATAATTGTGCCCTAGTAATTGAGGGCTTTTTTCAAACATTCCCTACAACTCTGGCTTCCCCTCGCTATGGGTTTTCTTGTGGATAAGCACGCTTTACAGGGAAGTCTAGCCTGCATTTCGCATTTAGCGAATGTGGAGCTTGTGCCCTAGCAGACGTAGGCCATACTGGTTGGAAAAAGGGCAACGAGATGACAAGCAAGACGTGACCACGCAGTTTTGCGTGCGCTCAATGCTATTTTGTTGTTATCACTAATGCTTTGGTAGTTGTGGTGATGAATCAGCTGGATCATTAATTAATTACACACCTGGGAAACTCGTGTATCACATTCTGCATCGCTATGAAAAATATCGTCCTGAGAAATTCCCGGTACGCTGCATCATTTTTAGGTTTTTGTTGTGTTTCCAAATTATCAACGCAAAATGTGAAGAAACGGGCGAAGCGAGCGAGCAGCTGCACCTCTCGATTGCGGGAGTGCGGCGCATATGAAAGGCGCTTAAAAGAAATGTCACTACAGGATATCCGTCTTGATTGGCACGAAGGGGTTGCAAATGATGGTCACTTTGCTGGCTCCACGTATAAGAAGAAAATGTAGACACCGCGTTGGGAACGTACAGAGAAATAGGACTGGAGCACACCAGTCCTATTGGTCGTGGCTCTCCAGCAAATCACTACAACGGTAGATTAAGGCACGGAAGCATTGTGCTCGATTCTTATACGCGTGGGACGTTTGGCATTGTCGGTGTGCAATGTGCGACCAAACCTGTGTGGCAGCATTAAGTGCTGTTCTCAGTGCAGAGCTCCCTAAAACGAGAGAAACAAGCTAAGGCGACCTTGATGTTGCAATAACGTGCCTACAGTGGCGCTAGCCCCACGCCTTTTGTGGACTTTTCGTTGAGTTTTGAAGACATTAAGTGATTCGAGTCACGTGTAGCTCATACCCACGGAGCTCAGGCTGATAAGAAATATACAAAGCGGGTGGAGGCCACATGCAGTTTCTTTCTTTCTTTCTTTTTTGTGGCTCATACCCGGGCTGCGGGTATGAGTCACAAATCGTGTTATTACTGCATTATTGGTATTAGTAATTTATTATAGGTATAAGCCACACGCATATTATCATCGTTGACTACCGTGGCCAACCAGTCATGACAGCCATACATTCGCACCATCCCAAGGAAGTTTCGTAGGTACCAAACGATGCCCTGTATACTTTGCTCGAGGAATGACGGCGTCCTGTTTCCTTCCTAAGTAAGGACGAAGAGATTGGCGTGTGACTTACGCCATACTATTTTATGTGACAGTAGATTTAAAACACCTTTGTTAATAATTGCTCACCATTCCGCTTTAGAAATAACTTTTGCAAACGTGAGACGAAACTGAAAAAAATTTAACAGTGTTTTTTTAATTCATTTGGCGAGGTGAGTAATCAAAATGTAAAAATTATGGTCGACATCCCCCCAACCCCCTTCCGGTTCGCAACATGCTTATTATAGCGCCGTCTCTACTTATGTTCAGTAACATTTTTCTTCCTTATAGTCGAAGGTTTGCTAGCTTCGAGGACAACGACACTCTGACATCATTAAAGACGGAAGCCTTTAATGATGTCAGAGTGGCGTTGTCCTCAAACTCACGAACTTTCACAGCTATAACAAAAGGTAACAATTTCTATATAGGCCATAGTAATGCAATAGCTGAGGATACGCCACACAGGAAATATAGCTCTTGTAGTAGGTGCTAAGATCACAGGCGAAAAATGTTTTCGCGAAAAGAAAATCCATCAGAACTTCCACGAATCGTGGGAATCGAGATCATGCGAAGCAGTCAGCGAGGAAATTGCCTTCGACGAATTGTTTGGCATTGAGTCGAGTAGTACGAGAAGCGTGAATGCCTTTGGGCAAAGTGAATTGTGCTCTTAGCGTGGGCTTACCAAACACGTCGACAGCATTGTGGCGACTAAAAATTGGGGGACCCTTAAGCTTCGCCTTTAAGAGTTGAACGCGATAGCGAAATCCGGCCCCTAGTGTGCACTTCAACCACTCAGTGCATACTTATTAATGTGTGTTGTTACACACACACGCGCGCAACATTCAATGACAACACATACACGTCTGTATTGTCGAAGAGAAGTGCTCGCTATCATTCCCTGGTTGTCTGTATATATCATAAGGAAGCACCGTTCATTCGGGCATTCCCACAGTGTTGAGGAGCATGCTGAGCAACTGCAGAATTGTTTATCTCTCTGTGGTAAGAGCGGTCAACACACATTAAAGCAACGTGGGAACACCTGCCATGGGGGAGGGGTATATGGTGTGCTTCCATGGCAACTCGGGGGTCCGGAATTGATTCCTATCCCTTACCGCGTAGTAGGTTGCCTTCCGTGATTATAGCATGTTTGGCTGTGTTTGTTGTTTAAACCACACGCTAGAAATGCACGACATTGTTGTTAAGTGCACGCCAAATGTGTTCTGATCAAATTTTGTGTCCACTTTTGTTGATCCTAGATTGGGCGTAGGATGTAATGGAATGTAATCACCCGTGGTCCATACCCTAATTTTCCGGGTGGGTATGAGCCGCACGGAATTGTGTTACCGTTAAAGGGCAACTCCAGCGATTTCTCAGTGTCCACTGGTCTCAATAAAATTTTCAATATATATTCTTCTCTGTACTGTAATAATATACGCAAAGCCAGGCGGTTGCGAGTAATTCAGTTTTTCTGGAAATGAATTTTCAAAATTTTTAGCGGATTCCCACGCGGGTCCCCATGTGTTTTTGACATCATTGCCTTTAGCGCTGCCTAGCCGGGCAGGTGGGGCTACCAAAAGCAAAAACGGCGGTATATTAGGGCTCAAACCACTGCTGCCGTAACTCAGTGCAACGTCGGATGGCCTCACCACTGTCATTTTTCTGGCACTAGCTCTATATTTCTGATGGCGGGGAGGCTGTGACGTCATCGCATACGCTGCACGAGGCATCTACCATTTTGGTTTCGCTTTTAACGCACCGTTCATTCAGTTATTTAGAATTACTGGTGAGCTTTTGAGCAAACTGAACGACCCTGCAGGGCTGTCAGTACCATTCGAAAACATCGATATCAGAACGTGGTGAACAAACCGCCGGAGTTCCCCTTTAATCATGGGGTACATGACAAGTGCATCACGTTAGGGATGTAAAGATCAATCACTCAGGTTCTTCATACATCCATACTCTACCATGTCAATTTTCGTGTATACCAAGTGATCGAGTCGGCCAGCAGGGCACCAATACGCAGGAGGCTAGACAGACAGACAGACAGATAGACAGACAGATAGACAGATAGATAGACAGATAGATAGATAGATAGATAGATAGATAGATAGATAGATAGATAGATAGATAGATAGATAGATAGATAGATAGATAGATAGATAGATAGATAGATAGTGGTCATAGTTGCTCAAGATGGGCAAGAAAAATTTCGCTTTTCAAAAAATACTCGGAGACTCGGCAGTTAATTTATCATTACAGAATATGGCAGCTCACACCGGTTGAATGGACGACAGGAACACTAAAGACGTATCAACGCTTGTGTATGTCTTTCATGTTTCGTGTCGTACGCTCACCCAATGTGCACGGGCATATGCCGAAGAAAAGTGGGAGCAAAACCCATCCACAGGGTTTTATTGTTACCCGGCAGAATCGAGCCACGACGGTGCTGGGAATACAATAGGCAATGGTGTGAAGCACCGTTCTTCTTCTGGTTGAGTTGTTAGAGATACTCGCCACTTTCTTCTCCTTTCGCGAGTGGATTTCGGTCACGCCTTTAGTCCCAAAGGTCGCGACCTTAGTCTCAATAATTGCGTCATCAGAACTGGTTTTGAGACGTAAAACCCCACAAAACAACAATGTATGAAAATATATCAAATGCTCCTTTCCGCATAACAACACACAATCAAAACGCACTTATTGGACGTATATCCAAGGGCTAGTTGAAGGTCCAATAAAGAAATTGCAAGAAACACCTACATCACAGTAAAGACAAGAATTCCTGAGATTTAACTCTTCTAAACCTAGTCATCATGAGCGAGACATAAGTTTGGCTTATGTATGACCTGCTAATCTTGTCTCCCTTTGCTGCGACGTTTGAGCAGCAGCTTTGGCGTTGCTTCTGTTTACCCAGCCTGTCGTCTAGGTAAATCTATAGCACTGAATGACTCGAATTAGCCTTTCGCTGAAGGAAAAGTCTCGGCACAGATGGTCCAGCCATCGGGCCGTCCGTAGCGAAAATAATAAAAATATGGTAGCGAAGCATCGGCAAAGCAACCGTTAAGCTCTCGGCCAATCACGTTGTACCGCAGTGACGAGACTCAAAGCGAGCGCTGCTGCGACGCTATGGTTGCTATAGCGACGCCACTCTGCAGCGGAACGCATGGTGCCAGGTCAACACCTGGCGCACTTGCGCTCCGTCGGCTCAAGGTCATTGTGACGCTACGAATGACCTTGCGAGACTTGCCGTAGCAAAACCTTTCCAGCTAAAACAGAAGTAGCGCGAAAACCAGCAAGAGAAAGTGAAACTGCCACTCCATGTATGACTTATATAACGTTGAAAAGAAAAAGTCATAAGATATGTTTAAACGATGTTAAAGTGGTGGTCTGTGATCTCACTTAGGAATCTATGAACTACTGTGATTGACGTTTTGCCACCATGGACTGTTCTAACTTGTTACATTACAAAATATGGCGCAAAATATGATAATTGTTTTGTGCAGTGCTTGTTTTACTCGCGATATAGGCAAGTGCTTTTCTTATTCGTGCACGGATGACAGAATTAATATAAGAGTCAATGCAAAGGACGTTGTCCATAGTATTAAATTACTTACCACAGCCTGATAGGGAACACAAGATTTGTGGCGGGAAATTACGGGGTGTGACGTTATTCATGAGGACATTGTTACTACGTGGTCAGACCAGCATGCGCCTGCTGAAAAATATTGGCGTGTTTCGTTTACAGTTAAAAAAAAACACAAGAAAGAGGAAAACTTCGGAACGTTGCGTAGGGCGCAAGAATGCGTAGCACGTGGCTAAATCACTAGTATTTTCCAGTATTAACCGCACGTCGTCCCTTTGCGTGGGCGTTGAAATTGCAACAGTTTCTTGGCTCGTGTCAGTTTTAATAAATATTTATTAGTGGTTATAGCCCTGAGCGTGACTCCCGCTTCTTGCGCAGTGCTTCTCGTTGGCCTTTGACAAAATGCATTACAAATTTAAAACAAAAATATAAATACTACTAAAGAGGACGTGTGGTGTGACGTTGTGATAGATACATTAGAGCATTAGTTCTTATTCATACTAAACAGGAATTCAGCTACGAGATGCTTCTGTTGGAGAACGATTTCATCTGCGCCCTTTTTTTTATTGTATTTAGTGTGTAACACTTCAGTTAACTGCTGTTATTTGCACTGAGTTTTCTGCCAAAGTGTCATCTGTTCTGTTGTACTGAGTAAGCATTTCGTCTTTAGCGTTATAACTATAGGTTGTATCTTTTTCGGGTACTCTTTATAATTTTGCAATGTCAGGCTCTTGTGATGATTGTTTTCATTATAGTGACCCTGCTGCATGCGCCAGCATATTGCCCTGCAGTGTCAATAAATAAATAAATAAATAAATAAATAAATAAATAAATTGTAAATTATTTAGTGGCGAGAACGCGAAATTCGAATCACTTACAGAGTGTATCGGCCTGAAGGCAAGACATCGTTGAGTGTTCGTTCGCTCGTTCCTCCGAGTTCTGTTCTCTGTGTGTGTGTCGTACCCTATATAATTACAGCGGGGATACGCCATTGTACATCATCGCCGGGGTGCGAGTGCCACTACCAGACAGCTAAGTGAAAGACTATAGGATCAGCTGCGGCTTTTTCTTTTTGTTGAGGCAGCTATCTGTGTTTTACAAAAAAGAATGAATGTTCGGTAAGTTCGTGGCACCCATTTTTCTAGCTTTATTTCTGCCACATGCTCAGCCATGCTATCTGAGTTAGTTTATGCGTTTTCTATTACGCTTTTTTTTCTTGCGTGCTGTTCTTGCAATGGGCTGTCGCCTTACGAAGGTTCATGTTTGAAAACCTCTTCAGTGCCAGTGCTTATCAGCATAACAATACTGAGCTCTCTCAGCTGTATTCATGTTTCAGCATGGTCCGTTTAAGAAACATGGCGTACATAGTCAGTGCTGGGATATAATGCTGATTGCGCTACCTTATTCCGAGGCTTGGCTTGGTGATCCGGCTGCCACGCTGCTGAGCCGCTGTCGCACCGTGTGGTTGTGGTTTCCGCTGCAGCGACGAAGTACATGCCCGCCATCGCTACCATCAGGTACTTTTCTGTTTCCTGCATGCTGATGGGCTTCATGGTTGTAGGAGTTAGGCCTTGTCAGCTTTTAAGACGCCCGCATTCCCTTCACGACGTTGTCACTGTTCAGCCAAAAAATTGGTTGTACTGCAGCGAGTCATCTGGGATATACTATTTTCTTTTGGCAGCACGCATCTCAAGCCCTCTTTTAAAGGACAGAAACAGTTTAAATTAACTCGGTGCATGTGTACCAGCGACAGTGATGTGTTCCTAAATGTTGGGAGCTTGAGGCCTTGTGTAAATATCGCGTCGCTTTCAACTGACGGCGCATGCCTTGGAAGGGGACTTCAACGTTTACAGAACCTCCAGGTATGAGAGAGCATCAACATGCAATAGCGTGCAAACATGCGACGTCTTAATACTGGAACCTTTGAGTGAGAGAGAGAAAGAGAAAGTAATTGCCAAAGAATGTACAGCGAGCCAACCAATAAACACTACCTAGAACATGCCATTCTGGAATGAAGCGGGCGGAGCACTTCGACAAGCCATGCCAGTCTTCTTTGGCTTAGTCGCCGGAGGTGCTGACGCCGACAGCTGCTACTGAATCATTTTAGTACGCCTTTAAACATTGTTCTCAATACGTTCGACAGAGCCGTTTTATCGGACGGTTCTAGGAAGTAACATTTTCTTTTTTACACATACTGCGTACAGGCTTGTTCCTAAATGGCGAAGGGACCTGGGTTGTAGCCAGATGTACGTCGCTACAGTCTTCCCCTTGAGTTGTTCCACCACTGACAAAACACACTTCTCATCACAAACACACACAAAAAAAGCTAATCGTGACGATCATAATTTAGGATGCGAAGCTACGAAAAAGATTGAATATATGGTACAGAATTTCTTTAGATATCAAATGAGCTCCGTTATCACGTATAACAACGTGTGCATAATGTCGTGTTTGAAAAAATTGGCAGATCCTACGTGCAGTGGGATTCAAGGAAATGCGAAGCACGCATCAGGAACGTAAAATGGGCCTGTTTCGTTGTCTCGCTACACCGATTTTGGTACAAATGAAGTTAACGAAGCAGCCGCAAGAGCACCAACACTGTGACATGTAAACCATGCCACTCATGACACGCATGTCGTGATTGTAACGTTATGACCTAACATTTACGCCGCTAATAGCATGCATATCATGATTGTCATGTTATGACCTGTCATTTATGTTCGTGATGCAGTCATGTTGTGGCATGCCAATTTTCGTATACATCGCATTACCACAAAGGCCAGGAGAGCATTAAGACCGTGGCACGTAAATCATGTCGCTCGTGACATGCATGTCATTATTTTCATATTATGACCTCTCATCCATGTTCGTCATGCAGTCATGTAGTGGCAAACCAATTTTCATATACATCCCATTTACGAAACGGGCAGGAGAGCACAAAGACTGTCGCACATGACATGCATGTCATGTTGTTCATGTTATGACCCGTCATTTATATGCATCATGCAGTCAGGGTGTGGCATAGAAATTTTTGTATGCATCCCATTAACGAAACGGCCAGGAGAGCACCAAAACCATGGCACGTAAATCATGCCGTTCATAACATGCATGTCACGATTTTCATGTTATGACCCGTCATTTATGCTCGTCATGTAGTCATGTTGTGCATACCAATTTTCGTATGCATCCCGTTAACGAATCGGTCAGGAGAGCACAAAGTCGCAGGCGGATAGATAGATAGATAGATAGATAGATAGATAGATAGATAGATAGATAGATAGATAGATAGATAGATAGATAGATAGATACGCTCAAAGTCGCTGGAGTTCGCTGAGAAATGCTTTGCATTTAAAAAAATAAGGTTGGGGAGGGAGGATGAGGAGGTTAGGGGCGAGGTTCAGAGGTGGTGGCAGGAAAAGAAATCCGGAAAGTGGAATTGAATGTATTACCTACTATATTTTAATTACCTTTCATGAACGATAATGGAACTACATGAGCGTAAGGCCACTGTGCGCGCAACACTAGAAGTAGTTTGCTGGCACTAAGGCAAATGACCACGTTGACAGATATTGTCGCGCACCTTGCACGAATAAGGTGGTAACTTAGAGGAATAACATATTTGAATAATTTCCATGTTACAGTCGCTCCGTCAATAGGCTAGGCAGAAAACGAGGAATGAGGTTTCTATGAAATGCGCAAGAATAAATACCAAGATACAAATGAAAGTAATCTACAGAGCAGTAAAATAGAGGTTATGCACGTAAATTGAAGCAAAACAAAGGTGCGGTATATGAGCGTGTTGTCAAACGACAACAACGACGACAACAATGACGACAATAACGATAACAACAACGATGTCGACGAAACAAGAATGACGCGACGACAACAACATCAATACCAGCAATGACGGCAACAGTAACAACAATAAGGACGATGGTGAGAATAAAAATGATGACAACGACAATATAGACAACGACAACGGCGGCAATGGAGATAACCGCGATGACAAGGACAGTAACAACGACAATGACGATAACAACGAAAACAACGACAAGGATTAAGCAGTTGTGATTCGTTCATGTGTGTAAATCACAAGGAAAGCAGCAAGTTATGTTTAATAATCGCTCCCAGCCCTTCCATTCCCTGCATGTACTTCTTCCCCATAATGACATCCCACAAAAGAAAAAAGAGCCAGGCCTGGGCGGAATCGCAGGACAGTGACAGCGTAAGCTGGGGGAGCGACCTAGTGCAAGTAGAGGTGGTAGGTGTCCCCTGCGCCATAACTCTTATCATTTCGCCAAGTAGGGAAGTGCCCACTACGCCATAATTAATGCGGTAATGTAACGTGCAAATCTGTATAACCGCACATCTTAGAGAGTCTCTTGGCGTCGTTTTCCCGAGAACGAACCGAACTGTCGGCCCGGCGTCGACGGCCAGCTGCGGTTTGGGCTTCTCTCCGCACAGCTGTCTGTTATGCCTGACGTTGCCTTGCTGCAGCAGCGCGCCTAGCTCTGCCACTCGCATCTTCAGCAGCGGTCCACACCTTGCGAGCAGGCGCCATCAGGTATATCGAAGAGTCAAGTCAGGTTGCTGTCGGGGCTGCGCACGTCGCCTGTCGCGTGATGTATGGCACGATACGACAAAACTGCTTCACGAGGCAGCGATTCGTAGTAATGATGACGGATAAGTTGAAGATTGTTTCACAATGGTGATGTTGATGATGCCTCTGTAATGGGTGCAGAGCTACAAAGCATGCACCCCTGTGTTCTTTCGACTGATTCCTCGAACTCTTTATGCGATCCACTTTCCGCGACGTGTAATGACATATTATTATTCTGGCACGTAACGTTACATTTGTTAATGAGATTGCTCGGCAGGCATTATAGCTGTTTAGGTCCTTTAGCGAAGATTCTTCAAGCAAAGCGTAGCTCAGTAGTAGAATGCTCGACTGACAAGCAGAGGGGCGAGGGTTCTAATCGCCCTCAGTCGTGGTTGTTTTTTTTCTAAAATTGCCGTGATAGTGGTTACGGACACGGGCGGCGGCGGCGGCCAACTACGGCGCCAAAAACGGCCCTTGTGATCTCATGACAGCTTACGCTGTAAAAGTGCGTGAGATCATGCGATTTGTGGGTGTAGATGTGATACGAAGTAGTCAGCAAGGAAGCTCCCAGTGCCATGTTGTGTGGTTTTAGGCCAAGGGGTGCGAGTAGCATTAACGTCTGTGCAAATATAGTTGGGAGCATAACGTGGGCTTACCAGGCTCGTAAGCAGTAGTGTGATGCACAATGGTGCACAGTGGTGCAGAGCTGTGAACAGAGGTGCACGGTGAAGCACATTGGCGGACTGTGGCGACTAGTTAGTGCACAGACATCCCTTTTTGTCTAAGAGCAATGCACGCTGAGGAGAAATGCACGTTGGAGTATTCCTACGAGGTGGAGCAAAGCGATATAATAGCCTGCGGGTTAATACACATGAATTGTTTTGTCACACTGCAATAAGCGTGGTTTGCACACGCCACAACCACGCGGGACCAGCCTACCATGCACAAGTGCTAACATGCTTGCTTAGCATGCTACCGCAAGCATGCTTAGCCTGTTTAACACCGAGGGACCCGGGTTCGATTCCTATTCCCTAATGCGCGATTGATTCCCTTCTGTCATTACAGCATGTTTGTTTTTGTCTGGTAGTGTGAATGGTATCTCGCTGTCTTGTTTAATCCCCGCAAAATGTGTTCTCATAAAACTCTCGGGATATGTTTTTGTCGTTCCTTGATTCACATAGGCTGTAGTGTGAACATTGAATCAAGTGGGGAAAAGGTGGGCATGAGCCATATGTGGTCATGTTATCGTTAATCATGACGTAAATCATGTCACTATTAACCATAATACTAGCATCAATAATTCATGTTCTTCATACATTCGTAGCCTACCACGCGAATTTTGGTATGTGCAGATTAGACGAGACGACTAAGGGAACGCCGATTGATGGATGTGTGGCGTTTAACGCCCCAAAACCATTACCTGATTATGAGAGACGCCGTAATGGAGGACTCTGGAAGTTTCGACCAGCTGGGGTTCTTTAACGTGCACTGACCTCGCACAGCGCACGGGCCTCAACATTTCGTCTCCATCGAAATGCAAATTATATATATATATATATATATATATATATATATATATATATATATATATATATATATATATATATATATAAATATATATATTGTAGTAACGTGAGCCGCAGACAGCTTACCAAGAAGCAACTGAACATTTATTGGAAGGCGCACCATATATATATAGGCGCAGAACCACGTGAACGGTTGCACAGCAATGCGCGCACTGAGTGCGCAGTGATATGTGACGTCACGCTACAACACACACACACACACACACACACACACACACACACACACATACATATATATATATATATATATATATATATATATATATATATATATATATATATATATATATATATATATATATATATATATATATATATATATATATATGTGGGTTGCCGGTGAACGCTTCTCCAACGCGAGCAGTCGGTATTTCTCAATCAAGAAACTTGCTAGGAGACGCTTCCTGCGCCATCGTTGTCTCTCGCGGGTGAGGGCGCGTTCTCCTTCTTTGCGAACTGGTAGCGTTCCTCTAAGAAAGAGCGTTTCCATAGCGTCCGCCGCGGTGGTGTAGTGGTTACGGTTCTCGGCTGCCACCCAAAATACGCTGGTTCGATCCCGGCCGCGGCGGTCGCATTTTCGATGGAGGCGAAAATGCCAGAGGCCCGTGTACTGTGCGTTGTCAGTGCACGTTAAAGAACCCCAGGTGGTCTAAATTTCCGGAGCCATCCACTACGGCCTTTCTCTCCTCTCTATCTCTTTCACTACCTTTACTCCACCCCCACGGACGCTTAGCCGTGCTCCCTACATGGGCTGCAGAAATGAGCGTCCTTTCCTAACCGAACCACAATCATCATCATCATCAACCATAGCCAACGCGCGCCTTTCGCTCTCTCTCTTTGTCTCTCTCTCTCTCTCTCACTCAAGATAGCAGAGGCACGCGCCGGGAGAGAGAGAGAGAGAGGCACGCGCGGGGAAGCACGCGCCGAGGGCGAGCGCGTTCCTCCCGGCACGCGGGTTACGCCTGGCGACTGACGCCTGACGCGTGGGAGCTTCGCCCCTAAAAAATGCACGATAAAACGATGAAATTGGCCTCGATGTCGAGCTGTAGGTGCAGCACCGTCATCGCGTCAGTGTGGACGGATAGGCGGTGGGCGGGGCGCGTTGAAATGTGCACAGCGGAGCAACGCTGTGAGCGGTTTGAGGCAACTGTTAGCTAAATTAAAGCGTTGACTGTAATTAGGTGGTTAGGACATGCTCGGATGCCACGTTAGTGCTTAAGCACGCGGAACGTTCCTATGACATGTGAAAGAAGCGTAATTTGCCACTCCGTGGGACGCTGGCATCACCCAGCCTCACAGTCTGACATCCGCGACTTTTGCCCCTCTTTTTTTCTGTGTCCATACTTAAGTTGTGTTTCGTCTACAATGTTGGCATTGACGTTACATGACTGCAGTGTAGGTTCAGTATTGGGTTCTCGCTAGTTTCTCACAATTAGCTGCAGAATCGCTTCATACTCTCCAATTGTCATCGAACAAGTAGCCTAACCGCCATAAAATTAAGCTCGTCCCTCCCTCCTCTCTGTGATTGCAGTTCTGTAGCTTCATTGTCTTTTTCGTAAAATTTACCAAAACAACTCTGTGAGAGAAAAGTTACTAACAAGACCATTATACATATCAGCTCGCATCATTCACCGCAATAAAGTTGGCATTCCATCTTCTCATACTAGATGTTTTCATAACTCATTCATACCCAGAACTTGTGTCAGTTGGGATGACCTTCCCCATGACATTGCTTATAGAACAGATTTTACTATGTTTCGCAAAACAATTGCTCTTCTTTGAATATATATATGTTTGTTCCTTCTTGTGTAATTTCTCCTTATTGTTACAATTCTTTTCGTATATCGCCGCTGCTATTTTAAATATTTGTATTGTTTTGAGCTTTCGCCATGCGCTTTGTACTTTTAATTTTTTCCGTTATGCCTTGTTGTTTTTGTTGTGTTTATGTATCTCCACTCCCCGCTGTAATATCCTTGGGCCCTGAGGGTACAATAAATAAATAAATAAATAAATAAATAAATAAATAAATAAATAAATAAATAAATAAATAAATAAACCACTGTCAGTGCCAAGCTTCTCCCTTATCAAGGGGGACGTTCAGCCCGATAAGCACCACAGTATTGCAAGTATCAGTATCTGAAGCAAGACAGCGGAGTAGAGAAAGCGAGGGTGCGGGTGGAGGTCTTTCATCGTCGCCCATGATTTCCTTGAGCGTTAAAGCTTCTTCATTCGCACCGGCCGCATTTAAGGGGAGCATAAATGTTACAGGCCCTTGTACTGTGCGATGATAGTGTCGGTTAAAGAATCCCCTGTGGTCGAATTTACCGGAGTCCACTACGACATCTCGGACAACCATGTCATTGTTTTCGGACGAAAAAAAAAAAACTGACGATATTAACAAAATTTCTTAAATATTTCGGCATTTCCGAAACAGATACCACGGCTGTGCCATCGCTCGAAAATGGCCGTCAAAACGTTCCAAGGTCTGCAACGATAAAATATTTCTCGTAAAGTTTTCATGGGCTATATATATAGCAGCTGAAACCCTCTCGTTATCACGATTGTTCTCATTGTGGCTGAGCAGCTAATGAGACCGCACTGTTATGTAACACATTTTCTGACCATACTTGTAGTGCTATTATGGTTAGCTCACACAATATCTAAGCCTCAAGGGAGCGAAACGGAAGGAACTGCTTCAATTCATCGCCGTGGCAAAGATTAACTGCCACACGATGGTGCCATCAGCAAACCGAGGGAGTAATAGTTGTTGCACCGGGAGTAAAGCTTACCTCCATGAAAATTTCCCGTGACCGCGGCGGCCCAAGCTAGGATAGCCAGCGTGTGCGTAAGCAAACAGTCCTGCGAAAAATCGGCTGCGAACAGACTATTTGGTTAAAAGGCCGTGACCACTACGGCAGAAGCAAAGGTGATGCCTTTTACGTGACATATGAACAAAGAGATGGGAAGAATCGTTCTTACAAAAATTTTGCTTACGCCCAGGTTGTGTTGATGCGCGAGGTGGTCTTCTGATGGTGTACGCTGCAAGGGCAAGCCGTCCCTAGACGTCGGTGTACTGTGTCGTGGATCGTGCGGTGCTGCGATTGCTGTTAGTTTTTGCGGCGAGTCATTTTTCCACGCTGCAGTACACGGTGGAATTTGGAATTGAGGTGCGACGCTGAGTGAGCAGACCCTATATACTGGCCAGCTCTGCTCAGGACGTCCAAGTCCGGGTCACAGCAAGGGCCCAAGAGGTTGCCTTCAGCCCCGACTGAGGGCCATCTGGTGGGGTCACAGAGCTCATCACTCCCAGTACCGATAATAAAAGTTTTTCACTCACACTACGAGCTGAACGACGAAACGCCTGCGAGGCGCATGCGAAGAACGCTGTCTTCACGTCGTGTTGCGTTACCTATGTGCTTTTGAGGTGCCACGTTAAGCTTGCGTTTATTCTCCGCATCGTCATTTTTCACGAATGAAACATTCGTGGTTAATGGAAATTCGCCGTGGTGCGTGTATAATTCTGTGCTACCGACCGGAATAGCTCAACACTATGGCTGGACCATCCTAACATGTTAGCCTTGATGGGAGCCAAGCGGTAGTTGAAGCAAGTGAAGGTGTGCGATGTTGTATCTTTTTATTATGTGCTGGTTTGGCCTTGGTTTAGCAGCGATAACACATGTGCTGTGTCCGCATCGGCGAGTTTTTTTTTTTTTTTTAATAAATGTAATTTAAGGAGAGGTTGGTGCCCATGTGCGGCGCCGGCTACTCCTCTTCTCTTACAGGGTGGCTTACAACACAAAGTTACGTACACTTCATCAAAGTTCATCAATACAAGTACTCGGGCACGGACACATGTATCACATCACATCACACATATAGAGTCACTTTTCCAGTACACATATCACATCACATCACATCACACATGTAGGGTCACTCTTCCAGTACAACTGTCCATTAAAGAAGACATTCATAAGTTTCCAGTGTCCACACATCAGTACCGTCCACACTGTCAAGTTCAACATGATCACATAGCGCATGTAGACTGTCTCTTAATTGCTAGTGACAAATATAGGAACATGTAGAAGATACAGGAAATATGTACCCCTAGTGCTTCATAATAATTGCGATGCAGGCCCCAACATGATGCAGGTTAATATTTTTCCGGTATCCTTGAGTCCTCTAAGAAGTTCACGAGTGCTCGTGCCGCGGCGTACTGTAATTTCTGTGTAGGCCAAGGGCCCAGAATTTTCGCTAATGACAGTGGGCGTCTGTCCAGATTATTAATGTCTGTAGAAGTTTTTTGCGTGGGGCATGATAATTTTTACAATGAAGAAGAAGATGTTCTATGTCTTCTTCAGCCTCTTCACATGAGCAGGTGGGGCTGTCATTTCTCCTTATCCTATAAAGGAAGCTCCTAGTATAGGCAGTACCTAGTCGTAACCTATGAGTTACTGTTTCCACAGATCGGTTAATCCCAAACGGAATATGAAACGTCATTCCAGGATCTATATTGAACAATCGCGAGTTTTGTGCACCATCTAAAAACCAAGTTTCCTCGGACAAGCGTTTGCATAGTCCGTTCAGATTACATCGTGCATCACTCGCCGTTAGAGGTAAGAGTGACATATCGTTCTGTTGATGAGCTGCGCGGGCCATGCAATCCGCTGTGACATTTCCTGTGATTTCAGAGTGACTGGGAATCCACTGAAAATTTATATCGTGGTCTAAATTTGTTGCTATGGCGTACGTTTTCTGTATTTCGTATGTCAACGGGCTGCTTGTTTTTCCCAGGCTGATTGCTTTCAGGCTGAGCAATGACGCCTGCGAGTCACTTAGAACAACCCACCGAAGAGGCCCCGACTGGTCACATATAAAACGTAGCGCCGAAAGTATCGCGTAAAGTTCTGCCGTTGTGGATGTTGTGGAATGACCGAGCTTGTAAGCTTTTTTCTCTTGGTATGCAGGAATGACGTATGCCGATGTAGAGCTTTGCTTCAAACATGACCCATCGGTGTAGACGTGAATACGGTCCTCATATGTAGTGTAAAGATGAGATAAGGTTAAGTGCTTTATCTCAATTAACGGCATGTCACACTTCCGAGCTATTCCTGGAATCGAAGTGACGATTTCTGGAATCGCTAGTTTCCACGGAGGATGATTCATGCTTGCAGGCCAATATTCGTCTACCGGCAATAAGTTTTTGCACTGCAATATAGATTCATGCATTCGTGCGCCTGTTCTTTCATGAAGAGCTCGGTATAGTGGATGATTAGCGTGTTGCGTAGCCAACCGAAAGTAGTGGCGGCAAGTTTCTGTAAATCTGAGAGCTGAAAAAGTTGGCTGACGGGACTCGGCGATTACCAAGGCGCTGGCAGATGCGCGCGGTACGCCTAGACATATACGCAGGCTTCTGGCCATTAATCTTTGAAGCGTATCCTCTAAACTGCGAGATATGCCATGTAAGATAGGGGCAGAGTATGCTATTCTTTGATTAATAATGGCTGCATGAATGCGTAACAAAGATGAAGTGGAACTGCCCCATCTGACTCCCGCAATTCGACGAATAATATTAATTATGCCGTTTACTTTAGCCTCCAATGCTTTTGTTTGTGGAGCCCATGACAGCCTCCTGTCCAATATAACTCCTAAGAACTTGTGTTGCCGCACAAGTTGCAGACGCTGAGAATCCAGCTTGAGCTGGAATCTCCTGAGGCATTTTCTTGTGAAAGGAAGCACTGCGGTTTTCTCGTGAGAAAGCATCAGACCTCTGCTCTTCAGAAACTCATTAATGATTATTAGGCCACTTTGTAGTCGCTGTTGAACGGATTGAATATTCGAGCCTGATGCCCATAGGCATAGGTCATCGGCATATAGTGAATAATGTAAATAGGCTGGCAAAATGTGGGCCAATTCAGCCATAACGCAATTGAAGAGAAGTGGACTTAGCACGCTGCCTTGCGGAACACCTTGGTTTACAGGATGCTCCCTGCTTTTTCCATCAGCTGTTTCAATGTAGATCTTCCTATCCTTTAAGAATTCCGCAATCCATCTCAGTGTTCGGCCAATTATACCCAACTGAATTAGTCCATGCAGTACGTAAGTGTGGCTAGTTGTATCAAATGCGCGCTTGATATCTAGGAACACTGCAATGGTGAGCCTTCCGCAACTTCTCTCATGTTCGACATAGGTGACCAGGTCTAAGATAGCATCCATCGTACACCGGCGCCTGCGGAATCCCACCATATTTTCTGGCAGTGCGTTAGTGCATTCTGTCCACCATTGAAGCCTAGCGTCAATCATTTTTTCCATAAGTTTACAGAGGCAACTTGTCAGGCTGACAGGACGAAAGGAGTCTATAGATAATGGAGTTTTGCCAGGTTTTAGTATGGGAACCACTCTTGCTAATTTCCAAGATGGAGGAAGGCATTCCGAAACCCATATATCATTCAGTAGCCTCAAAAGGGTCTTCGTGGCCAAAGGGCCCAGGTTCTTCAGAGCTGCATATGATATGCCGTCCGGTCCAGGTGCTGTCTTCTGCCGGCAAGAATCGAGCGCGTTCTGCAATTCCCCTAGCGAGAAAGGCTGGTCTAACTCATGGTGATGTGTGTTGAAAGATACATTGACCAATGCTTTTACTTGTTCAACAGAGCTACTATATTCAGGTGTATCGACTGCTTCACTTCGACGTGTGATAAGTTGGCAGAACTCGTCTGCAATTGTCGTTTCTGGCACTTGTTGGACCAAAGCTAGGACTCTGAACGGTTGTTGGTGGGTTACTGGCCCACTGAAAGACCTTAGAACGTTCCACAATTTTGCCTCTGCCGTAAGGGGGGTAAGGGAAGTGCAGAATTCACGCCAGCGCTTCGTACCTACTCTATTAAGCTGCCGTTTCATGCGTTTTATCGCTTGTATCAATTCTCGAAAATGTTTAATATTTTCTCAGAAATAAACCACTCAATACAGTCAAGTGTGCATCACTGCTATGGCTGTTTAATATTTTCTCAGAAATAAACCACTCAATACACGCAAGTGTGCATCACTGCTATGGCTGTGGGGTCCTGCACATGCAAGAAAGCAGCTTACACTGGCGCTGGAGTACCATAAGAATGGGAGGACGTGTTCTATTTTTCTTCGCACTCTTTCCTTTTCTTCCTCCCTTTGTTTTGTTCTTGTTTTTACAAGTCCTTTTTACAACAAGACCGGCTTTTTGAGTAATGTACATTTTCATTTAGGAAATTTAACCCTGACTTGTCGAATGCGCCTTGAAGTACAATAATAAAGTGCACGCACGACGTTATGCGAATCAGCATGAGTTCGTGAAGGCTTGTCTCATGCTAGAATTGAATATTTGCGCGAAGTGATTCGATGAGACATGCTAAGTATAGGTTCCATTGTTGCTGTCAAAGCCTTAAACTGTAAAGCCAGCTTTTGGAACCTCACAACATAAGTTTACATAATTAGACTGCATTACGAAAGACCCTCGAGGAGTGCTCTGTCGGTGAAATTTTTATGCATGTAGCGCCTCTGAAAGAGATCACATGGCGTAAGCAAAGTTATACGGAGAGTTCTGAGCAGGAAATGAATCCTTATGGAGTGCCTTTTTGCAAGAAATCATCACTGAGAGTGCTAGGCCTTCTGAGATACGTTGTCAACGTTCGGCAGCTCTGCACGCATCTCCAACAGATCTCAATGAAAATGTGCTTTATGAAATCGGCTCGACAGCATCCTTTCGGGCACAGCGTCATGCTTTTGAATCTCTTTCCTGCACTGCCGAGAAGCCACGTTATCCTACTGTACGCGAACTGCACTATTCAAGAAATGCAACTGGTACGATCTATAGGAAAGCACGCTATTCCACCGTGAAGATGATTTTTTTGTTACTTTAAATATCTTCGTTTGTGTTACAAGTTATGCCAAAGAAAGCGGTTCACCAACACATGTTATTTTTTTCTTGTGATCATTCTCGGAAGGATTCTTGTGAGTCTGCACCGGACGCGTAGGACGATAAAGACAACGTATCCGTTAGGAGTCACAAGAAACCTTGCGGAAATGATCGCGTTTGAAGAAAATTGTCACCGAAAATGCCCATGGTACGTTACTTCCCCGTTCGACCCTTGGGATGAACGGTTGGCTCCAAGGGAGGAGCCGTTGGTGTGAGAAGCGCAAAGGAAGGGGTTAACATTTAGTCCATAGAGGAGCATGTGCAAAGAGCAACTCTTGGTCTCCTCGATATTTCTATGGACTAAACGGTTCGTACTCTCGCAGTTAGTCTCTAAGGGACAAATCATCCGTCATTTAGGGACGAATGGCTTTGGTAAGTCAGTTACTCCCCCACTCCGCACACACACACGCAGTCACCGCAGGGATGAAACCCACTGCCCCTTTTCTTCCTTTTTGGCTTAGAGTACAGATTAGCGGGAAGGTTCTCGCTTGCGAACCTCGTGGCTGCGGGATCGAATTCCTGCCACAGCAGCCTCATTTAGATAGGCGCGAAATCCACACACTCACACACATACAAAAACACTCGTATACTTAGATTTAGGCACGCATTAAAGAACCCCAGGCGGTCAAAATCGCCCCGGAGTCCTCCACCCCTGCGCGTACCTCATAATCATGGCTGGTGCAATGACAGCTAAAGGAAAGAGGAATTCTGCAATGACGAAGCATAGAGCGCTCTATAGTTACGTCAGGTGAGAGATGATTAGAGGTTTGTGGAAAGGTGTGGTGATGCCAGGACTTGCATACGGAAACTCAGTGGTGTACATGAGGTCAGAGCTGCAATAAGGGTTGGCCGTGAATCAAACGACGGCGGGACGTCTTACATTGGGCGCCTATGGGAAGACCACAAGTGAGGCTTTTAAGGGGGATATGGCGGTGGTCTGACTTTTGGGGGAGGGTAAGCCCAGGGTAAAATAAGGTGCGAACAGTGATTAAGAAATAAGAAATAATGTAGACGGGCATGGAAAATATTCAGGTATTTGTACAGGAAGAACGCTGACTCACAATGGAGGAAGAAAACTATGAGTCTTACCAGCAAGTATACACACAGCCGTACATAATGAATCGGCTGAGGCAAAAAAGAGCGTTAACAGCATGGTCAGAGCGGCGGAGAAGTCAGAGCGGATAGCCGCAATGGAGAAGAAACCGGCACTGAGCAACTACAGAAAAAGGAAGACGAAATCAAGAGAAAAAAAAATTATAACTCAAGGAGGAGCGCTTTACTATTTGAAGTAAGGTCAGGTTGCCTGAGAACACGAAGTTACAGAACGAAATCCAGTAAAGAAGTGGATACATGTACAGTGGTCAACTCTCATACCTATAACGACGGAGCATCGTGCCGGAACTACACGAGCGACATCTGCAGTTGGAAACGGGCCACATCTGAGCATGCGCAGCGCCACTGACGCACCTGCCTTGCATTCTCGACCCTTGGTTATCACCGCGGATGCAACAACCGCTTTGGCCGTCAGTGGCGCTGTCAACGGTTCAGCGCAATAACAAAAGAAAGAAAAAAAGAAAAAAACGAAGCGTATTGTTGGCAGCGCCCGATGCATGCTGTGCTGCGTTCTAATTCTCCGTTCGCGGTCACATTGTCCCAACAACAGATTTACGCCCACTTATGAACTCTACAAAGTTTTCTGTGGTTTTTTTTTTGCGTCAGGCTGCTCCAACTCTGAATCGAGTGCTCGAAGCATTTTATAAGGAAAGTCGACTTGCTGATGCTCCCCGTAGTCGGCCAGAAAGGGCTACAACCGACGAAGGACCGACTGATCGTCGTATGTATGGTCAATCCAAACTACATTTAGTCGCAGTCAACGCATCGTTGGTAAGTTACAATTAATAGTGGGTTTACGAAATTAAATGACAGCGCATCGGGAATAAACGCTATGCGCTATAAAAAATTCACAGAGCGATGCGAATATACATTATGCGGCGCATTGCCGGTATGATATGATACCGCAAACCGAGAATAAGTACGCAGTATAAAACGCGCCAATCCGGGTGATTGCACTTGTTTTTCTTTTTTTTTTCGGCGCTATATGGTTGACAGCGCTTCTGCCGGCTAAAGCAGTTGTCGCGTCCGCGGGGATAAACGAGGACGGAAACTGCAAGGCAAGCGCGTCAGTGGCGATGCGCATACTCGGATGTGGGCCGTTCCCAACTGTAGATATCGCTCGTGCAGTTCCGAGTACGACGCTCCGTCGTTATAGACATGAGCGTTGACCACTGTACGTGTTGTGTAAAAGCGACGGGAACGACAGAGCATGTTTTGATTGAATGTAGAGATATCCATCCAGGTGTATGTGTGAATACCACGCTTCAGGATCCAGGTGTATGTGTGGATACTACGCTTCAGGAGGCGATGTGTTTCAGGAATAGCACGGGAAAGCTGAACATGTAGGCGCTTAGAGTAATGGTGGCGGAAAGGTACCGAGCACATAGAAAGGCAGGATAGTGCGAATAACATCGTTACTTCACAGCTGAACGCTAAAAAGCCAAAAAGGTTAGATGAAGAGATAATTTTGGGGGAAATATGTGTGCTTAGGGAAAAGAAGAGCTTGTATAGGGAAGAATAAAAGCGGAACCTGGTGGCCCGCAGGCATCCACCCCGTATTAAGAGGACGATCATAACATCGATGGCTGGTTTTGGCATCATAAATTGTTCTTATTATTTTTTTCTGCACATGAACACAGACAAGGTAGCAGTTTAAAGCATTATAATACTATATTCAGTCTTCTCAGTTCCTTGGCGCAATACTCCCTGTTCATTTCAGAAATAAAATTTGGCAAAGGAATAAGGAAGCAGAGGGGCAGGGAGAAAGATGGCCTTCTCAGCACTTTTCTTATTGTTTTGGTCAATGCACCAGCATCCGGTACGTTTGGAAGTGCCGCATAGGTTGCGCTAAAAATCGGAAAAAAACATTCAAGGCGCAATACAGCGCGACACTGTTGGAGGGTTACACGTTTTTGTATGCTCCTGCTCGGCGTTTCTCCTGTTTGCCTAAGAGTGACGTGCTCCGGCATACGCTTTTAAACAGCCACGTCAGCGAGCCTTCCTAATAGCGCGCGGGCCAGCCTCAGGCAATGTTGTGACCCCGAGTGTTCGAGGAAGTTTGGACTTTTTGTTTTTACGTCATTGTTGTCCGCAGTGCAGAAGCGAAAGAACAATCAATTTGAGCGACGACAATGCTGTTGTCGCAATAGAATGATGTGAAGCTAATGCTAATTTTCCTGCTGATGAATATCTTGCTACGAACACTGGCGGTTCAGGAACGGGAGGCAAAATAGCAACATGTACGTGCACTGAACACTATGAGATGCGTTCGATGTCTCTGCACCAAATAACCATTTATCCACGAACTTTCGGGTGTATGCTATGCTGTTCGTCACCACGAAGGAGTAATACGGTTTTTTGTCTAGCCACTTATAACTTTAACTGTGCTATAACAGATAATAACATGGCGCTGACACGTATGAACTTTTCTGAAAAACCTTTTTATGTCGGGCTCCGGTCTCACCTGGTGTATATTGACGTTAAATAGATGCAGCCTATCAGAATGTATTAAAAGCACGTATTTACATCTTGGACTGTGGAAAAGCAAATCATCATTGACATTAACGAAAAAAAAAGAAAGATATTGCCATTTCAAACTGGCTGCATTTTTTTAAACCTAAGAAAAGTGATTTAGTTTACTAGGCGGGATTAGCAGCCGTCTTCTGCTTTTGAAGCTCAATTTGTGGACAAGACCAAAAAGACAAAGCGAAAAAATTGATATATGAACTGGTGATTAAAACGTGCACCGGCTTTGAAATCAAATCTATACTTTCCACCATGTTTCACAGATAGAGGATAAAAGAAAAAAAGCTGCCAACAGCAGCTCAACTAGAACGCAGCCCAACGTAATCATTGGCACGTGGGCAACGGGAACAAAAACAATCGTCAATACGCACAAAAGAAAACGCATTTTCACATTATCGAAACATTTTCACATTATCAGAGATGAGTTATCAGTTTTTATTATATACCGAAGTTTTTAGTATCATCTTAGAGAATCCCAGTCTAACGTTGTCCACTTCAGTCTTTGTATTGCTAGTGTCAAATGACGTAGTTGTTGATGTTAAATGTATTTTTATGATTTCCTTACTTGAGTGATCTTGCATGTTTTGATGTCCCTTTGATGCCATGCCTTCTCTTCTGGTCCTTAACAAGAAGTAAACAAAGAAAATGAAATGTTTTTAAGAAGACCTAAATGCTAGCACCAGTTTTGAACTTTTCGCGTTAGTGCTGCCGAAATCGGTTATGTGGTGGTGTCGCGATCGCATCAACCTGTGAAATGGCCGGGCTAGGCAGGGCCGAGATCAGAGATCGTTGCAAACGCGTTCACTTTTGTTTTTCACTATCACGTTTTCTCTGATGGTCGCGTGTTTAGCTCACGTATTCTTTTTCTTTTTTTTTGCGTAAGACAGTCTTATTCGGGAGAAAGCGAAACACATTGCGTTTTGTAGTACATTGTCCTCAATAAGGCAGTACAATGTGCCCGTAAATATTTCCGATGTTTACCGCTTGCCGATTGGCTGCTGTTGTCCTCCCGTTCTCGCATATATTATTAGCCACCCTGTCACAAACCGGTCCGCACTGAAACAAAGGACAGCAACCAATCCCATAAGCCTGTGCTGCGCTCAGCCGCGCCAAATCCGCAGCGCGCACAAAGAGAACCACGCCTCCACATAGTGACAATTTAGCGAGCGAACGCATTCTTTCCGAACGCGTTCGCTCCACCTTTTACCTCCAAAGAAAGCTTGCTTACATATCACGACATTTGCGGGCATTACCGCCTTGGTCGCCAAACCCTCCCACGTTTAATGCGTCGGTACTCACGCATGCGCCAGGTTCTTTGGCGTAGACTACAAACTCACTCATTTCTCTCCACTGCCTTACTGCCTTACGTCACATAATTTACCCGGCAACGTACCATAGTTCAGCTTGCAAGTTCTGTGCTGTCAACAGAGCGGACCTAAACCACATTATGTGACAGTGCAAGAACCACTCCCCTCATCCAAAGGTTCGTATACATTTGGGTAGTCAGCAGCTGTGGAAGGCTGCCACGCGCAGCTACGACCCCGCACTTCAGGAGGCAATCCTTAGGTGGGCTGAGGTGGTGGAGGAGGCCTACCGCGAGTACGATCCCTCGCCTTTTTCTCGCAGCCCCTTTCCCTTAATATGGGATAAATAAAGTTTTCTCTCTCTCTGAAAGAATATCTCCGATTGCACCCTAGTTCGGTGCAATAAAGCGCTGTGGAACATGTGCGCTGTGCTATACTATAGACAAGGCGTTGCTTCAAAAAGGACGGCAAATCTCGCCGTGGTATCATTGTTTTGTGCACCTTCTTTCGGCAAGCATGTCGTATAAAGGAGTGCTGTTTCTTGCCTGTCGATGTTTTCCTATCACTGTATAAAGCTCACGTCGGCAAAACGCAAGAGTGTTTTTCTATTACGAGTATACGTTCAAAACAATGCATGTGTATGCGGAAATCCACAGACGTCTATGAGACATCGATTGCTGTCAATAAAAACGAAACCTTACGTCTCAGTTTCAGCAGCGCAGTGTCAACGCGTCTCACGGAATGGTGAAATAAAAATCAAATTATAAATGACCAGGGTCATGTAAGTGGACTGTTACAAGTATTGACAAAATCTGCTTACAGTTCATTTAAATATTTGCGGTAGGCAGCCTTCATGCGAAAAAGTATGACGTTTCAGACACATTTAGGTACACTATGCCCTGCGCTAAAGGTAGTTATATCATTTTAATTAAGCTTCGTATATTACATGACGTTTCATTATATTCAGAAAAAAATGAGAAATAATTACTCATCCAGGAAAGCCAAATATGGCCTGGTAATGTATTTAGGGAGCACATTTTTTTTAATTATAAGTCGCTCACCGGAAAGTATAAAAAGTGCAGTAGTACTCCATAAGTCACTGTGCCCAGAAAGGTAAACAGCTCAGCTAAGACATGAAAGACCTCTCAGGGACACTTCTCGTGAAGGCTACGCCTGGCGCAGCTGTGTCGCAGCGCCTGTCGTAATGCAGTATTCTTGTCGAGGAAGCACTGTTTCAACGGAAGATATCCTGCCGAAAAATGACGCATATGTCTGTATGTCTTCAATAAAGCGGCGCACAAACTATTGCTAAAACCACGAGATGGTGCTGTACTCGGCTGCGGCCGCAGCGGTCGCATTTTCGAAGGAGGCGAGAATGTTATACTCCCTCTCACTAGTTCGGGGCCGCGGAGCCAAGGCTACGAAGTCATCGATCGCAGAAACCTTCCGAAGAGAGATGAAATGCCATTGGTCGGACGCGCACCTGCGAGCCACTACTGCGAATAGGGGCTACACGTCGTCCTGCTCATCCTCCTTCCATGGCTGCAGCTACCACTACAGCGCCCGCCATTGGTAGCTGTCATGGCGGGAAAGGACACGTTTAACATGCGTTCCCTCTCCGGATTCGCCCAAGGGACCCGTGGCTTCCACAGCGCTGCACGGCTGAGCAGAGCGGCTGATCGCACATCAACTTTCGCCTCGTGAAGGGACAGCTCGGATGTTGAAGAACGAAGTGCGAGCACCGGATGCCGCGTTGGTTGTCTAACACGAGTTATGATGAGTTCATGATAGATAGATAGATAGATAGATAGATAGATAGATAGATAGATAGATAGATAGATAGATAGATAGCATTTATTTCCGAATCCCTTGTCCGGGTCAGCGCTTTAAAGTAAGGCGTCAGGGACCTCCCCCGCTAATGCGGGTATGTGGTGGAGGAGGCTTGTCCATGAAGAGGTTGTTTCGCCCAGGTTGGCAACCCAGGCCTCCCATGTAAGTATTCAAGGGGGAAATGAACGGCGTTGAGGTGTACTGGCTCTAGGACAGTGCCAGTAGGTTTGGGGTAAAGTCGGTACAGAGCCGCAAACTTGGCAACGAGGCGTATTTGGGGTGCGTTGTATTTTGTGTAATGTAAAGTCATTCGGTAAAGAGTGAGTTTGTGCTCGTCTGAAGAGCGCCGTTGGTTTCCTCGGAAGATTATCAGGCGGTGTCGGAACTCCGAGGATGTATTTAACAGGGAAACGAGCCCGTGATCCTTTCCGCTTTCGTTATAACACCAATGGTGTTCTAACAGTTGCACCATACTTCGAATTTTAAAGGGTGGAAGGAGGGGTAATTCGCTTTTTTTTTTCATTTAAACACACGACGAAATGTGGTCGCTGTACGTAGCGCAGATTCAAAACAGCGCGGTCGAGCTTAGCAGCGTCACGCCCTCGAGGCTTAATCTGATTAGCACGGAAGCTGTTTGCGACAACCACTCCTTAGTTTTTGATGTTGGGCTGTAAGCTTAAGAAAGTTGCTGGCGCATGGATTAAAGGGAAAGGCAAGACAAAATAACGACGGAAATCAGTTACTCAACGACTAAAAAGGGGGGCCTCTAGCACAGCTGGGCTAAAATAAAATTGGGCAGAATTACGCAAGAGCATGCACTGAGTAACAGTTCAATGAAACTTCTGTTGGGCCTAGTTGGCACATGTTTTCTTGCGTGCGAAGGAATTCAGCGCTGACATACAGGATGACCACAGAGAACAATGTGTCTTGCCTCTTCCCTGTGGTCGTCCTGCGTGTTTGCGCTGAATTTCTTTGTACGAAACGAAGAGCTTAATGAACCAACAAACATTGAAGCCTAGAAAAGCATAGGGGAAGTTACTGAAGTTCCTAATTGTGGCATTGTAATTGTCGCGTAAGTAGAAAGAAATTAAAGTGAACGAAAAGACAAACCTACCTTCGGTGGGAACCGAACCCACGACCTTCGGATAACGCGTCCGGTGCTCTGCCGCTGAGCTACGAAGGCGGTCGTCCCCCCGTCCAGTTTATTGGGCATTTATGTACGTGTAATCGTAGGAGTGTTAGGCAGCGCCACTGTTTGTTGGTTCATTAAGGTGTTTCTAACAAATAGGCAAGCCCTTGAGCCCATTCCCTTTCGTTGTACGAAATGAGTGAGAGTTCATGCTACATTCCGAGGCGTTTAAAGGACACGTCGATTACAAATTAAAAAAACAGCAGCAGGAGAGATATAGATGAAATCCTAATAAAACCCGTGAAAGTTGTAGGTATAATAGCGCCACTTCTTGCACACATATTCAATACCTGCATAACTACATCAGCTTTCCTAGAAAAAATGCAAATAGCCAAGGTAGCAGTGCTCTTCCAAAAGGGGAATCGGAACGAATTAGGAAATTACCGCCCTCTGTTACCTATTTTTTTGAAAACCTCTTGAGAAACTAATTCATCGTAGGCTCTCAAATTATTTTTGAAAACTCCAATATAATAACACTATATCAATTTGGGTTCCGGAAGAACAGATCAACAGAATTAGCGTTGCTTCACCCGAAAGAATGTATTTTAAAGGAATTTGAAAGCAAGAAAATAGTAATTGGTTTATTTGTTGATTTCTCCAAGGCTTTTGACTTGGTGAATCATGAGGTCTTGTTAAGCAAGTTAGATATTTATGGTGTTCGTGGTTGTGGCTTAAATTTACTGCGGTCATACCTGTCTCATCGGCGACAAATTGTTCAAATAAATAACTCGCGGTCCAAATTCGGCCACTGCTTTGTGGTGTTCCACAGGGCAGCATTCTGGGACCTTTGCTCTTCAACCTTTACATTAATGACATCGTTAACATTAATAATAATGCCATGTTTATTATCTATGCAGATGACACAACCATATTTTTCCCTGGAAACAGCATTGACTATCTTATCTCAAATTGTAATGATACCTTAATTCAACTGAAACAGTGGTCTTTAATCAACTCCATGAAGATTAATGAAAATAAGACAAAGGCGATTATATTTCGAGCCAAGAATAAGCCAATCCCTCCTCATGCAGATATAATTTTCAATTCCTGCCCAGTTGATATTGTCGACCACTTTAAGTGCCTTGGTGTTGTATTTAGTGCGCACATGTCTTGGGAATCTCACGTGAACTTAGCGCTAACAAAATTAGCTCGATTAACTGGAATAGCCGGTCGGCTCAAATACATTCTCTCTCCAAAACTTAAAATACTAGTTCACAACTCTCTTTTCTATTCACATCTTAACTACTGTCAACTTGTCTGGGGTACGACTTCATTCTCTAATCTAAATAAAGTTTACGTTATGCAGAAACGATATCTACGCAATGTTTACAATGCTGGATATAATGCAACAACTACAGGGTTCTTTCATAAAACTGGTGTTATAACAGCTCACAAATTATACCATTATCGGATGAGTTCTAGATATAAATATGAAGTAAGACATAACATACATAATTTAGACACCCTAGCACACTTGGAAACAAATGACCACTACTATAAAACGAGACATAGAGAATATTGAAAAGTTGTCACACCCCGTTTGAATACCGGTATAGAGCGTTTATGTTATTCTTTACCATCATTGTTAAACCATTTTCAGTCAACCGATTTTGATTTTTGTTGTTCCTCAGCTGCACTTAGATCTATGTTTGTATAAGAAAGCTAATTTTATTGATCCTGGCGTCGTATTCTTGTATGCTTTTTTGCAGGCTATTGTATACTGCTTTTATTCTGCACTAATCATATGTTTTCAAGTTTTCGTTTGTGAACTGTTTTCCTTTGCTGTTGCCCACATGCCATAGATTACGTTGGGCTACGGACTAGTCAAGCCGCCCCTCGGCAGCTTTTTTTCCGTTGTCCTCCATCTGTGAGATTGTACATGGTGGAAATAAATTTGATTTGATTTGAAAACCGAATGATTCCCCGAATATACTTAGGAGTACGGTGTGTCAGAACATAGTTTACGTGCTTATTGCATTACTGCCGACATTCTTCGTTGTACAGATTCGTGCGTACGTAACGTTTATCTCTGATAAAGGAATGGAAGGACGCCAACAACGGGACTACGCTATAAATCGGTTCTGCAAATATTAGATGGCCCTCTTGACTTTCTTTGCGTAGCCAAGCTTGTCGCGCAGTGGAAGCACCCTGTATTCATGTATGTAGTTATATGAGAAACGTGTCAACAGACCGTGCGTGTGCGTAACGAGGAAATCTGATTAACGATTGCGTTACCTGAGCGGGGCATACGTGTTCGGCGAGCGCCGTGTGCGACCTGGAGCCGTGTTCGGCGTTGATGGCATCTGCCGTTATCGATTATACGGCGACGGGCGTTTCTCCTCCGTGACGAGGTAGCGTACGAGTTAAGCGTGCGCCGACCGGTGCCTGTGGCTCCGGAAAACTTTGTAGCTCGCATCATTTGCATAATCTCACGTATATACCGAATGTTGCGCAAAGTACATAGCAGCTGCGCGTACGGTGTTTATTACAGCTCGCCGCCATTCGCGTGGCACAATATGTTTGCTGCCTAGTGGAGTCTTTTTTCTTTTTTGAAGAAGAGAGGGTGGGAAAAAAATTCACAGCATATTCACGGGGTGAATGATGATGAGTGGGGCGAAGCTCCGGAAGGAATCATCGGTAAACCATGAAACTCTTGCCTGCAATTCGCCCCACAATTAAAAGTGAAACACTTGAGTAAATGTCATCAAACTATTATAACATCTCGCATCTTTCATCATCAACTACAAGTACCGCCATCTAGTTTTATAACATCTCGCGCATGCTACGAATCCTCATGGTTCAACTATGCACAATGCACAAGTGAAATCTCCCACCGGCACTTCATTGCAAGTCAAGATGCAGTGCCTATATATATATATATATATATATATATATATATATATATATATATATATATATATATATATATATATGGGTTGCCGGTGAACGCTTCTCCAACGCGAGCAGTCGGTATTTCTCAATCAAGACACTCGCTAGGAGACGCTGCCTGCGCCAACGTTGTCTCTCGCCCTCGGCGCTTGCGTGCCTCCAGGCAGGCACGCGCCGGTGGCTACCTACTACTACTACTACTACTACTACTACTACTACTACTACTACTACTACTACTACATACATCGGGGACGTGCGACCCACGCCTTAAGGAGCTTCGCCCCTAAAAAATGGGGGTGGGAGGGGGGGGGGGCTGATGAGGGTGCAGTAGTCCAAGAAACCGTTACTGGGTCATGAAAAGATGGATGTGGACGTCTGTCTCATCGGCGGTTGTACACTCTTAGCCCGTTAACCTTTAGTTTATTCTATGGGTACACAAAAGTGTGAAAATATGCTCCTTTACTAAAGGCTAAAGTGCTTTAACCTTTGTGTGCCTATAGAATAAACTAAAGGTTACCGTGCTAAGAGTGTACCACGACTGTGGTATCAGAACCTCGAAATATCGTCTCCTTAATTTACTATGTACCGAAACTGGCATGGAATGCCACGATTGGAAGACTAACATCACTGACGGGTGAAGGCATCAATAACTGAACACGCTGGCCGATTACACCTCATTTGAGGATAAGATCCCGTATGGCTTGTACTCTCATATTCATGGCCGAGGGATGCGGGATTGAGCAACGCGTGATTGAAAGTTAAACTTTGCAGCCTATTTCGGACCTGTGATATTTCGGACCACCTTCATTCGACATGCACGACACTGCGGCCACGTTGGCGAGGATCAAACTCGTCACCTCGTTCACGCTAGGTCGGTGAACGCTACTACGTTTTATTATTTGATCTCGTTTCTAGTGCGAGTCGACGTGTTTGAGCTCGAAAATGTGTGGCAACCGCGCACAACAATGGGCACACGGTACCCTGCGCAGACGGGAGCCCCAAACATCAGTCGCACTCTAGGCTCTGGTAATCTGGTCTTAGAGGAGAAGAACACTCGAATAGATGCCTCTGCAATCGATGACGGAGAACGCGATCACTGAACAACCTGTCGACGGCTCGAACATAGCACCCAGCCGCATAGGTGGGCCGGTGGAGGGGATCATTAATTACGCTTCCTCGCTACGCACACAGGCGCCCCGCTGACGCGTCGCTATTCCATGTGGCGACATGTACAAACAAAACGTGGAAATGCAGAGGAAGTACCGAAGCTAACGGTGATAGGACGTTACTATTTCGCGTTTGCAAGTCGAGAAGGGGTTCCAAAATTTATTCAGCACTTACAGAATCAATTTTGTAGGAATCAACGTGTTGGTACTTACGTGTATCTTAAGCAGGGTTTCGGTGTTATTTGTCTAAGGATGTGCATTAACATGTCCCTCCGTGTACGAAGGGAGGAATCATCCTGTTTAGAACGCTAGTGGTTGATGTGTACCGACACTAGCAAAAAAGTTTGTTTTCAAGACGATAGCCCTTCTCGGGATACTTGAACGCAGAAACTTATGTATGTATGTATGTATGTATGTATGTATGTATGTATGTATGTATGTATGTATGTATGTATGTATGTATGTATGTATGTATGTATGTATGTATGTATGTATGTACGTACGTACGTACGTACGTATGTATGTATGTATGTATGTATGTATGTATGTATGTATGTATGTATGTATGTATGTATGTATGTATGTATGTATGTCACACGATTAAGCCTCCGGGCCAAAGTTTAAGCACATGCCTAACGTCCAGCCATCTTCAACTGGTAGCTGCCTTCATACTTGTGAACATTGTCGATCAAAAACCAAATATTATATCTGAGGCGCAACATCAATACATTTTTATTAGTTGGTGTGTTCCTTTACTAGAAAATACATAGATACGTAATTCTAAGGACCCTAGTGTTTGTTAGGCTGCGCTAAAAATGCGACGCTACGCACGAGAAAGGCCTCTGCCGACGATTTGGTGCTGCCACCTGGCAGTTGCCCAGGGATTCTGCACAAGCTCATGTTTCCCGACGGCGCTGCCAGATGGCGTGCATATCTTCGAGGACATCTGCGGCGAAGCACGCAGATAAGCGGCCAACTTTTTTTCAGCAAATATTACAGACCTAGAGACCTGGTAAGGCGGCGCTGCTGCTCCGGGACATGCAGCGCTTACCCGTGTCCCCGGCAAGCACTAATAGTTTGGGGGGGTTCGCCTGTGCGCTCTGTGGAAAGAGCAGCGGCGAGCGACAACCGTGCGTTGTTTGCTGTTTCCGCAGAACTTTAAAAAAAAGGAATAAGGAAGAGGTTGACAGCTATTTCAACAAGCATTGCGTAATCGTTTGGGACGCACCTGTACGTGCGCGAGTGGCATGATATGTCAAAGAGGAATTACTGAGCGCGACGGCGCCTTCACGTGTCGACGGGAAATGCGCAGCAGAAACAAAATGTTCCGACCAGGATGCGTGTCCGGAGGTGGCCGTCTTTTTTAAATTCTCGCAGGGGCCAGCAATCAGGATGCCATTTGTTTATCTCTTTTTTTTTTCTGATTAATAAACGCAACGCAAGCGACCTACTCATGCAAAGGCCTGCTCCGCAGGTTAGTGCAAACACGCCGCGGCAGCGTCAGGGCTTGCAAATAATTACCAGCACGCGTGTGGTATTCATTTGCAGGGCGCACGTTTTTGTGTATTTTTTATGCCGAAGAGCAAGGTATACCATTGAAAATGCTGAGCAGTAGGCGCGAAAGTCACACCAGAACGCCACTGAAAATGCGTCATATACACTTCGCATTTCGATGCAGCCGAAATTCTACCGGCCGGCTTACTGTGCGATGTCAGTGCACGTTGAAGAACACAGGTGGTCAAAATTCCCGGATCCCTCAAGTACAGCGTTCCTCTACTTTGCATTCTTTCATTTCAGTTCCCCCGTCCCCAAGACGTTAAAACTGCATTCTTTTGTTGGAAACTATGGGTCCAGTTGTCGACAGCGGCTGAGTACACAGAGGGTGTGGGGCGCAGGACTGCGGCCCTGGCAGAAGAGCCAGCCAGGAGGCGCAGAAAGAAAAAAGAACGTTGGGTGAGGGCAGCTAGACATTTCTGGAATGTCTCCTGCCTTAAGAATAAAGAAAAAAAAACGAAAAAGAAAAAATAGGGGGGGGGGGGGAGTAAGGGGGACCCCCCGGTGGACTTCTGTCGAACAGAAATAGCGAAAACTGTGAAGACAGTCATGAGCGTGGACACGTCATTGCGCTGCGCATCTGTGTGTCATTCACTTGTCCGGGACCTTTTTTTAAGAATCTTTAATGTGGTCGGCGGTACACAAGACCTTTCATAAGACGTGACAAGCAATGATATATGTGCTCTTAATGCTGTATAACCCACTTCCATAAATTACCATTTATTATTTCTATATTTCTTTCAGAGTTGACGAAGCGCCCACACTACAAAGTGCATGTCGAGTAGATGTAGCCAATGCTTATTTGAACAATTGAAAAGCCCTGTCAATATACGAGCTTTTTTATTTACTTATTGAACAATTATACGCAGATGAATACTAGCAGTGTGAGAGCTTGTAATGGATGCGATGTGGGTATCATACAATAATTCAGAGTTAAAGCACGTGGGTGTTAGACATCGGGTTTGCTTGTTTTCCGCGCCCATGTGCATTAAGGTTGACGGCTGAATCATTACGAATGCGTAGGATATATGTACGCAGATAATGAAACTAGTGAAGTATCGTGTACCTTACTAGGAGCGCTTGTATTGCTTAGTAATTCTGACCATATTGATGCAGTGGATTACTCGTTCTAGCATCAGTGCGCGGCTGAGGGCAGCTAACCCCCAACCTAACTTTGACGCCGTCCACGGCAGGTGGCGCTACCTCCTCGGCTGGAAACTGCAGTGCACTAGCCCTATATGGCTGCAAGTATTGTAGTACACCTTGCTTCCGAATTTATATGGTTTCGTACAAAAGTTCTCGATTTAATGTTCCGTAATCGCTCACTTTGTAGTACACCGTGTCCTCTTTTGTGGCACCACTAGTGGATTGTAAATATACTGTCGATGTCCGAGAATTAAGCCTCGTTTGCACTATTCTATGCATGACTGTCTTTGTGCAGCACGTGAACTTTTGACGCTCTTAGAGTGTCACTTCAGTGGATATACCGCGACAAAATATTCACTTAAAGCGGCCTTGCAACACATCTTCTACACAACGTGAAAACGGTCGTGGAGGATTCTACACGTGAGCCAGATATTATAGCGCGGAGCTCGTGCCACGAAATTCGCAGTTTTATTCCAAAGACAGTAAGAAAGAGCCTCCTCTTCTTTCATCGTATGACGTGTCAACGAGCTTCGACTCCGTCGCTGGAAGTGCTGCGCGAAGTCAGCTCTCGGTCTGACTACTACTTGCTGACACATTAGAGAATGAGAAAAAAAAATGGCAGGTCCCACATGCAGTGGGAATCAAGGAAATACGAAGAACGCATCAGGAACGCAAAATAGATCTGCGTTGTTGTCTCGCTATACCGATTTTGGAACATATGAAGCTAAGGAAACAGGTGCAAGAGCACCAAGAATGTGGCATGTAAACCATGCCGCTCGTGACACGCGTGTCATGACTCTACTGTTATGACCTGTCATTTACGTTCGTCATGCAGTCATGTTTTGCCATAGCAATTTTGGTATACATCCCATTAACGAAACGCGTGGCATGTAAATCACGCTGCTTATGACATGCATGTCACGATTTTCATGTTCGTAGAAAATGTCAGCCATGGTCGTCAGGTATTGTTGTCTCATCATACCAGTTTTGCTATATATCATGCTAACGAAACGACCGCAGAGGACCAAGACCGTGGCACGTAAGTCAGGCCTCTAACAAAATGCATATCGCGATTTTCGTGTTATGACCCGTGGTTTATGTTCATCATGCAGTCATGTTGTGGCATGCGAATTTTCGTATACATCCCTTTGACAAAACGGCCAGGAGAGCACCGAGACCGCGGATCATGCCGCTCACGACATGCATGTCACGATTTTCATGTTATCATCTTTCATTTATGATCGTCATGCAGTCATGTTGTGCCATGCCAATTTTCGTATACATCGTAAAACATCTCCGGCAATCTGACGGTTGCATATATAAAACATTCTCTTGCAAAGGCAAGCTACGTTCACGCACTTAATGGTCATCCTACTTATCTCCCCCCTTTCCTTCTTATTCGCATTAATGCACTCGCTCATTCTTATCCTTCTCATTACCTTAGAATCATGGTTCCGATGAGGGATCACTACGTAGCCTAAATAGATATATTCGTGCGAAGGTGAACGAAGAGCTTGCACACATTTCTTATGGTCATGCTTTGCAGTGCCCACTAAATTCTCGCACATATTTTAAGGAGGGACGAGGAAATAAGGAAAATGAAAGGCACGGAGGTTAACCAGAAAGGCGTCCGATTCCACGACAGAATCAACACTTCTGGAGACGGGAACTTCCAAAATGCCTCGGGTATCAGCACGGAAAAATTTCTGGCCCTTTTGGATTTTTACCTACAGTCAACCGCAATTTGCCATCACAACATGTTCTACGTGCAAAAATTTGGAATTTGTGTAGGGTCTTGTGTGAAATCTTTGTCTGCTATGGACAAGCGAATCGAAGAAAAATTAGCCGCCCAGCCGGTGAAACGAATATACAGGTACGTGTACGACTTCCTTGTCATCTTAGAAGACATTCCGTCAGACCGGCTTAACCAGGCAATCAGCGACATCATCGGGGTTTTCAACTCTGAATCTGCAGGGCTAAGGTTCACCTACGAGATACCAACTGACAGTAAGATACAGTTTTTGGACCTACTTCTAAACTTTTCCGCTCACCATGTATGTTGGATGTATGACCCTAGGTCCAAGAAAAGTCTCCTCCCGTTCAATAGCGCCCATTCGAAGGTGATAAAGTGAGCCATTGCATCCAACAGCATTGAGGCGGCACTTGAAAAATCTTGCGTTCATTTGATGGAAAAAAGTTTCAAACAGCAAGTAACCCGCCTCATTAGCGCCGGATACCCTTCGCATATGATTGCAGGTGTTTCCGAAAGCCTGCTACAGAAGAGTGAGAACCCCGAAAAGAAGCAAAAGTTCCAGAACCCGGAGAAGGCAAAGGTACTCGTGCAGGCCATCCCGTACATACATAGGTTTTCGCACAATGTCAAGAAGATGGCTGCACGGTACGAAGTCAATGTGGTTTTTTTCTGCCCCCAGCAAGCTGTAAAAATTGTGCCCAATGATGCAAAAGAGAAAGCGGCCGCCGTGTACAAAGAACCATGATACTAGATACACCCAATGCAAAAAACAAGTAATCTATCAGATACCTCTGACACGTGTCCGGGTTTACATCGGACAGACGGGGCGATGCTTTAATGAAAGGGCGAAAGATCACGCATGGACCGTCAAAAGTAACGGAGGTAGAAATCTGTCTGAGCACCGCAAGCGGTGTGATTCCAAGAAGCCATGCAAGCGACTATTGCGAAAGGCTAGATTCTTGGGAAGCGCGCATGATAGAAATAAAGGCGGAATCATTGAGGGTTTTCTTCATAACCAAAGCAGCTAGCACGTGTGTCAGCACAGCCTCCATTTCATTGAGTGGCAAAGAGCTTAACTTCTTAAGTGGCCACTTGTAACGCAGAATCTGCTGTACCGTTTACATGTTTACTAGTTGTTTTTATGTCAATCATGGTTTTTAATTCTTACCTCTTTTTATTGTGCGGCTCCGCTGTATCTTTTCTTTCTCCGAGGGCTCTTTACACGCCGGTCTTATTGTCTTATTATGGTATTTTGACACGGCATGTGCCTCATTCCTGTCGTAATCTTTCATTCACACCATTTTGCTAAGCGAAAAAAAATTAAAAATATTCAAAGCATTTTGCCTTCTGTTATTAAACTAGGTTGTTTCACGCCAAGCTTTGCTGATATTGCTCTCTGTTATCGACCTGGTTTTGGTTTATTCGGGCATGCACAGCGCAGTTCTGTTGCGTCGAACGCGGGCCATTATGCACTTCTATGATTGTGGAAGCTCAGTCAACGTTTTGGCTTGCCTTCGCCGTGTCGTTTTGTATCAGGTCTAACCACGGAAGCACTGCGCTGTATCATAGTATATCATCAATGCTTCTGAGATGATTCGTCCTCGCCTTGGTGTCACGTGGAGATGGTTGCCTATAAATTCCCCATCTGTATGCTCCAATAAATTCAGTTGGTAGTAGGCGCTTGTCCTTGTCGTCTTTGTGTTTCGTCTGTGTGCTTTTCTCCCGTCTTGAAGTCATTATGAGAGGAAAGGAAATAACGAAAGATATGTGTGGGGATGGCGCCATCAGTGGTAAGAGTTTGCCCAGCCCTGTTGTTCTCAAGAAGCACAAAAGTGCGGTCAGTGCCTGCTGGACCGACGAGCGATCAGGACGGTTGCTCGGGCAGCACCTGTACGGAAAAAGGCCGACCGCCCGGTTCTAGCGTGTCGGCAAATGTTTTCCTTTTTGGGTCATATCGTGGGCAGGTGGCGAACAAACTAACAATCGAAGGACTGATTCCGTCACCGAAATTCCTTGCTCTTCGAACTCGAACCTCTTGAAAATACGTAGACAAAACATGTCGATTGAGGCTCTTATTCCAAAAACACCAAGCGAAAATCACACGAAACACTACTTTCGCAAAGTGTACTGTATTTTATTCAGTTAAATGTGACAAAGCGATAACTGAAAGAAAAAATGAAGCAACCTCTCCTTCAATTAAATTTATTAAAAAGGAATGAGGCGATACGAAACTATGAATAAGTGATGCTCATTCGTTCATTGATCCACTGTGTACGTGTATAAATTAGCTTCTCTTTCATTTGAGATCCACCAACGGGCCTTGCGGTAATTAAATGTACACCATGCCCGGTAAGCCGGAGGACCGCAGGCATGTCAGGCATTCCTTGCATCCTGTAAGATTCCTTAACATTTCTTTTACTTCGTTATTCGCGAGCGCTTCGTCGCCAACTCTAGAGCGAGCGACATTCTTGCGACTCCCGAAAGCGCAATTACTTCCCGCACACTCGCGCAATTAGAAAAAAGAAAAATTAACGTTGATTAGAACGCTGCGTAAGGCTTCCAGGCTCATCAGTGAGGTGCCTACGAAATCGCTCCAGTTTGCCGCGGGTAACAGCGGCCGACGGAGAAATTAAGTTTAGCGAAAAAGAAATTATAGGCCGGCGCACAGCGCGGTGTTGTCGCGTTGTTCTTCACTGAGAAAATTGGTTTTTAAATCTAAATTGAGTTTCCCGAAACGCAAGATTAACTGCGTGTGGGCCCGGAAGCCATTATATTCTCAATTTTATGCATTCGCCCTCTTTGCCAAAATGAGAAAAAGCGATAGTCATGTGAAAACGCTGCATAAGCAACATCTCAGATATTAGGTGGCAGAAGTCAGGGTGCCTTCATGCCAGCGCCGCCATTGCGTTGGCATGGAGGCACCCTGTGAGACGTAGGATCTAAGCGACACATTGGGGCAAGCTTTGGGACAATTTTAAACGCGCAGAATTTCTTCCCATAGCCTTAAATTTAACTGCATTAGCGTCTTAGCAGCGAAGCTGTTAAGCATGGCATGGAAACGTCTGACCGCTAAAAACTATCATCTTCATTAGTTGTTGTTCTGAAGAGTGCGAGTAGACTTCTAAGCGATGCCCATGCGCGGCGTTTGCACCCGCGCTACTTGTGCTAATGCCCTCAGCCTACAACTACACCGGGAAAACTGCCGCTGGCGGGCGTACTTGTTGCAGGTGCTCGCAGAAGAACAAGGCAAAGATAAATGTGCGTCGATTTATCCGGTGCACAACGTATCGCAAAGCCATACGTTTGTGCATAGCTTGGCGCCACGAGAGCATGCGTCCTCTCGCGGCGTCCGACAAGCAGCTCCTAGAATAGCATAGACATGCACAGTGTAGTACGGGAAAGGAGTGGAACGGCGTCAAGCAGAGGCCGCGTCTCCCACCGTCTCCGGTTCGACGCCAACGTCGTTACGCTGAGCTCGGCGCGAAACTTGAGACGCGTTCGCGTGGACCCACAGCGCTTCGGGAGGAGTTTCCCGAAGCCTCGGATCCGACTACGATGAAATGCGTATGTGCCGGAGACAAACCCGGAGCAGCCAAGTGCCCCTCAGCTTCGGTAGCCTTGCGCCACTAATGCAGGCTTCACAATTTTTAGGGGCGAAGCTCCTTAGGGTGTGGGCCGTTCCCTCCTCTGTAGTAGTAGTAGTAGTATGTATATGTAGCCACCTCGCGCCGCCGGGAGGCTCGCGCTCGCCCTCGGCGCATGCCTCCCGGCGCGCGAGCTCTCTCACTCTTCCATCTGCTGTCTTGTGAGAGAGAGAGAGAGAGAGAGAAAGAGAGGGAGAGCCAAATGCGCTCGTTGACTATGGAAACGCTCTTTCTTCGATGAACACTGTACCAGCTCAAAAATTACTTAAACGAAAACAAGCTTCTAACAGAATCTCAACATGGATTCAGAACTAATAGATCAACGTCGTCAGCAGTGTTAGAACTAAGCCAGAATATATACACAGCTCTACACATGAACGAGTTTGCCGTAGGGATATTTTTAGATTTAAAGAAAGCGTTCGACACGGTCTGTCATCCCATACTTCTAAAGAAATTACGAACATATGGCTTTAGCGAAACTGCAATGAACCTTTTTTCAAGCTACCTAAACGGTCGAAAACAATATGTAAGTTTTGGCTCCTTTTCTTCCCAATGTACTACTATTGCTACAGGAGTTCCGCAAGGATCAGTATTGGGGCCCATACTGTTCTCTCTATATGTGAATGACCTCCCATCTGCACTCAAGTCATCAAAATCTGTTATTTACGCCGATGATACCGCGCTATTATTCTCAGGGAAATTCCTTAGCGAACTACAGAGCACAATTAATAGCGAGTTATCAAACATATCAACTTGGTTTGCATGCAATAAATTAACGCTAAACAGAGACAAGACAAAGTACGTAGTATTCCGCTCCCGTTATGCCAAGTGTGACACAATAGGCATGCAAATCCACCTCGTAGGTGGAACAATAGAACAACTAGACAACATAAAATATTTAGGGGTACTATTGGACAGCAACTTGAACTGGAGACCACACATATCTAGTATATGCATGAAGTTAGCCTCCGCTTGCTCTTTGCTAATAAAATGCAGAGAATGTCTTAATCTTACAATACTTAAAATTGTTTACTTTTCTATATTTCATTGTCACATCACATACTGTTCAGAATCATGGTCTGGTACATATAAAACATACTTAGATCCTATCATTCGGTTACAGAAAAGGGCCTTGCGCATTATGACATACACAAGACCGCATGATGATAATAGTTTGCTTTTCAACCAACTCGGTATATTACCATTCTCTATGGCATGCGAAATGAAAGTGGCCATTTTGATTAACAATATTTTACGCGGGAATCACTCATTATCACCAAGCTTGTTCATTGCACCAAATCGCAACACAAGGAGTGCAACAAATATAAATTTCAACCTGCCAGTTACTCGTAACACGTACGGCCAACGACTGCTTGAGTTTCATGGCGCCAAAATTTGGAACGCGGTACCCCCTGAAGTAAAAATGTCTAACTATTTTACGCGTGCTGTGAAAAAACTGTACCTCTCAAAAATTTCCTGATTTTACTTCTTATATGTTTCATACTGTGTTAGATTATTTCTCCTCGTAGCTATTGTACAAAATACTCTTTCCTTTTATTTGTTGTTGAGTTTATATATTTTGCCTGACCATTAAGATTTTGTTACAGAGAAGTAGACACTCCCATGATGTTGTAGCTGCTACATGTATATTGACTATGGGCCTACACTAGCCTTTGGCTACTGGCCCAATAGTTCTTTGTACAAAAATACTGTATGAATGAAAAATAAATGAATTGAAATTGAATTGAATTGAACGCGCCCTCACCCGCGAGAGACAACGTTGGCGCAGGCAGCGTCTTTTAGCGAGTTTCTTGATTGAAAAATACCGACTGCTCGCGCTGGAGAACCGTTCCCCGGCCACCCGTATATATATATATATATATATATATATATATATATATATATATATATATATATATATATATATATATATATATATATATATATATATATATATTGTAACATAAATAGGGCGCAGATAGGAGAGCCAGCAAAAGACGAAGACGAGGACAGTTGTTGGTGCTCGCGCTTGCTCCGCCTGAACGGCTGGTCGATTCAGCTTTGCTCTCTCCAATAAACGCCTCACTGGCTCAACGCTAAACGCGTACTATCAAGTGGTGGAGAGTGCTGGTTCTCTTTTCCATCCTGGAACTCCGTACCCGGACTCTACCTTCACCTTCAGCCATGACCGATGACGCTGCGCAGCAGAATGCTCCCGCCCCTCAAGCTATCCGCTGTTCCGGTGTTCCAAGGGAGCGCGACCCCGTGCTCTTCAACGGCACTGACGAGCAAGACGTCGAGGACTGGCTCGCTTCGTATGAACGAGTAAGCGTCAACAACAAGTGGGACGATAGAGACAAACTTGGCCGCGTCCAGTTCTACCTGCGAGGCGTAGCAGAGCTCTGGTTTAACAACCACGAGGCTGAGATTTCCAACTGGCCCGCTTTCAAAACCACCTTCGTTGACGTCTTCGGCCGACCGACAGTTCGCAAGCTCCGCGCAGAACAGCGCTTACGTGATCGCGCCCAACTGTCTGGTGAGTGCTTCACTTCCTACATTGAAGACGTCGTAAGCCTCTGCCGCCGCTTCAATCCTGTAATGTCCGAAGCTGATAAAGTCAAGCATATAATGAAAGGCATCGACGACGATGCGTTCCACATGCTAGTGGCCAAAAACCCTCAAACAGTTGCCGATGTCATACAGCACTGCCAGAGCTATGACGAGTTGCGGAAGCAGCGCATTGCAACTCGACGTCCCACTTTAGACTCGACCGCCACGTCTGCTTTGACCGTCGGTGCCATATCTGCGGACCCTGGTCTTTTAACGCAGCAGATACAGCAGTTTATACGAGAGGGAGTGGCTCGACAGTTGTCTCTTGCGCCATTTATCCCAAACAATACTCATGGGCTCGCCTCTTTGCGACAAACCATCGAAGAGCAAGTATCCGAGGCGCTTCCTCCACCGCACCAGCCACCCCCTGTATCCGCACCCTTGAGCTACGCCGACGTCGCGAGGAGGCAGCCATATGCGCTGTCCCACGTCGCGGATGCTGCCCATCAGCCAAACGTCATCTACGCACCGCGCGCTCCGCCAGCACCGCACGTGCCCCAGTATCGCCGTCCCGCAGTCTCGCCTAGTAATCCTTGGCGCACACCCGACAACAAACCAATCTGTTAATACTATCACCTCCCCGGCCATGTCGAGCGTTTCTGCTACCGGCGCGTCCCTCGTCCAGCTACCGTTGACGAAGCCTACAGCTACGTCCGTACTGAGCCAGCACCGCCGCTTCCCTCCCACACAACTTCCGACACTTCTTCGTCTACTCGCCGAACCTTCAACACACGTCGGTCGCCCTCTCCACGACGACGTTCCATTTCGCCGATGGTTCGTCGTTCACCACCCGTCCAAACGGAAAACTGACCGCCGCAGTTCCGGAGGCAAGAACTGCGCCGCCGTCGAAATCTACAAGCCCTCGATCTCTGCCTGCTAACGAAATAATGGTATTCATTGAAGGTGTTGCCGTGCAAGCATTGGTAGATACTGGAGCCGCTGTGTCTGTGCTGAGTGAAGAAATGTGCCGCAAATTGAAGAAAATTACGATTCCGCTTTCCGACGTCTCCCTGCGAACAGCAACCGCGCATCACATAAAACCTTCTATGGCATGCACGGCTCGGCTGATCATTCAGGAAGTTTTGTATGTTGTAGAATTCGTCGTCTTATCACGTTGCTCGCACGACGTTATATTGGGTTGGGACTTCCTCGCTACACACCAAGCCGTTGTTAATTGTGCGCATGCACAACTAGAATTATCAGCGACCTCTGACGTTGGCTCTAGCGGTTCCTCTCTTTATCGTGTGGTCGTCGCAGCAGACACTGACGTCCCGCCTTTGTCTTGTGTTCTTGTGCCGATCACTTGCGACTATGCTCCCTTCTCTAGCGCCATGTTCGCCCCATCCGAAGCATTTACCTCACGCAAAAACTTCCTTCTCCCCTATGCAGTTCTGATGATTGAAAACTCTTGCGGAACAATTTATGTCACGAACCCGCTTTCATCCCCAGCCACTTTATTCCGTGGTGAATGTATTGGCCGACTTGAGGACATTGATTCTGTTTGCGCCAGTAAAGTGCCCGACCACACGGCAAGTCTCGCGGTCGCCAGTATTAATCCCGCTACTACGTCCAACTCATCCTCCGCAGACGTCTTTCTTCCGTCAATTGATTCGGCGTTGTCTAGTGCTCACCGGATGGAACTCTTGAAACTCCTCGACCGCTATCGGAATTATTTCGACCACAATCAAACCACCTTGGGCCGAACATCTGCAACCGTTCATCGTATTGACACCGGCACCCATGCGCCCCTGCGCCAGCGTCCATATCGGGTCTCCCACGCTGAACGCCAGGTTATAGACGCCCAGGTGAACGATATGCTTAGTCGCGGCGTTGTGCAGCCCTCACACAGCCCTTGGGCCTCTCCGGTCGTACTCGTGAAAAAGAAGGACGGTAGCATCAGATTTTGTGTTGATTATAGGCGCCTTAACAAGATCACTCGCAAAGATGTTTATCCGCTCCCAAGAATCGACGACGCACTCGACTGCTTGCAAGGCGCAGAGTTCTTTTCTTCGTTGGATCTTCGATCGGGGTACTGGCAGGTGCCTATCGATGAAGCTGACCGCCCCAAAACTGCGTTCGTGATTCCTGACGGCTTGTACGAGTTCAACGTGATGCCTTTTGGCCTTTGCAATGCCCCCGCTACGTTCGAGCGTCTTATGGACAACCTACTTCGCGGTCTCAAATGGCACACGTGTCTCTGCTATCTGGACGACGTCGTAGTTTTTTCAAAAGATTTCAACACCCATCTCATGCGCCTCGCAGCCGTCTTGGATTGCCTTACAAATGCTGGGCTGCAACTGAATTTGAAAAAGTGTCATTTCGCCGCCCGGAAGCTTACCATCCTAGGGCACGTTGTCAGCAAGGACGGTGTTCTGCCCGACCCCGCAAAGCTTCACGCTGTCGCCGAGTTTCCTAAGCCGTCAACACTCAAGGAACTCCGGAGTTTTATAGGGCTATGTTCCTATTTTCGCCGGTTCGTCCGCAATTTTGCGTCGATAATAGCGCCTCTGACAAAGTTACTCGCTGACAGCCAAGGCATATCGGCGTGGTCTTCCGCTTGCGATGACGCATTCACAACTCTGCGTGACCTTCTGACATCCCCGCCGATTCTCCGTCACTTCGACCCCGATGCTCCTACTGAAATCCACACGGATGCTAGTGGAGTTGGCCTTGACGCTGTTCTTGCTCAACGCAAGTCTGGTTTCGACGAGTATGTAGTCTCGTACGCCAGCCGAACTCTCACCAGAGCTGAAGCAAATTATTCGGTCACGGAAAAAGAGTGTCTGGCCATTGTTTGGGCGATCACAAAATTTCGACCGTATGTATATGGCCGTCCGTTTGACGTCGTGACTGATCACCACGCCCTGTGCTGGTTAACGTCGCTGAAAGATCCATCTGGCCGCTTAGCCCGTTGGGCATTACGTCTCCAAGACTATGACATCCGTGTCGTCTACAGGTCAGGCCGCAAACATTCAGACGCCGACGCTCTTTCCCGCTCTCCACTTCCCCATGAGTCTGGCGCTGCGTCTGCTTCCAGCTACGATTTGGTGTCACTTGCATATGCTGACATGCCGTCCGAGCAGCGCCAGGACCCTTGGATAGTCTCTATAATTGAGTACCTATCTCATCCGTCCCCACGTACCGCTCCCCGTTCACTGCGGCGCACAGCTCGACATTTCACCATCCGTGATGGCCTTCTGTACCGCCGCAACTACTTATCTGATGGGCGTAAATGGTTGCTGGTAATCCCTCGCCATCTGCGGGCCGATATCTGCGCCTCCTTTCACGCGGACCCACAATGTGCCCACGCCGGTGTAGTCAAAACATATGCACGCCTCCGGCTGCGCTACTACTGGCGTGGAATGTACCGCTTTGTCCGACAGTATGTACGTTCATGCTCCGAGTGCCAACGTCGGAAGAGCCCATCTAACATCATCACTGGACCACTTCAGCCACTGCCATGCCCATCCCGACCTTTTGACCGTATCGGAATTGACTTGTATGGTCCCCTTCCGTACACACCTGACGGCAACCGCTGGGTGATTGTCGCTGTTGACCACCTGACGCGCTATGCCGAAACTGCCGCGCTGCCAGAGGCCACAGCACGTGAAGTCGGCTTATTCATCCTTTACAAACTTGTTCTTCGCCACGGCGCGCCTCGTGAGCTACTCAGCGATCGCGGACGTTCGTTCCTCTCTGAAGCCGTCGAAGCCCTCTTGCGTGAATGCAACGTTGTGCACCGTACAACCAGCGCATACCATCCACAAACCAACGGAATGACTGAGCGCTTTAACCGTACACTGGGTGACATGCTCTCCATGTACGTGTCGGCTGATCATACTAACTGGGATCGCATATTACCATTTGTCACGTACGCCTACAACACCGCCACTCAGTCTACAACAGGCTTCTCTCCCTTCTTTCTTCTTTACGGCCGCGAACCTTCGTCATTTATGGACACTATTCTTCTGTATCGCCCGGACGCGTCAGAATCCACGCCTCTATCGGAAGTCGCCACGTATGCCGAAGACTGCCGACAGCTCGCTCGTTCCTTTACTGCTGAAGACCAAGTGCGACAGAAAGACCGTCATGACCAAAACCTGCCTTCACAGTCATATTCGCCAGGAGCATTGGTGTGGCTTCGCGTTCCCTCGTCCGTTCCTGGCCTTTCCGCGAAGCTACTTCCCAAGTATCACGGCCCTTACCGTGTCCTACGTAAAGCATCTCCGGTAAACTATATTATTGAGCCTGTCGACCCATCCACAGACCGCCGCCGTCGGGGCCGCGAAACTGTTCATGTCGACCGCCTGAAGCCGCACTATGACCCGCCAGTTGTACCTGTTCCTTAGGTCGCCAGGATGGCTCCTCTTCAGCGGGGGAGTAATTGTAACATAAATAGGGCGCAGATAGGAGAGCCAGCAAAAGACGAAAACGAGGACAGTTGTTGGTGCTCGCGCTTGCTCCGCCTGAACGGCTGGTCGATTCAGCTTTGCTCTCTCCAATAAACGCCTCACTGGCTCAACGCTAAACGCGTGCTATCTATATATATATATATATATAGGCACTGGATCTTGACTTGCAATGAAGTGCCGGTGGGACATCTATTATTGATATGCTTAATTAAACCGATGGCTAGACTGTATTTAACTGTGTCGTGCACTGTAGGTACATTATAGGCATAGAACAATTGTTTGGAATTGCTGTTACATGAGCTAGAAGTTACTATTCTGATTGCTTTGTTCTGAACAGTCTGTAACGGTGCAAGGTGAGTATTGTAGGTATTACCCCATGTAGTTATGCAGTAGTTGATATGCGACTGAATAAATGCGTAGTATAGTGACAAGAGAATGGAGTGTGAAAAAAAGGGGCGAGATCTAATGAGGATGCTTATACCATAAGACAACTTGTTTTTAACATCTAAAATATGGCTAAGGAACTTTAAGTTTCTATCGAGTCTGACACCTAAGTAAATACAGTCATTGCTAGCGTGGATCAAGTTATCTGGAATAGAAAGTGTAGGAGCGGGTACTAGCGAGCGTTGATGTGATGAAAAGACAATGAATCGGGTTTTTTGAGGATTGAACTTCAATTTGTTTAATTTGCACCAGTATAATATGTTGCGAAGGTCAGAACTTAGTTTATCTATTAGGCAGTCAATGCTTTTGTCGCAGCCAAATATCGTGGTATCATCAGCGTAGAGCAAACATTTACAGTGCATGATATAATTAGGTAGGTCGTTAATATAAATTAAAAACAAAAGAGGGCCCAAAATGGACCCTTGGGGTACCCCTGTGTTGAATGAACCCTTATCAAAAAAATCTTCGCTAATACAAGAAAATTGTACCATTGAGCTTGTAACACAACTTCAGCAACCATCTTTTTTTCTCGAGAATAAGTAAGCTTTAAAATAAGCGGCCTACTGCTGGTCCGCGAATTCTATCAATACTCACAGGCTCAGTTTTAAGAACGCCTGTGACAATTTCCAATAGTGCATCACTGTACTCCTCCTTCGTGGATGCCGTAAATCATAGCATTTGACCTACGTAAACGATTTTCTAGGTCATCAATGTAAAGTACAAGCTCATGAATAACCTTCCGCATGTTGTTAACCGCGTGTACATAACACGAGATTTGTTGTTCAAGCCCAGATAAGTCTTTTAGCTTTGCATCAATGGAGGCTAAACGGTCCCCTTGAGGTCTTCACCAATTTTCTGCAGTTGCTTGAACACTGCCGCATTTTCGGGACCATGGTTGGTCTCGATATCCCCTCCGCCCCTCACCCCAGCAATAACAATTGTCAAGTTATATGTACGCAAGCATCAACTAAGTCACTGACCGGCCTTGGGCATGATGGCACTACTAGAAATACGTTACCCGAACGAAAATATTTTTCCGTAGCGCTTTCTTACCTGCACCAAAAACGCCAAGGTATTAGCGGTCCGCATTACAAGTTTGTTGCCGTAGCCCCTGAGTAGAGCTATCGCTGTGGGTGACTTTTCTATGCCACGGTGGCCAGTTTGTCGACAGGGTATCGTTGCAACCGACGTCTTCATTGGCCACCGAAGTACCCATCCGTGGAAAGCTGTGGGTGATAGTAGAAATCCTTCGCACGTGTAATCATGAATCGATGGGTAGCGTCATCATGGAGCGTTCAGGTCCCGTTGGTTACCTACAGGGCAGAAACTTGGAGGCTCACTTAAGGGGTTCAGCCTAAACTGAGGACGACGCAGCGAGCAATGGAACGCAAAGTGATAGGTGTGTATTGTCAAGGGAGAGGAAGAAAGCGGAGTGGGCCAGGTAACAGGCACGTGTGAATCTTGTAGTTTTGTTTCACTAGTTCCGCGCAGCAGAGCCAAGGCCAAAAAGCCATGGAGCGCAGAAATTTTCCGAGCTGAGACGAAATGTTATTGTTCCTACACGCACCTGCGAGCCACTCTTGCCAGTACGGTCCGTCCTCCTCCTCCTCTTTCCAGGGTTGCTGGTACCATTGCAGCTTCCACCAGTGGCATATGCCATGGCGTGGAAGAAGGATACCTTTAACATATGTTTGCACTACTGATTGGCCGAACGGGTTTGTAGCTTCCACGGTGCGACCACCGCACCGTGGAAGCTACAACCCCCTCGTAGTTGCGCCTGCGACCACCGCAGCCACTGCCTTTCATATGTAAGTTTAGTTGGTCCTTGATTGGCGTAGACTCCATGAAATTCAAACACCTTTGGTGCATACCCGCTGTACCGCGGGCTGAGCGTACAGATATGAGCTACAGGTGATTGTAGTACCGTTAATCGTGAGGTACATGACGAGTGTGTGTCACGTTAGTGATGTGAGGATCGATCATCCATGTTCGTCGTGGATTTGTACCCTACGTCTCAAGTATTGGGGTATACCGGGTGAATGACCTGATGAGCACCGAGATGTAGGCGGCAATCTATTTATAGATCTATATACCTATTTATAAATAGATATCTATAGTTATCTATCTAATCTATGGATAGATAGATAGATAGATAGATAGATAGATAGATAGATAGATAGATAGATAGATAGATAGATAGATAGATAGATAGATAGATACGATCACAGTGTCTTAAGTTCGGCAAGAATTGCTTCGCATTTAAAAATGTTACGCAGGAAATTTCTCGCGCCTGACTTTATTGCATGAATGGAAGGAAGGTGTGCTTCAGAGTGGTAATGCGAAGTGCGCACTTTAAGTAGTCGTAAGGCGTGGACCAGCAGAATGAAATATGAATGAAATAGAAATACTCCATAAATATGTGTGTAGACTTTGGCGTTTTGCGCTTGAGCGGTGTTGGCTTGCATACTATTTTCTGTTTTGTCCTTACCCCTTGCTGTTCTACCGTCCCTCTTTGAAGCGCGTTTTACCAATGGCCATCGTGGATGTGCCCCCCTCACCAGCCTTGTCCCTAAAACCGAAAGGTTTATGTGGGCGAGTGGATAATATACACCCACAAGGATGTCTTTGTATTAAATATGCATACTCCTTCATTTGTCGAGATTTCAAGCAAGAAGTATGCATATGTCTGTTTCATCTTTGCACTATTGTTTAACACCTGCCACAACTTTGCACGCGCTAGTTACCAATACTCGCCTTTCCGGCCGCCATTTTTTGGTGAGACCTGTGGCCCAGTCTTTTTTTCCTATGCACTCCAGCAGAGTCTCACTTGTCGCGAGTGTGAATTACCCAGACTGGAGACAGGTTGAGATATTGAACCAGCGATCAATATTTCCATCCACATTTCGTGCTGTGGGTATTCACAAGTGTACGGTCTGCGATTTCTCTATGCAAATTCGCTCCCCGTTACTGCGCATGCAAATTATCTCGATCGCACCGCCGTAGTCGATGTGCTTGCCGAAACGGGTGCGGCCAGACTAGGCCGGGCTGCTGCGGCGGTTTGTCGACAGCTTGATGCAAGATCCCGCCGAGGGAATGAGGGTTGGCCGGGATCATGGCTGTAGGGTGGTGAGTGCTTGGCTTTTCTTCACTGAGATTTTACCAGGCTTTGTTTTGATTTGTGTTAGAAAAGATGGTAATTTCGGTAGCTATTGTTCCACGTTAATCTGAGAACGGGAACGTAGTAGTATTTGTGTGTTAGTGAAGAATTAGCAGCACTGCAGCAACCATGAACTTAAAGGCACTCAAAAGACCGCTTTTGCTAGAGTTAGCAAAAAGGATGGGTTTGGAGGTTCGGGAGCTAATTAGAAAGCCAAAGATCATCGAGGCTATCGAGAACCTTGGGGCAGACGATGACGAGCTGTCAGAGTGTCTGGAGCTGATTGAGGAAGAAAGAATTGAGAAGTCAAAGCGGGAAAGAGAAGAAAGAGTTAATACATTCAGAGCTTTGGCGAGGAGCCGTTTGGAGATGGAGTTTGAAATGGAGCGTCTTGAACTCGAGCTGCTCAAGGCTCGGAATGGAGAGTGGAGCAAAGCATCTAGCGGAGTAGAACGAAAGCCGTTCAACGTGGAGGACCTTATGCAACCCTGCCGCTCCGGAGAGGACATAGGTCGGTACTTGGTAAACTTCGAGCAAACGTGCGAGAAGGCGGGTGTTACCAAGAGATTGTGGCCGAGATGTTTGCTTATCTTATTACCGTATGAGGCTGCTGATATAATTGCCCGTTTGTCAAAGGAGGAATCGGATGACTACGAGCAGGTTAGGTCGAGCTTGCTAATGACGTTGAATGATCCCCAGTTCGAGGCAAAGCAGCAAAGCGGTAGTGCATCGGTAGAAGTAGCGCACGAAAGGTGCGGAGTAGTGGCGAGTGCGGTGCCGTTCAGGGCCGCAGAAAAGGCTAGCGCACGTAGGAGCAGCAGCGTGTTCATGCGGGAGGAAAGCTCATCAGCGAGTGAACATGACGCGCTTGCGGTTGAAGCCGTTCAAGGCCAAATGGAGCGCGACGGGGTGATGTCCCAATTGGGTGTGGATGAGTTGGCACATGCATCACAGGGGAGTGTCGCGGAAGCTCGTGCCGATGCGGGCGATGGTAGCAGTGCGCTAGCGAGTGAAATTAGGTTATCAGCGGTTAACAATCCCCGAGTGTGTGAGGGTAAGAGCACGCTCGCGAGTGTGAGAGGTTTATCTGCTGTTAACAATACCAGAGTGGTAGTGGAGGCCGTTCCAGGCCAAAGTGAACGCGGCAAGGTGATGTGCCAATTGAATGTTGGTGAATCAGCTAGGCCAGTGGTGGTCGATCTGGCGCATTCATCACTAGGGAGTGTCGCGGAAACTCGTGCAGATACGTGTGAGGGTAAGAGCACGCTCACGAGTGAAAGGAAGGTGTCAGCTGCTGACGATGCCGAAGTCGTAGTTGGGGCCGTTCATGGCCAAAGTGAACGCGGCGAGGTATCGTGCCAATCGGATGAGAGGGAAGCGTCTAGGCAGGCCCCAGACGAACTGGCACGTATACATAGGGAGTGCGTCGCGAAAGTGGATCTTGCCTGCGAAGCTCAAGATTATGTCAGCTCGCTAGACGAGAAAGCCAGTGTATGTTTAGCAGAGTGCGACGAAGCACACTGTAGGGAGGACGAGGCAGGTGCAGATAGCGCTCAGTTATGCGAGCTGCGGAGCTCAAGTACACCGAACTGCACTGTTTTGAAGCGTGCTAGGCTGTCCGTTAGTCAGGAAGGCAAAAGAAAAGATCAGCTGCCGGTAAGTAAGTTGGACTGCGTGAATCGGTCGGCTAGCAAGAACAGTGAGATTGTTCGGAGTGAAGAAATGCGAGTGAAGGGCTCAAAAAGGAGAGGCAAGAGGAGTAGACGTAAAAAGCGTCATAGAAAAAATAATGCCGCAGGGAGCGCGGGGCGGTTGACATCAGACGTCGAGCGAGGAAGCAAGAGAGCGAGAAAGGTGCGCTTTTCGCGCGTGCAGAATAGGGCTAAGACGCGTGCAAGCCGACGAGCGAGAAGGGAAAGAAAGGCGCACTATGATCGAACACGGTCAGAGGGGCATGTCAGCAGCCGTGGACACGTGCCGTTATCCTACCGTCGCTTTCTTCACGGTAAATTGTCGCGCGAGTTCAGGGTAAGGCCCCTCCGCGAAGCCGTCGAACAATGCCACGGAGGGAAGACGCTGGCGGCGGTTGTGGCGCTCCGCAGTGAGGCGAACACATGTGTCATCCTTCGTGCTTCCTGTTTGACAAAAACGTTCAGTGCGCGCCCCCCGCGAGTACGGCTAAAAAGGGTCAGACAGACATAGGTGGTCAAATGCCGTCAATGGAGACATTTGGGACACTTTTGTATTGATTTTCTTAGTTGTTGGAATGGTGTCTCGTGACCTCCGCGACTAGTGGTTGTTATTGTAACTTGCTGCGAGTTTTGTTTATAGCTTTTCCTAGTTGATCGATTTGTTTCACGAACAGTGTTTTGCTGAGTTCATAACCATTGTGAAGGAGCAATGGAAAGTGTGTTACTTGTTGAAAGATTAGAGGCACGTGTGGAGATCGTCTCAAATGTTCGCGATGCGATCCTGAGAAAGGAAAAGGTTACACTTGAGGGAGAATCGTATGACCGCAAGGGTTTTGAGTCTCAATCATTTGATTTGCGTGTCAGTGGGATGATATGATTTGCGTGTCAGAGAGATGGAATGCAAAGAATTTTCATGTCAGGGTGTATCCTATGAGTTTGTAAATAGCGGATGTTTAGGAGTTAGCCTATATGCATATGTGAGCATATGATGCATAGTGATGCATTCTTGGTGAGTTTGAGCGCGTAATGCACGCGGGAGTTATTTGTTTGTTGCTTCGCAGATATCCTGCGTGGACGTTAGCGAGGATAGTTGTACTGCGGAAGTAACAGATGTGAACTATAGGGCTTGTGACCGCAACGGGTAGAGCGAGTTTGCATCCGCGGAGTACGAGCTTGTTTAGCAAATAAGTGTGACGGCGGATGTCGAATGTGAAGTGTTTAAGATGTTTTGCTGTACATATTTGTAATTGTTTATCTAGAGCACATTTGCGTACTCAGCCATAGCTCAATGCAGCACGACAGTTTTGTTTTGTCTACGCACGGGAAGATGATTCGTTTTGTCGGAACAGAATCTTGAATAAGAGCCTCAAAATTCATGTGAGACGCGATTCATGTGCTAGACATAAACTGACGATATGGCAGGAAGCATACAGAGCATTCACAGAAGGAATGCGGTAATATGGTAAAGGCAGTACGAAAAATTTGCATGGTAGCACGCGGGTTCGGAGTTCTTAGTTTAAGCGCACCATTGTCTTCTCGGGTGGTTGCAATGTCCTTAAAAGGACGGCCGATTACTGCGCTGGAGCTTGCTACTGTTGCTGTACTGTTCAGAATTGGTTTTAAAAAGGGCAAATGAATGGCAATGCTGACGGCTTACGTCGCTGCTTCTTGGGAACTCGATGGCGCCGAGTACTCTGGCTTGGGTGTATTGCCTTTTTTTGTGTCTGTAGCTTAGATTTACCATTGTCCTATTTTGTTGTTGTTGTATGGCATCACAATTTGTGTTTGTGTGTCAGATGAGCCTATTTCACGTTGCTGCAATTGCTGCTGTAATGAGTAGGCGAAAAAAAGATTTTGTTTTGGGAAAAAGCCTGGTGGGTCTCAGGGAGGAGTCTGGGCGCTTGCATGCTTTGCGGTTGTGGTTTCTGGTGTAGTTGGCTCCGATGCTGTGTTCTGGAGAAACTGATACGCGAGCAGAGACCACTCTCTTGGACGAGATGCCTGGTACATGAGATGGCGAGCAGAGCTGCTGGGAATCAGCGCATCAGGTCTACTTCAACGACCTCTCCCCACAAGAGTGTTGACCCTTGTACGTCGAGGGTCTCAGCCTGCCGCCGGGGAAGCTGTTACAAAGCTGCTGCAGGTGTGCCTGCGACGGTGTGCGCCGCCAGGGGACATGAGTTTCTGTGCCGCACGTGCGGGTGTGCTTCGTGTGTGCGAACGCTTTTAGTTAGCACAGAAGGAAGGCCAGCCGAGAAGAACGTCTGGTCCCGAGCCGAAGAGTCGACCCCGTCCGGCACATCTGGAAGTGATTCGTCCAGCGAGGGCCCACCTTATCGGCGTCGGGCCACACAAACTGTTTGCCGGTGTGTGTCTCCGCACGTGCACGTGGCCGGGTGATGTGATCGTCTCCGGCGTCGTTTCCCGGACTTTTGGTAATTACGGCCATGGGCGGGTCAAGTATGGAGACCTCCCATCCTCTCCCTCCTCCCTCGCCCAGGAGCCAATGGTGGAGAAGTCCGGGCAACAAAAAGCGCAGGACCCAGAGAGAGAGATAGAGCGAGATAGACAGAGAGAGAAGAACTCTCTGAAGAGAACGCACTTGTAAATATGTAAATAAACGTCTTTTAAGTTTTCCTCAACCTCTGCCTCGGTTCTCGGCTCCCGAATCCCAAGTGCCTGCAAGTCGTCTCCGCCGCTCCGCCACACGCTACCCGCTGGCCGGCTAATTCAGCAGGCCAGTCGCAACAGTAGCGTCATCATGGAGCGTTCAGGTCCCGTTGGTTACCTACAGGGCAGAAACTTGGAGGCTCACTTAAGGGGTTCAGCCTAAACTGAGGACGACGCAGCGAGCAATGGAACGCAAAGTGATAGGTGTGTATTGTCAAGGGAGAGGAAGAAAGCGGAGTGGGCCAGGTAACAGGCACGTGTGAATCTTGTAGTTTTGTTTCACTAGTTCCGCGCAGCAGAGCCAAGGCCAAAAAGCCATGGAGCGCAGAAATTTTCCGAGCTGAGACGAAATGTTATTGTTCCTACACGCACCTGCGAGCCACTCTTGCCAGTACGGTCCGTCCTCCTCCTCCTCTTTCCAGGGTTGCTGGTACCATTGCAGCTTCCACCAGTGGCATATGCCATGGCGTGGAAGAAGGATACCTTTAACATGTGTTTGCACTACTGATTGGCCGAACGGGTTTGTAGCTTCCACGGTGCGACCACCGCACCGTGGAAGCTACAACCCCCTCGTAGTTGCGCCTGCGACCACCGCAGCCACTGCCTTTCATATGTAAGTTTAGTTGGTCCTTGATTGGCGTAGACTCCATGAAATTCAAACACCTTTGGTGCATACCCGCGTACCGCGGGCTGAGCGTACAGATATGAGCTACAGGTGATTGTAGTACCGTTAATCGTGAGGTACATGACGAGTGTGTGTCACGTTAGTGATGTGAGGATCGATCATCCATGTTCGTCGTGGATTTGTACCCTACGTCTCAAGTATTGGGGTATACCGGGTGAATGACCTGATGAGCACCGAGATGTAGGCGGCAATCTATTTATAGATCTATATACCTATTTATAAATAGATATCTATAGTTATCTATCTAATCTATGGATAGATAGATAGATAGATAGATAGATAGATAGATAGATAGATAGATAGATAGATAGATAGATAGATAGATAGATAGATAGATAGATAGATAGATACGATCACAGTGTCTTAAGTTGGGCAAGAATTGCTTCGCATTTAAAAATGTTACGCAGGAAATTTCTCGCGCCTGACTTTATTGCATGAATGGAAGGAAGGTGTGCTTCAGAGTGGTAATGCGAAGTGCGCACTTTAAGTAGTCGTAAGGCGTGGACCAGCAGAATGAAATATGAATGAAATAGAAATACTCCATAAATATGTGTGTAGACTTTGGCGTTTTGCGCTTGAGCGGTGTTGGCTTGCAAACTATTTTCTGTTTTGTCCTTACCCCTTGCTGTTCTACCGTCCCTCTTTGAAACGCGTTTTACCAATGGCCATCGTGGATGTGCCCCCCTCACCAGCCTTGTCCCTAAAACCGAAAGGTTTATGTGGGCGAGTGGATAATATACACCCACAAGGATGTCTTTGTATTAAATATGCATACTCCTTCATTTGTCGAGATTTCAAGCAAGAAGTATGCATATGTCTGTTTCATCTTTGCACTATTGTTTAACACCTGCCACAACTTTGCACGCGCTAGTTACCAACACTCGCCTTTCCGGCCGCCATTTTTTGGTGAGACCTGTGGCCCAGTCTTTTTTTCCTATGCACTCCAGCAGAGTCTCACTTGTCGCGAGTGTGAATTACCCAGACTGGAGACAGGTTGAGATATTGAACCACCGATCAATATTTCCATCCACATTTCGTGCTGTGGGTATTCACAAGTGTACGGTCTGCGATTTCTCTATGCAAATTCGCTCCCCGTTACTGCGCATGCAAATTATCTCGATCGCACCGCCGTAGTCGATGTGCTTGCCGAAATGGGCGCGGCCAGACTAGGCCGGGCTGCTGCGGCGGTTTGTCGACAGCTTGATGCAAGATCCCGCCGAGGGAATGAGGGTTGGTGACACATTTTGCCGAAGGTGCGTTTGTCTCTGTCCAAACCTCCACAGTCGCTTCGTTGCGAAGGTCCATTGAAGTGAAAGCTTTCAGTGCCGCACGAAGAATGGAGTGTTAGGGTCCCGCGTCGACAACACGCATGTTATGAAAAAATTAATTACTTGTTCCTCGTTCCCTTCGTATTCGCCAGCATTCACCAACGTGATTCACATGGCTGATAGGTTATGTTGTCAGTAACATGAACCGCTTCTCATTTCGTTCTTCATCAACCAGTCTACGCCCACTGCGGGGCAAAGACCTCTCCCATAGATCTTCAATTATATTGTCCCGGTCCTGTGCCCAACTGCGACCACTTTGTGTCCGCAAACTTCTTGATCTCATCTACCAACCTAACTGTTATACCGCCACCTGACATGCTTGCCTTCTCTGGGAATACATTCTGTTATCCTGAATGACCAGCGGTTCTCTTGCCTTCGGAATACATGCCCTGTCATAGCCCATTCCTTCTTGTTTTCTACCATGATGTCCTTAACACGTGTTTCTTCCCTGACGCTCTCTTCCATACCGCTCACTTCTTGTCCCTTAACTTCGCACCCATCATTTTTCGTTCCATTCCTCGCTTTGGCGTTCTCAATTAAAATTGAACCATTTTATAATGAGCTTCGAAATACCTGCCCCATAGGTAAGCACAGGTAAGATGCATCTGTCAACACGTTCCTCGTGAGAGATAATCTTAAGCTGCCGTTCAATACCTGAGAATTCCTACCGAGTGCACTGCTGCTCATTCTTATCCTTGCAATTTTCTTAGCTTCGTGGTTCTCATTTACGGCATGATTAACAATAATAAAATAACGTGTGACACATACGTGCACTCGTCGTCCTGGTAGGTGCGGGTATGGGCCACAGGTGGTCGAATGGTAAATTCGTGACATATGCCATAATATAGCCACGTGACGTCAAAATGAATTTACACATAAACTAATCCTAACGTAAAAAAATCATTGCATCTCCACTAATGTTAACCATGGCGAGTGTCGAAGCACTGGGTGTGTCACCATACGTCACCTGCGCGTGGCCACTGCGAATGTGAAATGAGTGGAATAAAGTTTATATATACACAAATATATTTATTTGGTTCCTCCTTAATGCTGTTGCATTTTAATCCTCTTGTTATAATTCGCATATCGTCTTGAGTTGTGAGTTCACATACACACATATGTTTCGACTATAGCAACGGTTTTCCGTATACCGTGACGGTGAGAGTCCACGACAAAGCTAGGTGACAAGGCGCTGCGGTGTTTCCCACAGGAAACGTCAGCCGCTGCTAATGGGCTTGCTTTACTGTGGCCATGACGTAGACCTTAGACGCCGACAGCCCCGGTGCATTAAATGCAGAAACTCGTTACAATCGTTTCTGACGGGACAACATTATATAAACACTGTCTGGATGCACAGCCTCCAAGATCGGCCCACACATGCCACGCGCCGTCTGAGTGTGCTGCCTCCTGCATGGGCCCAGCGTGACGGACGGACGCACAACGGACAAGCCTCGACACTAAGGTGCTTCGCCCATAAAAAGTGTTTGGACAGTCAAGATGGACTTTTACCGTCAAGACGTCTTATTTTGCGATAAGGGGTCGCTGAATTTATTAACGTGCAACACGCAGTGACATGCATGCACACAAAAAAAGAACACACACAGTCGCTGCCCACAAACTGCCACAAACCAGGTCGTACTGCGTCATTGTGCATCGATAAGGATATGATCGATTTCTGAGGTTGTATGTCCGAAAACCACGATGTGACTGTGACACACGCCGTAGTGAAGGGCTCCGGAAATTTCGACGTCCTGGGGTTCTTTAACTTGCACTGACGTCTTACAGCACACGGGGTTCCCCACTTCGCCTGTGCCGAAAGGCAGCCGGGATTTGATCCCGCGACCTTCGGATTAGCAGCTGAGTTCCACATCCACTAGGCCACCGTGGCGGGGCACCGGAGAAGACTTCTGACGTTTAACGTCCCGAAACCACGCTGTGATTATGGGAGACGCCGTAGTGGACGGCTCCTCAAATTTCGATCACCTGGGGTTCTTTAACGGGCACTGACAACGGGATCCGATCCCTAGCGATCGAATGCGGGATCCGCGGAAACGCGGATTCCATCCCGCGACCCTCAAATCAGCAGCCGAGTAATATGGCCACTTGACCACCATGGCGGGGCACTGGAGAAATTTCAATTTCGCGTTGTGGCCGATTCATCACAAGCAGGAGTCAACCTCTCGCGACTTTAAGTACGCTGTTAAATACATGCAGCCTTCTCACTTACGCCAGCAGAAAAAGAACCAGTGGGTCCTCGAACTAACATTTTATTGTACAACTACATCAATCTCGAGGGTACCACAATTCAGGTCAAACCAAAAACAAATAGTATGCGTAATGCGAGGTACAAATTGAGTAAATGCAAAACACAATGTCAATTCGTACGCTAACAATCTGTAATTATCATGGACTATTAAAAACGCGTTCGGTCTACTATAGATGCGATTGAGGAAGTACAGCCGAAGACAAAGTGCAATGAATCGTCACAACGTTTAGCAAGTATAAACAACCGTGTACGACAAGGGTACACAATATTTAATGCATTTCCCGTAGTAGCAGCGTCACATGATTGATTTATGTTATTGCAATTCAAGCGATAGCACATGTGACAAATGAGACAAGGCAACGTGTATCTAGCAGCAAGCATTGTATTGACAGTCGGCCACATTAGAATCACCTCCACGGTCATTGCACCGTCACCACGCAAAAATTTCTCGTCGTAATATTTGAAGAGCACCTATCTTGGAATGCACATATTAATAGCCTAGCCGTGGAACTGGCAAAATGTGTGAGATGTTTATAAAAAGCGGCCGCTTTCATCCCTGTGCGGAAAATGAAAACAATATATTATGCGCTATTTTACTCGAAATTATGCTATGGAAACTTAGTATGGGGAACGACAACACAAGATAACTATCATACATAATATTAAAAAAACGCCTATTAAGCTGCTTTGAACACTATGGAGGCAACCCATGGGATTTAGGAACACCACCGTTATTTATAAAGCATAACATTTAATGGCTAACAAAATATTTTAAGTTACTTCAACTAGTGCATCACTAAAAATCATACATTAACGACAGCGATATTCAATAAATGTACTACTTGAGAGAACAAAAACAACGCAAGCCAATAACACGGAGGAATTATGCTAAAAATCTATGAAATATCAAATCATGTTTTTTGTTAATGAATTTGAAAGATCACTTAACAAAACACGTTGCGGGGCTAGTCGGTCACACATGTTGCTTCAAACATTCATCGCTACTTGTCAGACGTAGACAGTACAGTTAACGTGAGCGCTCATTACAGGATGAGTCAGCGAGGTGCCTAAACCTGCCCGCCCATTGCAGCACTTGCCCGCATTGTAAGCCACGACTTGACGGAATAAAAATTTTAAGTCGCACTAAAGACCAATTCGTCCGCGAAATATCAGAAGCGCACTTCATCAAACAATAGGGCGACACCTGCATCAGCACCACATGTATTTGCTTGCGTGACTGGGAGATTGTATTCCTAAATAAGAGCTGATAGATGTATTAATCTATGTTTTTCATTGGCCTCGCACATGCGCTCATTGTCTACATCTACTATAAAGGGTAACTGGTCTGGTTTTAATAAACATAGTTGGAGTAGCGCCCGTCCTGTGTGTTAACTGTACTGTCTGCGTCTAAAAAGTAGCGCTGAATATTTGAAGCCAAAATTTGAAAGAGATTTGGATATTGATGTTAGTCCAAACCTCTTTAAAAAATAAAAAGGCTCTTGAAAACGCGCTCACTGTCAGGTTATGCAACGAAAATATTTGTTACTTACTATATTGTGTATAAAGATGCCTTTTTGTTTGTTCATAGTGACCTGTCATGCATTTATTTCGAAGCGCTCGCGCCTCTCTCTTTCTGTCCATTATATATATATATATATATATATATATATATATATATATATATATATATATATATATATATATATATATATATATATATATATATATATATATAGGGTTGAAAAGAGAGACACATGTTCAAAATAACGTTTCGGCCGGTGGGCCGGCCTTCGTCAGAACTGACGAAGGCCGGCCCACCGCCGAAACGTTAATAAAAGAAGAATTTTGAACGTGTGTCTCTCTTTTCAACCCTACATTCGACCGGACCCATCGAACTTCAATCTGAAAAAAAAAATATATATATATATATATATATATATATATATATATATATATATATATATATATATATATGACGTAACACTTCAATGATATGCTATTTATTGGTCGACGTTTCGGTCACAGCCTTCAGGCTCTGACCGAAACGTCGGCTCTGTCGGAGTAGCTGGCAGCCGAAGCCACCTACTTCGCCAAACTATATATATATATCTATATATATATATATATATATATATATATATATATATGACACAAATATTGTGTTTAGAGAAATGTACTTAGCACGTTGCCCTCGTTTGCGCATTTGTGCCCTCGTTATAGCATGTATGCTCTCGTTTACGAATTGCTTAATTCAGTCCCTAGGTATTGTGATCTGTGAACTTACCGACCTTTTGTTTGTTCTTCTCATTCATATTCAAAGAAAATGTTTATATGCTGTGAACAATTTACTATGTATTTATTGTTTACTATTTTCGTAAAAGCGGTACAGAGGCCTTCTGTAAAGTATTGCTATACCTTTACCTTCTGTACCTTCCTTAGTGTAACTGAAGAGAAATCAAACATCTGCTGAAGATATGGTCCACCAAGGAGAAGAGGACGCGGCCGCTGCGTGTTATGTGTCATGGGCAGAATAAAACAGGGGCGAGCGAGAAGATATATATATATATATATATATATATATATATATATATATATATATATATATATATATATATATATATATATATATATATATATATATATGTGTGTGTGTGTGTGTGTGTGTTGCCACATTGTATTGTAGAGGTGAGCGAACACACCACAGCCACGCGAACAGCGAGATCCTCTGCAGCCTCGCTGTGTACACATAGAACGCGTCCATTTGCGCTAAAGTAAGCAAATTCTCCCAACGCAATAGCACTCACAAAATGGCTGCACTAGAAGAATGACATGTTATGGTCATTTGTGTGACAACTCCAAGGTACGCTATTAGATTTACTGTTTTATAATGAATACATTCATATGCTATTCAGTGTGAGAAAGTGTGGGGAAATCTACGAGAAAAGAGGGATGCCGTGTCATCTAACACGGATCATGCGACAGAAAATCACCTGTTTTGCAGACGCGGTCCGCAACCAGAAAATTTGCTCAACGAGTACGTCGATGCTTTATGCAAGCTCGCTACAATGTTATTGCTCGCCATCTTTAAGATTCGCAACATGAGAACTTTCCCGCAAGGTTTGTGCGAACCATTTTTCGGAAAATCCTCCGCGGAATTCGGTAAGCGTCTTTCGCTTCCACTCGCTGCTCTTGTAGCTTCCCTTACGGAAGAAACAAAGCAACACTTCGAAACATTCATGCTTGAATTACACCTCTGTTATTAAATGCGAAGCATTTCTTAGCGAACTTCGGCGAGTTTGAGCGTATCTATCTATCTATCTATCTATCTATCTATCTATCTATCTATCTATCTATCTATCTATCTATCTATCTATCTATCTATCTATCTATCTATCTATCTATCTATCTATCTATCTATCTAGCCGCCTACGATTTTGTGCTCTCCTGGCCGTTTCGCTAATCGGATGTTCACGAAAATTGGTATGCCACATCGTGACTACATGACGAACATAAATGACAAGTCATAACACAAAAATCATGATATGCATGTCATGAGCGGCATGATTTACATGCCACGGTCTTGGTGCTCTCCTGGCCGTTTCACTAATGGGATGTATGCGAAAATTGGTATGGCACAACATGACTGCCTAACGAACATAAATGGCAGGTCATAACATGAAAACATGATATGCATGTCATGGACGACATGATTTACATGCCACGCGTTTCGTTAACGGGATGTATACGAAAACTGGCATGCCACAAGATGACTGCATCACGAATGTAAATGACAGCTCATAAGATGAAAATCATGACATGCTTGTAATGAGCGACATGATCTACATGCCACAGTCTTGGTGCTCTCTTGGCCGTTTCGCTAGTGGGATGTGTAGGAAAATTGGTATGCAACAATATGACTGCATAACATGAAACACATGTCATGAGCGGCATGATTTACATGCCACGGTCCTGGCGCTCTCTTGGCCGTTTTGCTAGTCGGACGTTTACGAAAATTGGTATGCCACATCATGACAACATGACGAACATAAATTACAGGTCATAAGATGAAAATCATGACATGCATGTCATGAGCGGCATGATTTACATGCCACTGTCTTAGTGCTGTCCTGTCCGTTTCGCTAATGGGAATGTTTGCGAAAATTGGTATGACACAACATCACTGCATGACGAACAGAAATGACAGGTCATAACGTAAATATCATGACATACATGCCATGAGCGACATGATTTACGTGACACGGTCTTGGTGATCTCTTGGTCGTCTCGTTAACGGGATGTATACAAGAATTGGTATGCCACAATATGACTGCATGGCGAAGATAAATAACAGGTAGTGACATTAAATTCATTACATGCATGCCATGAGCGACATGATTTACATGCCACTGTCTTGGTGCTCTCTTGGCCGTTTCGTTAGTGGGATGTACAGGAAAAGTGGTATGCAAAAATATGACTGCATGACGAACATAAATGACAGGTCATAACATGAAAAGCATAACGTGCATGTCATGGGCGACATGATTTACATTGCAGGCGTTTCGTTAATGGGATGTATACCGAAATTGCTATGGCACAACACGACAGCATGACGAACGTAAATGACAGGTTACAACATTAGAATCATGACACGCGTGTCATGACCAGCATGATTTACATGCCATGGTCCTGGCGCTATACAGCCGTTTCGTTAATGGGATTATACGGAAATTGGTTTGGCGCAACAAACTGCATGACGATAATAAATGACAGGTCATAACATGAAGATTGTGAGAGGCATGTCATGAGCGGCGTGATCTACATGGCACTCGTTTCCTTATGGGATGTATACTAAAACTGCTATGGCACGACATGACTGCATGAGGAACGTAAATCACAGGTCATAACGTTAGAATCATGACATGCGTGTGTGAGCGGGATGGTTTACATGCCACAGTCATGGTGCTCTTGCGGCCGTTTCGTTAACTTCATATGTACCAAATTCGGTATAGCGAGACAACAATGCAAATCCATTTTACGTTCCTTATGCCTGCTTCGCATTTCCTTGATTCGCACTGCACGCGGGACCTGCCAATCTTTTTTAACAGTTGCATCCGGTCCAGCTCAATGGCTCTAGGAAACACAGTGCTGCTACCTTCCTCTACCTGGCTAAACAAATGAGCTGCTGTTGTTGAAGCCTAGCTGTCCATATGCAGTGGAAAGCATAACGTCGCTGGTGTGCATGAACAAAGGAACGAAGCTTGGAACGATGCTACAATCATACTGCTGTTTAGTGCGTATTCCATCAACGTCGTATCCCCGTACAGATATCAGCGGGAGATAGAAGTTGAGCCTCTTCAGCTCATTAAGGGCCTGCAGTTTACATCTTGTCGTACAAGCTGTTCAAAGCCGGGTTTGCCACGTAGGTAGGGCATTTTGGGTTCAGTTGCAGGACTGCGTAGAAGTGAACCTTTCTATGTGTGTCTCTTATGCCTCGATGGACGCGCACATCACACTCACATGGCCTTCATTTCCCTTCGTGCTTCAACCGACTTATCTTCTCCGTATGAAAGCTAGTAATACAGGTAACCTCCTCCCTCATCCACCAAAAATGGTTTTGTATCGCCGAACGTTGTCTACTTTTAATGATTTATTGATTCAGTGGTTATAGTTAATCCGCAACGGTTGTCAAGGTGAGGCAGAAAACGCTGCGTCATATTCGCGGTGCTTAATGCTGTTCATGCTGTCGCTTGACGGTGGCAAGCTAGCCTGGCCGCTTTGGTCATTGCAGGAGGAACTCGTGGTGCTATGCAAGACGTGAGAATTGATTGGCCATACGACGGCTCTTAGCCTGCTCGAAACGGTGGCATTCTTACATTATGACTTCGACTGTTCATACGTTTTCCATGACCAGGAGGTTGAATTCGCCGTCCAGAATGCCTTCGCGAATGTGCCCTCCCTTTAGGACTGTAAACTTGACATGTCGATCTTGTGGCAATGCTTAAGGATATTTTCAAAGTAGGAAACGTGCCACTCGGCAGGAGTTTTGGCGAGGATACCGAGCTACTGGTTGGTGATTGGCTATCGACCGGTCGCACTGCCAACAACATAGGCCAGCAGCTCTCTGGATTACTCGTCTATTGTGAGCGCCTGTAGATGTGCGTTGGACCACGTTCCCGGTGCCCCGTCGAAGTAGAACAGGGTATTTATTGGCCAGTGTAAAGTTTAGCGACTGTAGCACGCTGTTTGGGCTCATGTTCGCGAAAATTAGCACTTTTGGTCTGGAAAATGTCTAAACGTTAACTGAGCCTGAATCATGGCGTCTGTAAGCATAAATATAGACAACAACGAAGAGCGCGGGAAGTTGTGTCCTAGAACCTTCCGGTGTTCAATTCCACAAGAAACACGAGGCCAGCAATGCCAACAAGTGACAAAAAAAAAAAAAAACAAGAAGAAGCTAGAGAGTTCGGAAAGCTGGTTTGAGGGAGCGGTCTCAGTTATTCTGTTTGTATGATGGTTTTCCCACATTTTAGGAGCAGTTGAGGTGTCCCACGGAAAGCAGCGATGTTTCGAGAATTCTCCGGATGAAATTTCTGTATGCTCGCACAAACGGAAAATTTTTTCTGACGTACATAGTTAACCAAACCGTACTAAATCTGTCTCTCGATTCCACGATGCCTTGAAGCTGCGGTTGCTTTGAAGCGCACAATGGTTAAATCATAGTGGTGCACACATGCTTCACTGTCTGGGCACATTGAATGCAATCCGGTGAATTGTCAACCAGTGTCAGACCACCTCGCTGCGAATCGTGGCGCAATTTGGCGTAGATGCCATTAGTCCTGGAGTTGTCATCTGTCATCCTGTGGGCTAGTGTAAACTTGCGCATGCACACACGAATTTATGATTTGTCAAGCGCACCCTCAAGCACAGAAATAGTGTCTATGAGGGGAGGTGTTGGTTTTACACTAAGCCTTGACACTAGCTGGCTTCGAAAATAGTTAGAAAGCGGCAAAATAGCCATAAGCCACACACCGCGCAGCATAAGGTGTATAACGGTGTTCCAACATCGCCCGCGTGGAATTCGCGATGAAGTCGAGAAAAAAGAACCCAGCAGGAACATAAAAGAACTGAAGAAAGCGTCAAAAATGTGGGATTCCTTCCAATTGGCAAGAGAGAGACTGAATAGTGTTGCAATATTTGCTGCAATTAACAACCGCACGACGAGCTTGGATTCTTGGAGAATGTCGAGGAAAGTGATGGAGACGGAGTGCTCGACTTTTGTGATGAAACTCTCCTGCACTTGAACGAGGGCGGGGGCGATTGCGAAGAAAGGCGCGCTTCTATGGTCAGGAGCTACAATATCTCTGCTTATATCAATGTTGCCCAAGAAAAGGTCGTCACAGAGAGCCTGCTACTCCGTGTAGTGTCTTCGTCTCACTGTAACATTGTATGTCTCTAGAAACTTCCATATAATCTGCCAATGACGATTTAGATTATCGAATAATGCCACATATGAGCTCCCAACGATTCTAACGCTGTTCCTTAGGTTGCTAAGACCGCAACCGACTAAACGTGTCTCCTGGACACTCTCTGGAGAACGCCTTGAGTACAATGATACGTGCGAAATATTTGGTTTGTGTGGATATTCATTCAAATTCACTGACGTTCGGCTTCCGCTGCTGGGCCCACAACGGAATTTTCTCTGTACTGTTTTGCAGACGTAATCATGCAGTATGACACTGAGTTCGCCACTACGTTGCAAGAGCAGCCAGTCAACTACTTGGGACATGGGTTTGTTTTGAAAGACAGTGCTAAGGCACCTATCGGCGTCAAATCCTAAATCTTTGGCGATCACCTTGATGCTGACGCTTTGGTTAAATTTTAGCCTTATATAGTTCTGGAACTCTTTGTTAGGGAGCTTCCATAGAGTTAGAGGCCAAGTAAGGTGGCAGAGAAAATCAATGTCTTGTTCCTCCCACTGACTTTTCCAGGTAGCGAGTGCTACGTGATCAGTACTTGAAATGTGAGACGCAAGGAATTCACGACATGCCTCTGGAATAGCAGATTTCGCAGGTCTACGGAGGCAACTTCTCCGACCATGAATGTCAATAGTATCAGCGAAATGGTAGGCTGCAACAAATGTTTCCGCATAATAAAAATATGTCGATTTTAATACATTGAGTATTTCACTTGTGCTAAGGATTCGTAGCGTGCGCGTTAACTAAATTAATCCGGAACTCGGCACGATCTACGATGAACGTCCGGAGCTTCGCCCACTCATCATAATTCACTCCGTGGATATGCTGTGAATTTTTTATTATTATTTTAGTTTGATTAAGGAAAGGACGCTAATTTCTGCAGCCCATGTTAGGAGCGCGGATGAGCGTCCTTAGGGGTATACCGAAAAGGGACTGAAAAGAGATAGAATGGAGAGGAAAAGCGCAGTGGAGGTCTCAGGCTATTTTGACCGCATGGGGTTCTTTAGCGTGCACTGACAACGGTCAGTACATGGGTAGCGCGTTTACTGGTTGTACTGTAACAATAATACGTTTATTGGTTTGTAAGAAATGTGACCGTTGCTGTGAACAACAAGTTTTGTCTCGCTACTTGACATCTAACTGCAAAAGTGTTAATAACAGCGGGGAGGATAGGCGCCCAGCTGCCGTGGAGTGAAGAACAATGTGCACGAAACATTGATACGGCTGCAAGAAGCGTGTGGCAATGGAAAACGCCGCATATGTGCTTCTAGGCATCGCATGCGCTGCTTCCTTCTGCGCGGTTTTCCTTTTCTTTCAGCATGTAAGAACTAGAACGCCAAATCTTACTACTGTAAGTGTACCGTTCGCATGGTATCACTCATTTCGTAAGGGCAGCGAGCTTAAGACACGCGCAGGCTACCATTCCGCACGAGCACAAGGCTGCGGAGAGGCGTCTGCTGTGGAGCTTGATGGAACGCCGCCACCATCTGGCGGATCACGAAGAAATGGCGACACCATTGATGAGGGCGTGGACGGAGACTATGACGACTGAAGTTAGTCTGGTAACTTTGGCTGGGACGGTGCTTTTGCCGCTGGAGGTAGCGCTAGTAGTGCTACTGACCTTTGCCATTGACGGATCAGGTGAAGACGACGCCCTCAGGTTGTCGCGCTCTGCGGCTTCATGACGAAGTGCTTGAGCATGCCCTTGTAAACAAATTTGTACGTAGCCTCTGATCTGTGCCTTCTCCCTAACAGTATGGCCAAAAAAGGTTGCAGGACGCCTAAGCCTTGCTATTAGAAGCGTCATTGGGCGCCGTTCGCATTGCCACCCCGTAGAAGAATTGTGTTCTCGTCTATTGAAATTGTACTCCGAGCTGCTGTATGAGTACCTATTAAGTCGTAGTTCAAGATTTTTCTGGAGGCTTTTTCTATTTCGAAAAATTGCCCTGAGGCATAATACGATGGCATGAAAAATAAACAGAAATTGGGTTCGTGGATGAAGTCCAGAAGCGAACGATGGTACGGTCCATAGATCCAGCGATCTGGGAAACCAGGCCATTTGCTCGGAGGTGGCGAAGATGGCTTAAATGTGGGCTTGGGCCACAACAAGTGCCTCGTTGTGACATTGTGGATTGCGGCATCATAAAATGGAGAAGAAGCACTACAGCGACCGTGGTACATTTGCGGCCAGGAAGCGGTCGCAGACAGGGTAAGCGTAGCTCCGACCGAAATCCTTCTTAACGTAACCTCCTCTCGGCAGGATAAACCGCCAAGGCGGTTTGACTCACATAGTGGTTTGATTGATTTGTGGGGTTTAACGTCCCAAAACCAGCTCTGATTATGAGAGACGCCGTAGTGGAGGTCTCCGGAAATTTGGAGCCGCCTGGGGTTCTTTAACGTGCACTGACATCGCACAGCACACGGGCCTCAACATTTCGCCTCCATCAAAATGCAGCCGGCGCAGGCCGGGATTCGATCCCGCCCACATAGTGGTGTAAGGGAGCTCGTGTCGTACGAGGGAGGTTTTCTTTTAGCCTGAGTAGCTGTCCCCGGGCATCTTCAGGAACATGCTGAAGGGGTTGTGATACAACTTGCGGGTGTGTTGGCAATCATCTTTGGCAAGGTCTGGCAAGGCCGCTGACGACTTTTACGCTGAGAAATTGAATTTGGTTCACCAACGCGCTTGTGCCATGCCGGAGGGCGTGCGTGGTAGGGTGTACCTGGGGATTATTATTCTTATTTCTGCTATGCGAGCTCCTTAATTAACGCTCTCTTTTTAATGCATGGGGCTTAAGGCTCGCCCTGTTCCTCTAACATGTAAAGTCACTTTTAAACTGGTACAGTTCCATCGACTGGGAATGGTAGTGAATGGAGAAAACTTACTGGAACAATTTGTGTGTGTGAGAACTGTTTGGGGAATACTGAGGACACTTGTGCGAGATTGCTTTCAAGACAACAGATACATAAAGAAGGCGAGCCGGGGCGAAATGGCGTGGCAGCGGCATAAGAAAAAAAAAAACAAAAGAAGCGAAAAAGAAACAGAGGACGGAAGAAGACGAGGGAGAGACAAGCGCGTGTGGAACGCGCAGAGAGAGAGAGAGAGAGCAAGAGAAAAGACACTCATAGATGACCATATTCCTTATTATGCGTGAATTATAGAGGCCACAACAACAATAATAATCCTTGATTTCAGTGTCTTATAAGGTGGTACACGCCACATCGTTGTTGGCGTGACAAGGCTGCTTCTTCGCAGTCCACAGGGCTGGTATGAGCGATACGTCATCGTTGTCTTTCCTTCCTGCTTGCGTGCGGTGGGCACACGGCGTTGTGCTTGATGCACGAGACGGAGTACAGGTACTCGTGAAACTAAATAAAAAGTATCATAGAAAGAAGCAAGAAAACGACAATGGATGGCGTACAACAGTGCTCACTTAGTCTACATACGCTTACTCTACTTTAAGGACTGCGCTTACTCTGTTGTTACTTACTCTGATTTTACTCGCTCACAGGGTGAAGGAGTTCGTGTCGCACAAGCTCCGCTGTCGTGGTCGGCGTCCGCAAATGCGTCGGCGTCAGGTGGATATAATCCCCTCGAGCTGCCGCTACCGCTGTGGTAATACGTTTTAGTGTTAGCGAACTACGTTTTCACTACCACGTATACAGTCATGATAGCCCGGACCGTAATTCTGTTACGAGGAATCTTAATTATGTTACGGCGAAACTCAAGCAGCTCCACCACTTTATAGAGAACGCGCCCGTGCGCAAGATGTTTGAATACGCGGGCAAAGTTTCCATTGCTCGCGGATGCCACAGAAGGTGCTTTGACCTCAGCGCTAGGGCAAAATGCGCGCAGCCCGCTCTCGCTTTTTACACTCGTGCGGTACATTCGGTACCGTGTCCTAGTGCGGAGCACGCTGCAGAACCTTCCTTGTCGATGGGCCCTTATAGGCCATCTACCAACTTGTACCTTAACGCGAGAGTGGCCATGCAAGACAGAGGCTGAGTGTCAACTTACAAAGGCATGTCGTGCCATGACACCTATGCATTTAAATGACTCTAGAGCGCTCTAGTCGAATGAAAAGGAGGTGTGGAAGGGGCACGACAAAGCTGTCGCGTTGTACTCTTGAGGGCGAAACTCAAGCAAACCCCAATATTTCTTTCTTCCATTGTTCTGATCGGTGACCCTGTCCCTATTGTCTTAGTGAGTGCTGTATAGGCACCCCCAGAAAACGGGAACAAGCTGTCCCTGGCGTAATGCAGAGGAAAGGGCGTTGTACAGAGAATGCACATTGCGTGCATTTGCGTTCAAGCTTTCGCCGGACCTGTAGTCTGTTTGCCTAAGTGTGGCGTGACCCGGCATTCCATTCCAAATAACCACGTCAGCGAGCCACCATAACGAACGATCTCGCACATGCCTCGGGCAATGTTCTGACCTGTTTATTGTTTGCTTAGCTTCGGTCGTCCGAGAACTGCGCGTTCGAGGGAGTCGTGACGTCGTTTCCGTGTTGTTTTTCACGTTGGCATACATTGCGAGGAAACTAGGTTGTCGGGTCATCAATAATGGCGCTTGCATATGCGTATTTGACATTGAACGCTGGGTGACATGTCTTACGATTATCCCAAGAGATTTCTGTTGTGAAGGTTTTTTATTGGGATAGCCTTACGTTTTTCATGCTCAAGGAAGCCTCGCAATGTATGTTGTAGAAGAATCGATGCCTGGTGAAGCTGTCAACAGGTCCGGCACATATCGAAAAAATAGACTGAAAGTGGAATGGGCAACACAGAAAGAGAAGACACAGCTGCGCTGACTCGGAAGCGAATGTTCATTCGAAATTACAAGCACATATGAACTCATACAACCTTGCGCCTGTGTGACCAAATATCTTACAACAATCAGCACAAAGGAACATCAATCATGATTGTTTAAGAAAGAGATGTACTCCAGCTGGAAAACTAAATCACGGATTTTTTACTGTCTGTCTTTTTTTATCGTTCACAGTGTTGTTAAGGCGCACACTGCTTTCCTCCTTTTCGAAATGTTGTATGTCTCAGTTATTTTCCCCGTTAGCTGATTCAGGTGCCATCTCAGCTTATGACGCGCAGGTCTTTCTTTTCCGCATGTTCCATAACCCTGATAAAACTGTGGTAGAACACTAGAGCATAAACAATAGCCTATCATAGTCTAGCACCGAAAAATGGGTAAAAAAAATCCTAGATTCCTTATACGCCTTAAGCGAAGGCAGACCTCACGAAAACGGCAGCGAAAAAAATAGCGAATGAAAAGAGAATCCAAGAGATATGATAAAATAAATATATCCAACAATGTTCCACACAAAACAACGCACTAAAATATGCATAAAGAAGTAAGAACTCGCGTACACAACAACGCTGCTTTCACTCCTTTTGTTGCAAGCAGCGTTGTTTTGTCATACAACGCTGCTTTCACTAGAGCTGTCACTGAGAACAAAAGACGGCCAGTTAGTGTCAGTGGCGGACGGCGCTTCATTAGGTGAGGTAGTTTCAAAACCGTGTGTTCCGTAACGATATTGCTGTACAGGCGTCGATCAGGCGTGGGTCATTCCATAGATCGAGGAGGCTATTGTCATAGCTGCATTGGATATGCGCGTATGAGGCACACGTGGTTGAATGTTAACCTTTCGGCGAATGGTAAAATACACTCACGTTTTGTTCAGCTACCGAATGTTCCATATTCAAATCAGTAGGTCTCTCGTTGTACAACAGAGACTCATGGCTTTCACCTTTGGGACTCTTAATGAGGAACCCTGGTAACGTTTCTTTATCGTAGTCTGATGTCGCTGTTCCCAAATGGCACTGACAGTCCTGGAGCGGGCAGGGTGGTTACATTTCCTCAGAAACTCACCTGTAATTTTAGATACCGAATGAATAGTGTGTCTCAGCCGAAAGTGTACACGCTCTGTGCAGCCTGTTTGAAGACATCATAGCATCGCGCCATTAAAAATGTGGAGCTGATGCGAAAGAAATGAAAGTGAAAAAAAAAAGAATTATGTCTGAAAAGAAAATCAGGTGAAGACGGGTGACATATCAATAGCAATATAAAATGAAAACGGATGATGATATAAAAGATGATGAAACGGGAAAGCCGATAATCCAAGAGGAAAAAAACGAGGGGAGAGGGGTGGGGGATAGAAGCACGGGTAAAGCGCGAATGACAGAAAAAATTTTCGGGGTTGGCAACAAAATCTACTTTCGCTGTCACTGTGTTGAGTCCTCTGCGGAGGCCAGGGAGTTTTTTCTAGTCATCATGAAATACACTGCGCTAAAAGGAGCGTTGCAGGGGCAGCGTACATCTTACTCTGGTGCCGACATTCGACCACTGGCATGTCGGGACGCTCCAGAAGAGCACGATGACCTGTGAGAGCAATGGGCGGTGCTCACGGGGAGATGACACCCCGGACGTCGAAGTTGTTCCGCTAGTGTCGCCGAAAATGAGGAGTTATATTTGTGGTGCGCCTTGTTTGCTGTTGAAATCCTTGTTGCCACTGTCCAAAGCACTTCCAATTTGCCACATCGCTTCACCTCTTCTCTACTTAGGGAAGACATGGTGTATGACCTCTTTCATTACAGCTGCTCGGTCGGAGAGCGGTTATTTATTTATTTATTTATTTATTTATTTATTTATTTATTTTTTGCCCTCAATTATGCCCTCAATTTATTTATTTATTTATGTTGCCCTCAATCGCATATAGCTTCACAGAAGCGACTGGGGTACATAAAATAACAAACTATAAACAAAAGTGAACGAAATCACATAAAAAAATAACAATTGCAATATATATGGAGATACGATGTTAGGCGATGTAAGGCACGTAGAAAGGACAGGGGATTTAAGACGAGCGATCGACTACTTAGCACCCCTTACCAAATACTCTAAAAGAACTTCCTTTGAGTTTTCGTCCTGCCTGCGGTCTCTACTTCACTGATGGGTTCCGATGTCTTTCAGACTGACGATGAGCTCGAACCGCGTGACTGCTAAAATTTTTTTTGTATACACACAAAAGAAAGAGCAGGTGTAGACACTACGAGTCTTGCTATTTCAAGTGAAATGAGTCGGCTGTGCTCTGCTCCGTCAAGGTTCCGAAATAACTCAACCGGGCGTGAACAGTAAACATTGCTGGAATTCGCAGTGAATGATCTGGTCGTCGGGGCCCTTGTCATTCTCTTCACTGACCAGTAAAGCTGCGCAGAGCAGTTTTAGTCATGAATAACGATTAGGACTTTCCTGCTACGATAAGCATTGCTTGCTTTATTGATTGATCGATCGATAGGTAAGAAAATTAGGAAAGCCTAGATTTACTCCTAGGATGAAGCCACTAGGCGGCATGATACAGCGTGCCGAAGTAGAGGGCGGGGACGTTAGGAGCCCATAAGTTCTGAGCCATTGGCAGTGGCTGAAGCTGAGTACTACTTAGGCGGCGCATAATAGCATGCAACGAGGCAAGTTTCGCGGAGCGTTCGCACACTTTTGCGGATCGTGCGATGCTGTGTTTCGGCAATTTATATTTAAGGTTCGAATAGACGGACTAATTTTGTATGTTCGTCGATTGGCATCTGTTCCCGCGTGCGCATCATACACAGCCGCAATGGCTTCGACTACTCCGAGCAGGAAGCGCGTTATAGTCATAGGCCTTGTCCTGTCACTCTTGACATTTACACAAGAACAGCCTTGGAAATACTTTTATAAAAATTAAGGTCAATGCTTAATACTTTCTGAAAATATGAAGGCATGCAGCTAGCGCAACATTTTCTTATTTTTGGCTAAAGAGTTCTGCGGAAACACGCTGGTGGATGAACGTTTCTGCAGGGAAAATTAGCACCCACCTGTTGGTATCATTAGCTACAAATAAATACAGACGGATTTCTCAGAAATAAAAGCTTGTTATTTAACGAAAAATTGGTTCTAGTCCGGGGTTCGAACCCGTGTCTGACGCATGTTCGGCTCGCTCTCTCTTCCAAATGTGCTAACCAGGAATTGACAGTGCGAGTGCGAATTGATAGAGAACTTGAAGCACAGGTGTAATATGTCAAATGAGTTCTGCGGAAAGCCGCAAGGTGCAGGAACATTTATGAAGGGACAATAAGCATCAGCCCGTTTGTAGCGCAAAGCTGCAAGAAAATTTATACGAACTCCGGACCAGGACATTTTTTCGTGAACTAAGAAGCTTCCATTTCAGAGAATCCGTATGGATTTACTTGTAGCTTTGCGCTACAAAGGGGTGGCTGCTAACTTTCTGTTACTCTCCCGCTGTCGTACGGCCACTGTCACGGACTCATCCATAACCGCCTCCGCTCGACACTGGTAACAAAGAACGGAATTTTGGACAGCTTGAGACCCTTCCGCCGTGGTGTACTTTCTCGGTCTGCGCCGCCTGCGACTACGGCCCGGTGTATCAACAGTCACAGAGATACGTAATGAATCGAAGCTTCACTAACGCTCCGCTTGGCACACACAGCGTTCTGAGGCAATGCAGGTAAGTGCACAGATGTCGCGTTCATTGCTTTGTTTTGAAGTCCATAGATACTTTTTCGTTTTTTAAGCAGCGACAACTACCTCCTCTTCCGGCACCCTCTCGCTCACAGCCCGCGTCGGCCGCTATGTTCTTCCTAAACACGTTGAGCGGAACACGCGCGCGCAGATAGCGTCCAGCCGTCAACATACGCGTTCCCATCCAATATGATGTAGTGGACGTGCCATATTTAAGGAAACGCCTACTGAAACGTGCAGCTTTCTTTGACGTTCTCTCGCTGCGGCATTCAAGTAACAGCTTTAGGAAGAACATGGCTGCCAAAAGCAACGCCGACCGATCAGATGCGCCAGCGGCACGTCAAAGCTTTTCGCTACTTCAAAAAACGGAAAAGATATCTAGGGACTTTAACAACGCTCTAAGGCAATGCAGGTAACATCACTCGCGAGCCCCTTCCTCTAGTGCTGACCGCAACTGAGAAAGCCGACTTGTCTATATGTCGCTGATGAGAAGAGACTCGGACTGGAGTAAATGCAGTACGTTTATTTCCGATGCGCACTCGGCGCGTTCTCCTGGTCGTCTCCCCGCCCTCCCCTAGAGTCTCTCCTTAAAACACCGATGTACGGGGTCTGCTCAAGTTCGGCCAGCGGTGTCTTGAGCCAGAGTTCATTCACACGCACCACCGTCGTCGTTGCAGGCCACTGTGGTTGTCCGCTGTAGCGCGCACCCCAGGTCATAAATCGGGGCCCGCCACTCGTGGGGGAGGCAGCCGCCGCCGCCGTCCGTTTTGTCGAAGCCGTCCGCTCCCGCACCACGTATGTACGAGGTGTTGACGGAAATGTTCCGGCCACCATTGCCACTTGAGCTCGGGGGCGCACTTGCAGACAAACTTCGCCGAAGCAGTCGGCGATCCGTGCCGGCCACCGCATTCCTCCGCCAACTCGGGTTTGTTTATGGGAGTCGCCTGGGAGTCGCCAGCCCCAGACAACTGCACGACGTGTTGACGCGTTCTTACGGGGGCCGCAATGCCACGCCCGACAGCGGCCTTGGTCAGAAACTGTCAAATGACTGTTGTGTCAAAGGCGCCGATAACTAACGGCGACCGGGAAAAGGAACTAATGCTGCCATCCAGGGGCCGGATTCACAAAACTCACTTACGAGAAAATTTTCGCGTAAGAGAAATTTTTCTGCGTAAGTGGATTCACGAAGCGAAGAAAACGTCGTAAGAGGACGTGGTTCCCACATCGGCCGCTGCTATAGCGAGCGCTGGGGTTGCCGATTAATATATCAGCGATAGTGATGCATTTGCGACGTAGGCGAAAAAGGCTCGTAAGTGGATTCACGAAGCAAAAATGGTCGCCAAAACAGCGTAGCTAAGCGGAAATCCTAAGAGTGGTCCGGAGCACTCTTACGAGCAACATGGTGGCGTTGGAACGGGCAACCGCGGCGGGTATTTGGGTGCCGTAGGTGATACTAAAAAAAGAAATTATGGCCATGTAAGCTGGCTGATGATTTTCGTGTATGTACAAGGCTCACAGCCTTGAGGTTGCTGTTGCAATTCTCTTTTACGCATTGGACAATCTTGCCACTAGCACTTGTCCAGTAAGCTTGTTGTTGGAGTTATTAGAGGTGCCTATTGGGTATTTGCAGAAAAATAACTTATGCATGCAAATGCTTGCGATTGGATGAAGAATGAAGAGTTGCGTGAATGGTGCTTGATGCCAAAATCGGTGCGGTGTATGGTCAATATTTTTTAGCTTGTTTTTGTTGCGTCTCCCAATAAGGCGTACAAGCTGTGGTGCCGTTGCAGCATTGGTCGCACATGTACCACCATAAGGGAACGGACAAAATTCTGTCGCACACTATTGGAATGGAAGTTAAACAGTAGGCTCCAGTCAGCCATTCACGAACTCCTTATGTCGTTTACAGCTTCTCTAGCTGCAGTGGTCTTTATTATTTCCCAATAGGAACGCTCACCCAAATGCAGCTACCGCTGTACATTATAGGCTGATTTACTGAAAACATATTGCTTCAACATATCCGCACATACAAGATATGTGTGATTTTGCGCATAAACTGAGAAATAAATTGAGTTTAATAGACATTCACTGTCCGTAAAAGAAAATGAAAAGGTTTCGCTATGGCAAATACTTAGGACGGAATGCAAGCGCCTAAAATGCACGCGAAAGCCTGTGCTAATGCAGTGCAATGTCACCTCGACTGCACTCGCGCATTTGACAATTAGTTTCTTTTTAATTGGACGTCAGAGTCTCAGCAAAAGGCCGCTTCGTCCCTTGAGGTGCGTATTGTGGCTGGAATGCTAACCTAACCGAAGTTATCGCGTAGTGATATGCCGTGCATCACACCCAAGCCTACGCCAGGCATCATAAATATCGTAGCAGACGACGACAGCAGACGACGGTTTGAGCGAGAGGCGAAGCATGTGATTGGTTAGAACGAGGCAACTCTCTACAGCAGGCCATTTTATGACGTCACTAAAATGATGTCACTCACTTCTTTCACCGCGCACTTCTGTGGTGGTCGTCACATTATCCCCCTAGCACATAAGAGAATTTTTCATATCACCGCAAAGAACACTGAAGTATTTTTTAAGAGCTCTCTTAAGGCGAAAAGAGCATCATGGCGACGTAAACACAGTATGTGGGTGTTGTTTCGTGGTAACGTTTCTTGCTTGAGCTCCTCTACGATTCCATGGGATCTGTTGTTAATGCCGTCGCTTTTCCGGTGCGTGAAAGGTTTGTGAAAACCATCGCCAGTGTCTCTATTTGAGCGGTGAACACTGTTGAAGCCTCTGCCTTTGTGCTCGTGAACAGGGAACCGCGGTCAGTGTGCCGCCGTGGACTCACATTTAGGAAGCCTGCATCGTGTGTTTGAAGACCGGTCAGTTCGTTTGCCTTGCTTTGTGGTCGTTTGTTTTTGTGGCGTTCGCCGTTTCGCATCGACTGTGTTTGGGCGCTTTACTTCAAGGATAACTCCGTGTTTAGAAAGATACGACCTAGGCGTGTGCGTAGGTGCTGTGTTGACACTTCGAAGTCTTTTGAAGAGGCAGAGACCATGTGGAAGCAGTGCAACAGGTAACATAATTGTCGACTGCGCTACGCTTTGCCTTTGTGCCCTTCCACACCGTCACTTTGCTTGCGTTAGCGGCTAATGTGCGGAACCTGAAATAACACACGGATACGTTCTGTTGTGCATTTTTTATTTTATTTATTTTATTTATTGACACTCTATGGCGTACAGGCCAAAACAGGAGTTTCAATATTAGGCACAAATGCAGTTGCTAATAAAAAATGTAAAGAGATTGTAGTTTCTTTCACGGAACTTAAAAAAAACCCATAAAAATTCAGAAAGAAACGTAATGAAATAAGTGCACGAGGTGCTATTTAACGACACACATATCAACTTGTTCAGCAGAACACTCAACAAGACAATGATTTCGAATATATAAATTGCTATTCCGACACTATTAAACGACATTAAGTACAATCGGTAAAATCGCTCAGCAAAGCCCTTTCAAGGATTTTAACCTCATTGAACGTTGCAACATCGTGCGGTAACCTGCTGCACGCATCGATAGCCTACACAATAAAGAAGTTTTTAAAGGATTGTGTGTTGTGTCTCAAAGGCTGTACGTAATGTCTGGGGCCACTGCGTGAAAGTGATGTATCAATAATTAATGTTTTGGCTATTTCGGTTTCATATTTCCCATACAATATCTGGAAAGGAAACATTCAGGCTGTTGAAGCGCATTCTTTCCTGCACATTAGGAATCGATGCTTGCGCAGCTCTTTCAACGCCGTTACCGACTGCGTTCGTTTGAGTTAAAAACAAATTGTAAAGCCCTATTTTGAACGCGTTCACATTTAGCAATGTTTCTGCGTGTGTGTTGTTTCCATATCGGACATGCGTATTCCAGCAATGGCAATATTCTAGTCTTATATGCTACAAGGTTTACCTCAGTTGTCGCATGACTTAGGTACGACGAAGCATCCACGGTTTATTTTGTGACACTGTCAAAAGCGCAAAGATTTCGGTGGCGGAAAAATTCGGCTTCAGCGCTTTCGGCATGGCGATGGCTAAACAGCAATCGGGTATGTCAGAGGCGTCTGAAGTTCGCGCACACACGGAAAATTTCGTTTCGGCTATTGAGGAGCTTACAATAGCAGTTGGCCAATGCTCTCATGTCGCTGGCGATAAACGCTCTTTCCCTCTTAAGGCGCTTAGCACTCAATGTCCGGCATAACGTAATAAAAGAGAAGTAAATTAACTTGTGCAACGAAAGGAAGCTATGCAAGGCTCTTTCTGCGCGTGCGCACAAAAAAAAAAGGGGGGGGGGGAGGTGACGTCTCGCTTTTCATGATTTCTGGGGCTTAACCTCCGAAAACCACTCAAGGATTATGATAGACGCCGTAGTGGAGGTCTCCGGAAATTTTGACCACCTGGGGTTCTTTAACGTGCTCTGACATCGCACCGCACACGGGCCTCAACATTTCGCCTCCATCGAAATGCAGCAGCCGCGGACGGGATTCGATCCCGCTACCCTCGGATCAGCAGCCGAATACCATATCCACTAGACCACCGTGGCGGGGCCTTGGACACCTTTTTGTTACTTCTTAACTGCATACGCCGTCATTTACAAAAGCAGCACTTACTAACGTATTAAAGATACAAACACTACCTAAATTACCGCATTTTCTCAGTGAGTCATGAAATAGCTGTAGTATTCAAAAATATAACCAATTTATTCAAAGTGGGCCTATTTATAAGCATATGTATCTTTCGGTATGTCGGATTTATTGAAATCCATCCATGGCTTCAATTTCACACATCACGTGGAGGATGCATTTTTGGAACTTGTTTGTGAAGCCGAACAGCTTTTATATGGCCTCAAAAGCTGCATCGATGTTCGTTCTAAGATTTTTTAGCGAAACAACAATTTACGTCGAGCTACAAGACATTATCATGTAAATAAGTGTACTGCGTACGAACGACCCGAATCAATTGCGAGGCAGTGCATATTCATCAAAATGCATCTGAAATGGCAGTGAAAGGAGCAAACCTTGAGTGACATCTGCCCACCTTTAATATTTTACCTTAATTGCGGCTTCATGATTCCGGTCCTGTTGTTCAGCGGCACCTGCCGGTGTCACCAAGGGCGTCATTCTTTTTTTTTTTCTTTTCTTCTTCGAGCTATCGTCGTTGATAAAGCGCTAGCGCACGGGTTCACGCTGACCACGCGGGCGTCTGCTGCAGCGCGATGTGCATAGGCACTGTAGCAGACGCCCGGAACAGGAAGATGAGGTGCAGCGAGGATCGATTCGCGATTATAACATAAACTCGACACCAGACGCTTTGAGTGCTGCGAGGCTATCATGTGACCACACATCTTTCTTTTGTTGTCGTTCCGTCTGCTTTCACGTTTCCTCCTTGCCCTCAATAGTGTCGAATATGTTAAATGCGCACCCTTCCTATCGCATGCCTTGTCGCTAAGAGATTTCGTAGCTAAGAATATCGCCCGTAAGAGAAAGCTTTGTGAATCCGGCCCCAGATCTTCGCCTATGCTATAGACCGCGGCCTATTTGCGAGTACGGCCGAGGAGGCCTCAAGCATTGCGAGCAGCTTCCAGCTGAAAAGGTGTCGTAAACGCAGGAAGGCGGATCCGAAAGCGGCCAGGAGCGTTAAGCGCGCTAAGGCGGCTAATTGCCATGACGTCATCTGCCAAGACGTTAAGTTTAGTGTTAGGCCAGAGGTCATGAAAAGGCCTACTAAAGATGAGGCATATGGTGCATCGTGAAGGAAGAAATTTCCTGGAAGTTCGGGTACCGAAAACACCACCGGTCTCATTTTTTTCACCGCACGGTGGATGCATGAACGCGGAGTCACGTCGCGCGCGATTGCTTACTGAGGAAGTTCGTGCGCCTCAGTGTCTAAAAGGTGGCTGCTCGATTAACCAAGGAACAATAAACATATCGTACAATGCGTACGCCGCTTCCCCACGCAGTGGTGGACGTGAATGACAGGTGGCGGCCGCCTATACTGTCACACTAAGTGTTTTGTCCTTGTATTGCATGCGAGCGACGCCCATGAGGTAGCCTAAGAGGGTGAGTTTGTAGAGTCCCGTCGATAATCACTGTATAAAGGTGCATCAGAGGGATTTCTCCCGAACCTGTTCAGTTTTGAGGGCACTTTGTGTGCTCAGGTGCGATCAATTGATTTATGCAGTTGTAATTCCCAAAAACCACGATATGATTATAACAGAAGCCGTAGTGGAGAGCTTCGGAAATCTGGAGCACTTGGGGTTCATAACGTGCACTGACGTCGCGCAGTACACGGGCCTCAATATTCCGCCTCCATCGAAATGCAGCTCCGCCCTCTGCGGCCTGGATTCGATCCTGGAAGACTGGTATCAGCAGCTGACTACCTAAGCCACTAGACCACCGTGGCGAGCTGCTCACGCTCTATCATGTGTTTATAACTGAAGAATGTTGGGGCGGTCTCGAAGCTATTACTTCTCTGCTCACTGCTGCAGCAGGTGGTTTTCAGCTTTCAATTTATTCCCGTTATTTCGAAAAATGACTCCCTGCATTCAGTTAGAGCAGAGTTTGTCGTGTTCATAGAGCTGAAGACTGAATTTTGACTTTTCTCGTGCGGTTCTATATAGCACTAGTGTGCGTGTAGAATTCAGCTTTCACTTTGTTTTATCTTATACGCGGGAGTTTGATATTGAAGTTTGTTTCTTCGTTAGTTTAAACCATTTTTTCCTTATTATGATACTCTGCGAACAGCTCGTGTAGACAGTAATTAGCGGTTGTCTTATTTAGGTTCGCATAGGGTGTTGGAGGATAAGCCGAATGCTCGCGAGTCACAGACGCACGTTTCAGAAGCGGTCATCGCCATGTTTTGTCCTCCGAGGATGAAATTTAGTCATCTTTGACAACTTCAGTCGGCCGCAACCTGCCTAAGTGACAATTGAGGATCACTTCAAGTAATCCAAGTTGGATAAAGTAGTGTCAAGCCGAGGCATTTCAAAAAAGTCCAATAGCACTTCGGAATTATTGTTCATATACGTTGCTCATGTTGTACCAAGGGGATCTATTCTTTATTTAGTAATTTCTCGGGTTTTACGTCCCAATACTACGATACGATTATGATAGGCGCATTAGTGAAGGACTCATAATATTTTAGCTACCCAGGGGTTATTCAACGCTTTCTTGAATTAATTTGCGCAGCCAGTTCTAAGGGAAATGCTTAGTTATTTATATTGGTCTGGCCCTTTGATAAACATTTGGAGGGTGCTTGCCGCGGCCGGAGTGGTTTGGCGCTGTTGATGGTCGTACTGCCGAGAAATATGTACCACCGGCGGTAAAAGTGACAAAGAACACCAAATACTTTGACAGCCCAGCAGAGCCCCATCCGAGGAGCATTAGACATTTCGAATTTTGGTTGTGTAGTGAAGAGGAATGCCTGGCGCTGCAGCCATATCGCCAACGCTGCGCGAGACCCGAGCTGGAGACTTGTGCCCAGCTCTTGTCGAGACGCTGCCAGCCATTCTTGGGTGCTGCCCTATATCTCGCCTTATATTTTGGTGGAAGGTGCTGCGGTTTTCCGCACCCTGGAATTAAGAAGCCGAACTCTCCCATCCGCCATGCCCGACGACGCCAGCCAGACAGCCCCACAGGCTTCGCCAGCTGTGGTATGCGCCGGTGCCCAGCGTCAGCGCGATCCTGAGATCTTCAGCGGCACCGACGAAAACGATGTTGGAGACTGGCTGGAATCGTATGAACGGGTGAACGCTACGAACAAATGGGACAATTCTCTCAAGCTCAGCAATGTCATCTTTTATTTGACGCGTGTTGCAAAGCTGTGGTTTACGAACCACGAAGCCGATCTCCGCACGTGGCCCAGCTTTAAGACCCGCATCGCGAATGTATTTGACCGCCCTGGGGTACGCAAGCTGCGCGCAGAACAACGCCTACGGTGCCGGTCCCAGCAGAGCGGTGAGTCTTTCACCAGCTATATAGAGGACGTCATCGACCTCTGCCGGCGTGCGGACCCTACGATGACGGAGGCGGACAAAGTACGTCACATCACTACATCGTCGAGCCTGTCACACCACCTACGGACCAACGCTGTCGGGGCCGTGAAACCGTCCACGTCGAACGCTTGAAGCCTTGTTACGACCCCCTCGTACTATGTTCACCTTGAGTCGCCAGGATGGCTCCTTTTCCGACGGGGGACGACTGCAGTGAAGAGGAATGCCTCGCGCTGCAGCCATATCGCCAACGCTGCGCGAGACCCGAGCTCGAGACTTGTGCCCAGCTCTTGTCGAGACGCTGCCAGCCATTCTCGGGTGCCGCCCTATATCTCGCCTTATAGATGCATTATCTGGCAGGGGGGGGGGGGGGTGCTGTTGTGTCACGGCTACAGCCCTTCCTTCGACCCCATTCCGAACCAGGGGGAATGTTTAGTTCCCGTTCGGTTCATCAGTGAAGGCTTGCAGCGTGTAGAACTCACCACGAGAAGACGCCGCGTGAGAATGGCCTCCCGCTCCCAGACTTTCGGCGAATCATTTAAATACCGTCCACAGGATCAGAGAGCACTCCCGGAAACAGAACAGGGGAGGTCTTCCCAGCGATCTTGGACTGTACGTTGGAGACATAGAACTTGGTGCTAAGGGCGCTGCCCCCTGTTGTTACCAGGCAGTCAGCCCAGCCGACTCCGTCATGCTTGCTGGATCTGTACGCCAGCATATCAGCAACGCCCGCTATAACCACTTTGATGTGAACTGGTTGCGTTTTTCCAAGCACGTGCGGTTGATCCTTTCGGCTCCCAAGTGGCGCTAGATCACCTGCAGCTAAGTCGACGTCTGCCTGACCGCAAGCCCCGTCACGCTACCTTGAAGGCGATTTTGACAATTTTCAAAAACTACGTAGTGAAAATGAAAATCTAATTCGAGGAAGGGGATGCGAGAGCTTTTAACTCTTAACCCAATGTTCCCCTGAGCAAACTCAAAACAAGTGCTAAGAAAGTCTGCGATAGACTAAATATATCCCAGCTTGTGAAGCCGATTAATACGAGCAATAAAAGTATTTTAAACGTATTTTCTAGTGCAAAACGCAGAAGGTTGACGAACCAGTTCGTTTCCGGAACTTGGAAACATACAGCAGCATTTTTGTTGCAACGTCATCTTAAAGTTTTATTTCACTGGACGACCCTTTTATAGCGATTAATTCTAACCACGCTTTAGATTTTTCAACTCTATCTTCGACAAGTGCTGTCAGGCATTCTCTAGTGGCATTAAGGATCTCCTTTATTCCCAACCTCACAATCAAATCCTTGCATGTGTTGAGCAATCTGTTGACAAGTTTGTTTCCGTCGCCTTGCAATACACCGGATGGATTTCTGTTAAAGGCTTTTTAGAATTTCTAAACATTGATCGGCGCTCAACCTGCATTGAACCCAGATTTGCAAAAGCAGGCTGTTTGCATTGGTTCTTGTATTGCACCTGTGCTTGACGACCTGGTTACTACGACCGTCTTACCAACATCTCGCTCTCTGACCAAGATGTTCTTAAAGTGCTTCGTTAAATCGATGATTTTTTTGTTGTAAATTACGGCTATTTAACACGTGAGCAAAGTGTTGCTGGCATTGTTCTCGAAGGTAATGTATCCGCTTAACCTGACGCATGAACTCCCGATAGACTGCCAGATTAGATATCTAGAGCTCTTGATTGGCTTCAAAGGTGTTGGTGTCTGCTGATGCTACGAACCGCGCGCTGACACACGTCTTCTGTCCCTCAAGCAGGACCGCTCTAAGCTTGTTAAGCGAGCTATTTCCACGTTGTGCTACGAGAACGCGCTTAAAAATCTTGCCGGCATTGTATTTCAGCGGTGTTCGAGCTTCAGACTGAAAGACTGCTGAGCGCTGGGTACTCCCAGCGTCTCCTCATTTCGGTGGCAAAGAGCCTGCTTAAGAGATTGGGCCGTCCCCCGCAAGAGTGTGTGTGAAGTCAGGCCCCGCGCAAGAAAAAGGTAGGTGTGATGCCATACGTTCACAAGCTTTCTCACAAACTCAAAAAAGGGGCCCTGCTGTACGACGTAAAAGTCGTTTTCTCCGTCCAAACAGTGTGTCCAAACAATACACAATCACCGACCCTCTGGCAATAAAGCAGCAAGACTGTGGCACTATACTCATAGGCGTCCGCTTACCTTGGTTGATTGCGCAGAAGGTGTAGTTTACGAAATGTCTTTAAGATACGTAAAAGTGTACGTTGGCCAACCCGGAAGATGAGTCAACGTTAGGTTAAGAGAGCATACGAACAATGTTAAAACGGCGCGTGAAGGGAAAGACTTACAAGGTTTTCTAGATAGCCATTGTGTAGCATGCAAGGATTGCTCACCGGACCTGCACAATACCTCTGTTACATTGAAGAACAATTAGCGCCTCTCTAGAGAAATTCTTTAGACGGAACGTATTTATAGGCTTGGGGAAATCTGTGCCAGCACGCCATCGATTACACTTTCGGATAAAGAGATGGCGTTTTTACGCATGTGCGGCTAATGACGCCCGGGCCGTATTGTGCATACATATGCGAAACTTGTGCCAATAAAAAGTTGTTAAAGTTGAGCGCTTGTCGTGGTCGTTCTTGGTGTCGTCGTCCTCTTTTCGACTGTCGCTTTTCGTTACTATGAACCATCACGCCCAACGCGAAACGTTAGCCGCATACAAACAAAATTATATGCAGCTTCGGCTAGGTCGCTCAAGGCCAGGTCACAGCGAAACAGGCCGCTTGTTATTGAAGCATGTCCGCACATGATAGCCATGTAATTTTTTGGTGGGAACATTTCACGTGATAGTCATGTGATATTTTGCGGAAGCATGTTACGTCATAGCCATGTGATATTTTGGCGGGAACATGTCATGTGTGATAGTAATGTAATATCTTTGGCGAGAACATGTCACGTCACATTGCGTAATGTGGTTTTGGCGGGAAGATGTTTCCTGACATGGCGTATCGTGAATGTGGCGGGAAAAGGTAACTTGTCATGCGACATTCTTGGCTCGAACATACTATGGGACACTGCGTTACGTGAATTTGTCATAATCTTGCTTATCATCGTTTTCATCATCATCAACTTCATAATAGTCTCCATCATCCTTATCTTCATCATCATCTTAATCGTTATCATCACCTTCATATTTAACTTCATATTTTCGTCCTGTCAGGTGCAGCCGTGACGTCATATGACGTGATAGCAATATGACGAAGTTACGCAAGTTTATGCTGGCAGATGCGTCAAATCGTTGCTAGGCAAGGTCATTTCAGGGTAATATTTCGTGACTAGTCACACATATTTTGGGATAGGCCAAACTATGGCTAGCTTAAGCAGCTTTGCTGCTAATATGGCCATAGTTTGGCCGATATCTATATCAGTTGCCGAAGAATTATCCATCACAACATGTCCATGCATACATTCAAGGAAAGCGCGTGCCTGTTCCCGCAAAAGCTACACATGTCTATACTTTCGATTCAGATCTATCAGTGAAGATCGAAAAGAAATCTAGTAGGAGACCCTAATTATTCGCCTATGTGTCTCATAATGGCACTCTTCCCTGGGAGTTGGTGTGACGTTCGTACTCCGTCGCAGCTGGGTATGAGCCATATGTGAGTTTCCTTCCTACTTGAGCGTGACGCATACTCGGACATCCAAAGCAGGTCAGGGCACACGTGATGATAGTTTTAACAGGCAGTGCGTTACTCAGTTGTCATTGATAATACTGATGGCAAAATAGTCGTTTAGCATAAAGATCCTACGTTGCCGGCAGCATATCTATCCTGCAGCCTACATGTCCTTTTGTATTTTAGCAATTGTTAGCTATTTTTCATATTACTTTATCTCTGCTAGTGTGAAGAAGTGAATAGGTAGTTTTGCGCAACGAAGGGTACCGCTGGGTACCCGTGCAACTAAAAATAAAGGCACATAGAACGAAACAACAAACGGTAACGGATGCGGTAGGATGCTGTTCACATAGTCTGCATAAGCTTCCTTCGTTTTTTTACTTTTATTGATCTGGTCGATGCGCGTGCCTTTGTTTTCTTAAGGAGTGCCGGATAGGCACCCAGGAATAGGGGATCAAGATGTCCCTGGTGCAATGCAGGAAAAAGAGCGTTGTACAGAGAATGCATATTGTGTGCGTTTACGTTCCAGCTTTGGCCTGACCAGTGGTCTGTTTGCTCAAGTGTGGCGTGACCCGGCATTCCATTCCAAATAACCTCGTCAGCGAGCCACCATACCGAACCATCTCGTACCTGCCCCGGGCAATATGATGACCTTCCTGTGTGTATTCTTCGCTTAATTTTGGTCGTCCGAGAACTGCACATTCGAGGGAGTCGTGACGTCTGCGTGTTGCTTTGCTACGTTGGCACACATTGCGACAGCGAGGAAACAGGGTTGTCGGGTCATCAATACTGGCGCTTGCATGTGCGCATTTGACATTGCCCTCACGAACACTGGTGACAAGTATGTAGAGTCCCTGAAATATTATGTGATCGCCTAGTTGCCTGTTTTGATGGTGTATTAAGGGGATACACTTACATTTACAATGCTTAAGACACTGTGACAAAGACTTCATGCTTTGGCGATGTTTTTCGTCTAAGTGTACATTGTAGAGAAATCGATAGCTGGCCAAGTTGATAAGAGTCCTGGCGTATATTTAAAACAGAACAGCTCGAAAGTGGCATGGACGACACATGTGTTGTTTTCTACCACTGCCCTTGTAATTCACACCACTGTATGCCATATTCTGGTGCACGGATCTAGTCAAGCCTTTTCAAGCTTTTTGTCCGTGCACCAAACATCTCTCAGATGTTGAATAAAAATTGAATTGAATTGAACTGAACAAAGAAACCGCAAACAACACCGATGACTCGCCACTGGATGTTTATTGGAGATAAGGAGCACTGATAACCACATACAAACTTATACCCGTGCGCCCTTCTTACAACAAGCAACATGAAACAGCATCAATAATAATTTCATACAACGTAAAACGGATGGAATTTTCGTATTCTCCGTCTTTATCACAGAATGTTATGTAAAAATATAAACTCACTTTCATGTAAAATAGCCGACGTTGCACTAATGAAGCTTTTCCCTCTTTATAATGTTTTATCCATCAATGATTTCCTTTGCGAGGTGATTTCGGCCAACAGATGTCATCTCAGTTTCGTGAAACACGGGAGTTTTCCGAGTATGTTCTCGTACGCTGATAAATCTTTGCCAGGATGATAGCATGCAGAGCGACCTACCGAAGTATGGTACAATAATTTTCTAGGAAAAAAAAGGAAAACCCTAATGACATATGCCTCGTGCGACGGCAAACCTGATGAAACAATGGCAAAAAAAATAGCGTGCAGAAACAGCCTTAAAAGTATGTAGTGCAAGAGGTGCGTGCAAAGAATATCGTGCAAGAAATATTGCTTAACAGTAGAGTAAAAATCAGAAACTTGCGCACATAGAATGTCCTTGAACACCTCTGTTTGTACCAGAGTTGTGACTTGGAACACAAAGTGCTGGCCTCGTCGTGAGGCAGTGGTTGATGGCTGTCCAATAACTGAGCTCAGTTCAATATCATGCGCCTCATACTGCCGTACACGTATCGTTCAGATGCTGTTCATACTCGCCTTCGACATGCGTGTACGAGCCACACATGACTGAATGTAAGCCGTTCAGCCTATGCCGAATCGCGCTCACTTGATGTCTAATTGCCAAATGTTCCGCGTTCCAACCTATAGGTCTCGTCCTGACTTTCGCCCTTAGGTATGTTCAGCCAGAGATGTGAGATCCCAGCTGTTGTCACCGGCCGTAAGTTCTGGGTTCGTGCGCGCAGGTGTCGCTATACCTCCTCCTCCTCTCTTATCCGAAAGTCGTGACGTCATTGGCGACAGCGCATGCGCTCCTCATCCTCCGTTCCGTCGAAAGCCTGCGCACGGGGATGGCGCATGTGCCGAGTCTGTTGTTTTGTCTGTGGGCGTGCATGATTTGACGCGAACGTCTCTTCGCTGAGCTCCGTGCGAAACGTTCATAAGCGTTCGCTGAACTTCGGAGTGCTTCGATAGGCGTTTCTCGAACCCTGAGACCACGGCGAAATACGGGTGCGCCGGATGTTCTTGGTATCTCCGATGAGACTCAAGGTGCCACAGTTCGCCAGGACGAACGGTTTCGTGTTACTCGATAAAACAGCACCGCTTACCGCAACAAATCCAATGCGGAATAATGTCGTCCCATGGTGTCTTTAGCAGCGAAGTCCTGCTAAGCTGTAATAAAACTGTTCTAATTTTTTCATGTTGCTACGGGAACAGTATCGAAGTTTCAAGTCAACACGCCCATTCAGCACGAGAAGAGCACAAAACGCGCTGCACGTGCTGTTTTCGATACTTCGCTAAATTAAGGCCTCGACCATTCGGACAGCAAACGTTCACCGAAGTCGCCTACGCTTTCAGGCAGAATTCGCCATCTCTCCAGGCAACGAAGCTCGCACATTATAGGCCCCTTGCCAAAACACGTGTTATTCTCTTGTCAAAACAGTAAGCCTCATTGGATAGCCTCATTTATCCCATGTATGGTGTGGTTTTCTTGTTTTGCGGAGACGTAAAAACTAGGCAAACTCTCTTATTCTAGGGAGAATAGAAAGCTACGCATACTCTCTTATTGAAATTAGGTGCCCTTACACTAAGGACCGCACCAATCTGCTAGATAGTGGCAAGTATGATGTAAGGAGAGGAGATGACGGATATTTTCTTTCGAAATCCGGCAGAGCTGGCTATTATAATCAGGTGCATTTCATCATGTAGTTTTGTCAAAGGAAACATTGCGTTTTATGAGCAATGATGCAAAATACGTGTGGTCTAGCCTTGAGATAGTGCGCAGTTTTTACTTTTCTTTGTTCCTTCCGGCCCTTGTTGACGATACCACAACTCAAAGGCCAACGGCATTTGAAGCATATGCCATGTTTCTAAGCACTGCTGCCTCATAACATTGCAAGAAGAGCAGTTAATTTTCATTTATTGTTTATTTTCGATAACTTACTAGCTCCAACACAAAAGCAGCAATACAGAAAAACAGAGCAACAGAAAAAGAAGTGCAACACATATCATGCAGTCATTATCTTTCTAACTTGAATGTTGTCCCTAGGTGGCTAAAATAGCTGTAGCGTCATATATGTACAGCATTGTAGCACCACTTCATTTTCACAGATTGTTTGCACGTATCATTGAGGTAATCTTGGAAAAACCACGAGATTAGAAATTGTACAGTTTTTTTGTTAGCAGCTTTTAAGGAGCATCAAGACCACTAAAACGTGCACCTGATAGTTTTCATCATAACATAAGTCTCAACATACCACCTCAGGGCTGTTTCAGTACATCAATGGTTACTGTGCAAGCAGTAGAGGTTCTGTAGATAGAGCCAGGCAGCAGAAAGTGTAACAATGTATGCACAAATTCTCGAAATACACTAAACTTCGTGGATGCCCGTAGCGATAAGGTACACATCACTATACTTCACTAACACTTTTGTTATTCTTTCATTTTCCATGCATGCAAAAGATGGAAAAGGCTTCCTTTCGAAATCATTTCCATTGCAGATTACGGGTTGTCTTCCTGTACTATACCCAATTGTGTAATTGATGATGTGGGAGATGTGTATTGTTCATATTTTTGTGTAGGGTCTGTACTTTGTATCATACCTGCATTTTGATTCAGTTCTGTTAGCACAGCATCAAATCTCATATGTATTCTAGACATTAATTTCATGATATTTTTGATCGCTTTTGTTTTGTCATTTTCTGTACTCCATCTCATGCGAAGCTTTTGGCAACTGAGGGTTAGAAAGCAAAATCGTGTGGCTAACTTCGGCACATGAATAAACGTGATTTGCAGCCTTCTAAAGCATGACTGTTCTTTTTCCCAAATAGAATATATACACACTGGTGCTGAAAATATTTCACTGATAACAAACAATCTCCGTTTTCTAACACTGGAAGACTACAAGAATATGCTATGAAATCGTCATGTTTATACAGTGGACGAGAAATTTTCATAGTCTACATCAAAGACTCCTCCACCCAACAAAAAGAAATAAACTGATCTACTGGAAAAAAAGAAAACAAAATTGAGAAGCTTTTGTTTGAGCAACTGTTTTACAGAAAGCATTGCCATGCCTCGGTAAAACTGGTTTCAAATGATGCATATACGGAGAGCTAGAATTGTGACATCGCGCCTCACTACGAATTAAAGATGGCTTTAAATTGCAAAGTCCAGCACAAGCTATAACAATATCGTTTAGAAGTTTCTTGTGATGAATTGTGGCACTACTGTTTAGTATTCTGAGTGTCTTAACACTATCGATTGCCCTTTACACATGTATTCTCAAAGAAGCAATTCACCTAGTCCTTGTAACCTCCAATTCATCAAGCGTTTTCCTACCCTGAGTAAAAGCAGGCATATTTAGGCGAATGCCTTTTGCTTTCATTGGTTGACTCAAGGTAAAGCTTCGATCAGCCAGTGCCTCACCCCCGTCTTCAAGGTAGCTGAAAAATCCACAATCTTGAACAATGAAGTGATCAGACGCCCGTCCACCATACACTTTAGACACATAAGTAATAAAACCTGTGGGTGCTATTGCTATCAGAAATTTTCCTGTATTCGCGCCTTTGTATTGGCTATATGTCTGTGCACGGGCATAGAGTTTCTTTGGACGCTGAATGTGCACCTCTGTGCAATCAATTACGCATCTAGTTCCCTTGTGAGCACTCTCTTTGAAAGTCTTTGGAAGCGACCCTTGTACAAACGACCCCTTGAAACGTCAGCCAGTACTTGAAAAACGATGCAGAAAATTTTCAAGGCCATTGACACGGATATGCAAAACTGAAATGCCAAATCAGCGTACAGTAAGCCCAATCTGGGCCGCATCAGAGTTGGTAGAAGAGCGTCATTAATGCCCAGCTTGAATTTAATGCGGACCTTATACTCTCCATTACCTTGACCAGCTCAGAAAATGCAGAATGGCTGAAGTCAGTGTAAAATTGATGTTGGCTTGGTGAGGAGGAAAGCGCATTGCAACAAAGTGTTAGTGTTCCTGCATCAACACGTTTCACATTTGAAGAAAAGTAGCAGTGGTCATGCAAAACGCTTTGTGCACACTCAAGTCTAATATACAATAGTACTGATGTGTGCTCAGGTTCCTGTACTGGAGACACTGAGGGCAGCTCGACCATAGAAACATACCACGTAAAGAGTGGACACAAGGTCCGTTTCACGGACTGAGCAATTGAGGGTCTGACCACCCGCCAGATGGCGTAGCGACGGCCGTTTCCACTGGTTTCAAATGATGCATATACGGAGAGCTAGAATTGTGACATCGCGCCTCACTACGAATTAAAGATGGCTTTAAATTGCAAAGTCCAGCACAAGCTATAACAATATCGTTTAGAAGTTTCTTGTGATGAATTGTGGCACTACTGTTTAGTATTCTGAGTGTCTTAACACTATCGATTGCCCTTTACACATGTATTTTCCACATGTATCATGTTCTCTGGCAGATGCTTCCGGGTTTATTTTATGCTGATGATATTGTCTTATTCGCAAACAGTCGAGATGATATACAACGGCTGGTGAATATATGCGGGAAGGAAGGCGAGGATCTAGGACTAGGATTTAGTGTAACAAAATGCGGATTGATGGTATTCAATGATCCCAACGACCAGGCGGTATCCATACAGGGCCAAGAAATACCGAGAGTAAGCGAATACAAGTACATTGGCGTATGGGTAAATGAGGGCGATAGATACATGAAGGTACAGGAAAAAGCCTTGGCAGCAAAGGGAAAGAGGAACGCAGGAATAATGAAGCACAGAGCGTTATGGGGACACAATAGGTACGAGGTGCTTAGGGGTCTGTGGAAAGGGGTAATGGTACCGGGGCTTACATTTGGGAACTCAGTGGTGTGCATGAGGCCAGAGATACAATCGGGAATGGATGTGAATCAAAGAACTGTGGGACGCCTCGCGTTGGGTGCTCACGGGAAAACTACAAACGAGGCTGTAAAGGGCGATATGGGATGGGCGAGTTTTGAGGCAAGGGAAGCGCAGAGCAAAATAAGGTTTGAAGAAAGGCTAAGGAATATGAAAGAGGTTAGGTGGGCAGTGAAGGTGTTCCGCTATTTATATAGAAAGAGCGTTGACACGCAGTGGAGAAAGAGAACTAGGAGGCTCACCAGTAAATATACGGCTCTAAGAGAACTGACAACAAAGAGCGTAAAGGGAAAAGTCAGAGAGGCGGAGAAGATTTACTGGAGGACAGCGATGGAAAAAAAAACCGACTCTGAATAACTACCGAGAGGGCAAAAACGAAATAAAGAGGGAGGCATTTTATGATAATTCAGGAGGAAGCGCTTTATTGTTTGAAGCGAGATCGGGCTGCCTTAGAACGCGTATTTATATAGCGAAATTCAGTAAAGAAGAAGAAAAATGCACATGCTGTGAGGAAGATAGGGAAACGACGGAGCATGTTCTGATTGAATGCGGAAATATCCACCCAGGTGTACGTTTGGGCACCACCCTACATGAAGCCTTGGGTTTTAGGGCGAACAACGGGAAGCTGAACATAGCCGCGATTGAAATAAGTAAGAGACGGTTAGAATACTGGTGGCAGAAAACTAGAGAGAACGGACAAAAATAATTATAGGGAAAAATATGGAATTTCTGCCATAAGGGGCAGGGAACTGGGATATGAAATTCCGTTTTTGATATGGCATGATCGATTTGATTGAAGTAAATTTAAAAGGCATGAGGAAAATTAAAAGAGGAAAAAAAAAGTTCTTAAATCTTCTTACGAGCCTGGTGGCGCACATGTCACCGCCCCGTTACAAAGGGGAAGCTCATAGCATCCATCCATCCATCCACTTCGCTTCACAGAGAGACAGCTTACCATACCTCCAGCGGGCTGCATCGACGCGTCGCATGTTTCTCTATGACGTCCTTTCTGTGACGTCCCGTCTCCATAGAAACGTTGATGCTGCGCCGTCGGCTCCGGTAATGTGCCGCTGGTTACGCCCACCTTGCCGCGCTTTTCAGGAACACGCCGGTCCGCTGCTGCAGTAAGTCCCTTCCTTTTGTCTGCACAAATATTTTGCAGTTTCTTGCGTTCATCATCGTTAAAGAGGTGTTTATAGATGCTGGTGGAGTGTATTTTGCTTGCGTAGCATATAATATGTGCTTCGACGCCCGCCGGGGCTTGTTAGTAAGCGTGGGTTGTATACTTGACGCCTTGGTGTCATTGTTAAAGTATTCTTGTCGTGGTTGTCACGGATGTTTTAGACCAAATAGACGAAGCGCCTCTGCGCTTTTCTTTCTGTTGTTTTTGACTTGGTGTTCTGCGCTTTACCATTCATATTTCTTGCTTCCCTTTTTGACATGACGCAAGCACTGCGTCCGGTTGTGTGTAATTCAAAAGCGGTTTAGCCTACGCAGTAAAAACAGTTGCAACAACGACAGCTGTGATCGCATAATTTTATGCTCATTGCATGAGAAAATTTTGTTTTGCGTGAATAGATCGGGGATCTTGGTGGTTTTTTTTAGTAGAAATCTTCCAATCCGCTACATTATGCGTCTGTATATGCTAAAAATGCAACAATGAAGCTTCACGAAAAACGACGTAGTTGAACATTTTAACAGCAAGGTAAACCAGGGTCAAAAGCGCGGCTGTCAAAACCCAAACCAAACAGAGCTAAACCAGGCGTCCCGAGTTTCGGAAGACAATAATGCCGGTCTGACCAGCCGCTAGTCGCGCTGGTAGTAGCTGGGCCGCAGGGCCCTACGGGAGTGTCCGCTCTTTATGCAAGTATGTTTCTCTATGGCTCCACCGTGTGGAGTGTGTCTGCGTCATGACAAGTCTCAAGATAAAATGGGATTGCCTTCCCCTCTTCACGGCTTTCCACCTCTGTATCGTGTACAGGCTCAAAATCAAGTTGCTAGTATGTAGACTCCTGCAGTGTTTTAGAGGCGTATAGTTCTATAGTGCTTGCAGTTACAGCCATGCCTGTGTCAATATTGCCACGGCGCTGTTACCTCAAGGGAACAGAGCGTAACAACATGACCAGATGTTCCCACCCACACTGTCACACTGAAGGCATCCACTGTAGGAACGTCAGATCACCAACTGTTGTGATGTGTGATCCTCCTGCGCAGCAATCGGTCTCTTCTGCTGTGCTCTGATGACGTCAGCTGCTTCTTGCTGCATGTTAACATTGAACAATGCTGATGTGCTAGCACTAGCAGGCCTGACGTTCTCCGCACCTTCTGTTTAGTCATGCTGGTCATAATCTGTAACAAGCTCGGATGGCTTCTTGGTGGCGCGTGCTGCCCGCCTGACTAGCAGGCGCCTCCCCTTAGCCACCTGCATATTGAAAGTAAAGAATGAATACCTTTCATTGACAGTTGATATCCTCAAGTACTTCCACATCTAGAAACTGTGTAAACAAAAGCATTGACAGAGTGAGAGGGGCACCTTGTGCCAAGCAACAAACCTTACAGTGATAATGAGGTGAAAGAAGGGCACTGTCTGAAGGCGCGAGAAGCGTGTGTATACATTCATAAACTGCGGTGTGGTCATTTTCGGATAGCCCTGCAATAAAAACCTGTGTGTGTGGCGTTACATAAAAACGCAATAATGAACTTGACTCTTAGGGGAAGATGAAAATAGGAAGTATTTGTGATAGTAAGTGTACTAGTTGTCTTTCTGCTGTAATGATATCAATGAAGAAAGTTGGTGTGTAAAACTGTCAAAGTGAATCACACAAAACACACGACCAAATACATTGTGCAAGGAGATAAGAATAAAACATAGCGCACAGTGCTGGACCAGCATGCAATAAAACTAAATCATCTTTTAAAAGCAGCCGTTGCGAGGCAATCGGACACCGCCCTGAACTCTTACCGCACGCGCCGGCGAGTAGAAACTCGTCCAGGACGATACTAACACCGACTCGTAAGTACAGGCATGTTAAAAGAACACCTGCGTGGACACGCGGTCGTCGTTAGTAATTACGTGTATACATAATACTCAGGAATGGATTAAGGTAGTTTTCCCAGTATAATAACCCTAACCAGCGTGGACATATGCAGTCTCGTAGGGGCGTGTCGATGCTCATGCAGTGCGTCGGGAGCAGTCCTGTTAATTATGCACGGATAAAAAAGTACATGGAAAAGGCTTACCTTTTTTGGCTATCCAAGGCGGATCATTGGTACGGCGTTTCGCTCAGAAAGCTTGTGTTCCGAAAAGTGATCGGAGCATACCTGCGGTCGTTACATAATTTACGTTCATAACACTAAGATAGATGAGTGTCGCGCTTGAAATATACGACGTTAGCGTGCTCACCCGTGCATTGCCACTCTGAACGTAGTCTTTCCTACTAACCGCAATTATCCACTGGCGGCGAAGCTCTGCGTTTATCGTTGCGGATGAAAATCGGGGCAAGCTGAAAATGCCGCTCGGGAACGATCGCCGTGGTGTTTTGTGGACGTCACACACAGCACCTAGTAACCTCTTCCGCTTTCCCTGGTCGTTTTGGCAACCAAAAACAACGCAGTGGCGGCCAGACGACTTCTTGTAAGCGGTATTGGCTGGAACGGAATTTTCCGCAGTCTAAAGCCACAGAGCGGCACTGGGTGGAGTTTTCCGCAGTCTAGAGCCTCAGACCTGACGCTTGCCTTGTTTACGGGGCGCAGGCAAACGGGCTCGCATACGCACCGTGGAAGCGGTGGCAGCTCGGCAAAACCGGTCCTGCGTGCGAGGGTATGCGCGCGCCTTACGTACGCCTGGGTTCGAGACAGGCTTGCTATGGTGCATACACGTGCGGGGCGCTTGCTCTTGGCTTCGATGGCAGGCGTCGCGATCGGGTGGTGTTATCGCATGCGCCCTCCGAGCGACAGAGATGAGCCGGGGTCCTTTGATCTCTGCTTCAGCCGTGTTCGTCGCCCCCCTCGAGTGCTTTTACCCGCGGGTAAGACGTACGATGCGCCGGGGGTTATCGATTTTGACATTATAGGGGACATAACGGCGACGGAAGTAACCCATATAGACGGTCCATGTAGTTACTAGCGCAGTAAAAGGTTGTCCAAGCGCTAGTACTCTTCTTGCGAGCGACCGGCATATCTGGACAACTGTAACTCGAACGGCCTTCCTGTGCGTGGTGTGCGTTTGCTTTATTTCGTTTTTTTTTCTCTTTACGTGTACCCTTTCTTCTTAATTTGTCACTCTCTGTCTGTGTCCATTTCCTCGTCCAATTTTTCCTCCACCACTGCGAAGGCTAGCAAACCGGATGACCGCATCTGGTTAACCTCCTTGCCTTCCTTCTCATCTCTCCCTCTCTCTCTTCCTACACTACTTTACTCAAGCTCGTGGCGACACCCTTTTTATCTTTCGCCTCAATAGCATGACATACTTTCACACTGCAGCCAACCGCACCGACGGTAGAAAGATTATCAGTTTTATAAGTCATCATAGGGATTCTCCACCGTCAACGCTGTTGGCCTGTTTCCTCGAAGTGTTATCAACCCTTTAAAAAAATTCCCGGCATTTATTGCGTTTTCCGGTTTTCCCAATCGTCTTCTGTGTATTATACGACATCGTATTATACGGCATCGTATTATACGACAAGTCATAAAGCTTTGCGTGGGCGTTTCCTTATAAGCGTACAAGCAACGATTTAGGCTGTACCCATCCTGATGGTTTTGGGGCTATGGCGTAGCTGTGATATGCACCAGGCCTAAGGTTCAAATCTGGGGCAAGATGGCTGGACTATGGTGAGGCAAGGTGCAGAAGAGCCCGCTGAATTTAAAGTATAGGCAACGGAACCCTAGGCGATCACAATTAGTGCACTTTACCCCACTATGAAGTGTTTCATAGCAGTACTGTGATAACGGCCGTAGGACCCGAGCTAATCATCAAAGAAACTGGGAATTAACTGTTCCTATCTTACTCCTGCTTCTCCTGCATTTTTTTTGTAAAGCCGTGCAAACATCTCTAATGCGCAAGAGAGGTGCTCGCAACTGCGCTCGCCTACCTCGTGTACTCGTTGCAAGTGTTACATAAAGGTTCTCTTATTGAAAAGCCAACCTCAGCGACCGTCTCAAATTCCTCTTCTTCCAGGATTAACTTTTTTTTCCTGGGCTGCTGTTACGGGGGAGAAAGCAAAGCGTTGTCGTATGTTGCTGTGCCGGTAAGTGGGAGGGCGCGTTGCACACTTTTAATCAACTTTACTGTTGTTTCGCGTCAGTGTGCAGGAAGTAATTGCGTTCTCGGGAATCGCAAGAATGTCGCCGAAGCTCGCGACATTGTGGTGAAGCGAAAGCTCACGCAAATAAACGAGTAAGAAAAGCACAGACGATCCTACGGAGCGCGACTCCCGTGCCTGCAGTTCGCGGGCTCAGCGGGACCGTCGTTTGCTTAATTATCCTAAGATTCGAAAAACGAGTACCGATTTATATAACGTGATGACTTGGACGTTATGTAATCAAAGTGGACTAATATTCTTCGGATTCGGTTTTTCTTGTGCTCCATTCGTCGTTTGTTATTTACTTTATTTGTTTCCTTCCCTTTAATAGAAGAGAACATTTGATGCTGTCATCATGGCATTTCGGAGTGGTCACATTCGTTTTTCTTGTGTCAGTGTCCATACAGCGCTTCAAATGCCGATCTTGATCTGAAAAGAAAGGAGGTCTAAGCAGTGCAGTGTATATGTTACGGTGTTACCTACAGTATCGGCGTTGCTTGTGCCAGTTAATGCGCCATCAAAGGTAACTGTAGGCAACCTCTCGTGTTTTTGTTCTTCAATCATATATGTTTTTTTATTATCATGAGATCTGGAGAACGAAGCATTTCCTAGTCACAGAGGTCAGGTCACCACACAGCATGCAGTTCTGACATGTCTAAGCCGTGTGATTTACCTGAGCTCGTGCAACTTTGACATCTATCTATCTATCTATCTATCTATCTATCTATCTATCTATCTATCTATCTATCTATCTATCTATCTATCTATCTATCTATCTAGCCGCGCTTCCGCGCTTAACAGAAATGTTGCACGAACAAGGCCAGAAGTCTAACATAGCCGCCTACGTCTTGGTCGTCTTCTGGTCGCCCTCATTCGCCTGATATACCCGAATATTTGCATGGTAGGAGACAAATGGCAAGCCGAACACGGATGAGTAGTATTTACGCCACCAGCATGATACACCCGTCATGTACGTCACGGTTAGCGATACTGCAATCATGTGTGGCTCATACCCGTCGTAGTGCTCGGCCGGCGGTATGCGGGTATGCGCCGAAGGTGTTCGAATTTTATACAACTTATGTCAATCAAGGACCGACTAAAATATACATCTAACCTATAATTACAACCCACTTTGGGAAAGGCACAGTTTGTCGTAGCTTTCGATTGAAATGTAAACATAACAAACGCACAGGTACACACGCAACCTACCAAGAAGTAGGGGGCATCGAACCCGGGGCCCGTGGTGCAAAGCGAGCGCGTTACCACTATGCTACGGTGGCTCCTCTGATGCGCTGTTATGCAACAAGTAGACCTATTATTCCGGCAGTGTTGATGATGGTGCTGGTGTAATGTAAAATCGTTTCTAATGTGTGTTAAGAGGTGCCATAGCGATGTGATAAACAATACTAATGTTTTACTGTCACTCGTGATGGTTTTGTCCAACTTTGCTAGATCCCGTAGGAATACTTCAAGAAACATCCCGGCCGCGGCGCTGCATTTCAATCGAGGCGATATGTTGAGGACCGTGTGCGATGTCTGTACAGGCCAAAAACCTCAGGTGGTCGAAATTTTCGGAGCCTTCCTCTCACCAGAAATCTGTCAAAATCGTTATTTGAACAAACAAGGCTTATTTTGCGCGCATCAGTGCATACACTCTAAACCAGAATTGGGAAAAATCGGACTAACTGCAACATTTAGACCACCGGTTGAACGGTTCATCCGAAAGGACGAAATATTGCCCCAGTGTGTGTCGTGTGCAAAAGCCCGCCACGAAAAATACCTATGGGGGAGTAAAAAGCACCCGTTGGTCTGCACTGGATCGTGTGCTTCCGCGCTGCCTGGCCGCGCCATGTAGTTTGACTGGTTCAGGAAGACTTTAGACGCTTCTCGTCCGCTTCCCCGAGTCCGTCTGCCGATCGTCGTTCCCATGCTTCTGCCCCGCTGCGCTATTCTTTTGGCACCCCCTTCCTGTCAGAGGCTCAAGAACGTGAGTTGTCAAAAGAGCAAAAAAATACAAAAGGAAGCAAACATGCATTCCTCAACAACTGGAGGACACCACTCGCTCGGCTGCCGTCTCAGGCCTGCGGAGGCTGGCGTAGTGTTACGGCGAGTTTGCTGGCGTAGTGTGTGTGTGCCCCAGTGCGAGCTTCCAAGCCTACACGCTGTGGATACATTGCTTGAACGCGCCGAATTACAACGGATATTTACATCGCTAACAAAAGTAAGTTGTTTTAATCGTTAGCGGTTGGTTGCCGAGTGCCCGAAGAGTAAATGGCTGCAATTTGTACGCGAAAAGAGACTTCGCATGCCGTCGGCATGGAGCCCGTCGGCGGCCGACGTGAGCTATCGCCGGCGCAAGGAAAAGGAAAGTACATTTTGTTTTCCGGGAAATTCTGTCTGTATCGTAGAATAAAGTGTAATTAAATTGTGTATTTCGCTTCGTGCGACGACCACTGTGAAGCAGCTATCGCGAAGGCGAGCGCCGATACGTGGCAGACCGAACCAACGTGCTGCCGCCGGCGCGCTGCGACTACGCTGCATATCGTGACTGCGAGCCGTCTGGTTCGTAGTGAGTGGGGTAAGTACATACATCACATCTCAGCCGCGACAGTGACGATGAGACTTGTTCTTCATTTGTGTGCGGAATAACGACCGTAGAAATAGCACAGGACTGGGTATTTTGTGAGCGCCGGTGATCGTTTGTTCTACAGCCGTGCTCTACGGAAAAGGCCTAGGGACGACTTCGGCAAGAGGGTACACCGGCGGGGCAACTGTGCATCGCGTTTCTTCGCCGCCGCGGCAGAATGCTTGCCGTTACTGTGTTTGTGTGTGCTAAGGGGTGTTTTATGAGCTCGCGCACGGCATTGCGAACGCTCGTTCGCTTCAATCGACGAGGTGCTAGCCACTAATTGGAATTCGTTAATTAAAAACGCGCTCACGATATGGCGGGTTTAGATTAACAGGTCTGTGCGGTGGTGGGTTATCTAAGAGCCGACGCTAACCGCACGGCTCTTCTGTGAATATATATTTTGTAATTGCGCTGAACAGCAACTTTTACCACCGGCACTACATGTAGGGTAATATATGTGAGTATATCGTGGGGTATATATACCCGACCGTCGGTGTGCGGTTTGAGTGGTCTATGTGGTGCATTACTTTGATATGCTTGCGTGTAAGTTTGCGTGTCTACGTGTGTGTGATGTTCCTTTGAATGCATTGGAGTCTGTATATGCGATATTAAATGCTGATAAAGTACGTATGTGTGATATAATGCTGATAGATCGAGTGAAAATGTGATCGCAATGGGAAGCCATTTTTTTTCCGGTTGGTCGGAACTGGTTCAACAGTTAGCCTGCCTAGAATGCTCCACCGATGGCAACCGTTAAACCATCGAGTGGTAACCGCAGGGGACGAAAAATTGAACCGCTGCTGTTAGTCTTGCAGTTACTCCAAAATTGGTTCAAAATCTGTGGCAGCCCACTTAGTCCCCGAAAGGACGAAAAGCATACCCCCTTTTCGTCCATTTTGGCTTAGAGTGTAGTAGCGTGCATTTTACCTTCGCAGAAGAAAGGTCTGCGCTGTGCACTGACATTGCTGGCAACGTTACGTCATACCATGAGCTACCATTCACTCGCCAACGTCCTATCAATGTTCCTTGTCAGCCCACGTTAAGCGTCCACCCACTCATGCCCTCTGCACAAACACCCAAACCCCACGTGTATGACTTGGCTTAATGTCAAACACTTCAGCCTAGGGAATTTCATCGCTGACTGCATCCAATGACACCGATTCCCATAATGCGTGGGACCTACAGGATTTTGCGGCTATAGTGGCGGCGTACGGCTGGCGTGGAGCAGCCATGCCTGGTCTCCATGCTGGGCTCCGTTGTTGGCAGCTGTCGCTGCTGCCCGAATAGTACTGAATTGATGGCAACGTTTTCTTACCGCACTTTATGATCGTCCCCTGCAACTGGTACTCAGCGATGATAGTTTTATGTGCATCGGACACAAAACACAGAACTTTCCAGCAATCACGTCACACGTTGCGGAACACCGGCAAAGACTATCAGAAAGTTATCTCCTTTTCTGGTATACAAGTGCCTCACTGAGGCCGTAAAATTATACAAGGTAACCAGGCTACAAACAGGGACCTCCTTCTCGAAGTTTAGAAAAAATGCCAGCATGACAACCTTCAAAGACTCATGACAACCTTCATGACAACATTCAAAGCATGACAACTTCAAAGAACTTTGCGCATCAACTGCACGGAGTTTCCATACTTATGCCATTTTTGTAATGTACCGGACACTCCAACACATGGGGCTGGTGTGCCCACACCACGGAAACAACGTTGAAGATGACGTAAGTTAGTCTAAATTTTGCCATTTCTGCAACGCATTGGCCACTTCCACACTGCTCGACAGATCGCATGTCGCGATGCGAGAGGTAAACACTGCAGCGGTACCGGTCGCTTCGCCGAACCGACTCGCTTCCTTCAGATCTCCCTCTTCACACCGAGACGCAGGTAAAACTAATCGCAAATGTTCAGACATGATATATGAGTACTAATGTTAATCGTGAGGGCAAAAAGAAGCGCTCTGTGACGAGCTCAAGTAGCGCTTGATCGTGAACGGCACCGCCGTACTCCTGCCTAACGCTCGGAGTTGTCAGCGCCGGACATTCCGCAGTGACGGTGGATTGTTGTGATGCGTTTGTCGCTCGCAAGGCGCAGTTTTATCAACAATGTCCTCATATAATGATGCAGGGTTGTGTAAAGTTGCTTCTCTCGTACCTAAATGACGAGGATACGAAGTCTTGCGAGTGTGTTTAACTTTATGCCGATGTGCTGGATGTGGGCGGAGCTTCTGTCAACCGCGCACACGATAGCCCGTGTAACTCCGGTGGACTACGGTTGGCGTTAACTACGGTTGAAATTGTTAACCGCGGTTACGCTAACCGTGGTTGCGGGCGCCCGTGTAACAGGGGTATTAGTCTGCCTAGAATGCTCCACCGATGGCAACCGTTAAAACATCGAGTGGTAACCGCAGGGGACGAAAAATTGAACCGCTGCTGTTAGTCTTGCAGTTACTCCAAAATTGGTTCAAAATCTGTGGCAGCCCACTTAGTCCCCGAAAGGACGAAAAGCATACCCCATTTTCGTCCATTTTGGCTTAGAGTGTAGTAGCGTGCATTTTACCTTCGCAGAAGAAAGGTCTGCGCTGTGCACTGACATTGCTGGCAACGTTACGTCATACCATGAGCTACCATTCACTCGCCAACGTCCTATCAATGTTCCTTGTCAGCCCACGTTAAGCGTCCACCCACCCATGCCCTCTGCACAAACACCTAAACCCCACGTGTATGACTTGGCTTAATGTCAAACACTTCAGCCTAGGGAATTTCATCGCTGACTGCATCCAATGACACTGATTCCCATAATGCGTGGGACCTACAGGATTTTGCGGCTATAGTGGCGGCGTACGGCTGGCGTGGAGCAGCCATGCCTGGTCTCCATGCTGGGCTCCGTTGTTGGCAGCTGTCGCTGCTGCCCGAATAGTACTGAATTGATGGCAACGTTTTCTTACCGCACTTTCTGATCGTCCCCTGCAACTGGTACTCAGCGATGATAGTTTTATGTGCATCGGACACAAAACACAGAACTTTCCAGCAATCACGTCGCACGTTGCGGAACACCGGAAAAGACTATCAGAAAGTTATCTCCTTTTCTGGCATACAAGTGCCTCACTGAGGCCGTAAAATTATACAAGGTAACCAGGCTACAAACAGGGACCTCCTTCTCGAAGTTTAGAAAATATGCCAGCATGACAACCTTCAAGGACTCATGACAACCTTCATGACAACATTCAAAGCATGACAACTTCAAAGAACTTTGCGCATCAACTGCACGGAGTTTCCATACTTATGCCATTTTTGTAATGTACCGGACACTCCAACACATGGGGCTGGTGTGCCCACACCACGGAAACAACGTTGAAGATGACGCTCTAGAACCCCTAGAAGTATTGAGGAAACGCGGGAGGCAATGTTAACGGCCCAGAGCTTGGAGGACCAGCAAACCAGCAAAGGTCTGGTGGACCGGGCACCGGCCGCGGCATCAGCTAACGGCTTTCTGGACTGAGAGAGCCGCCCACCTCGAGAGAAAATGGCCGTTTCTCAAAATAACTGTTTATTCCTCCTCTACTTCCGTGACGGAAGTGCGTCAGTGATTTCTTGGTGGACACTGGCACAGAAAACTTTCGAGCTAATAAGAGGCCGCTTGTACTGATTGGAGCATGGCACGCAGGTTGACGACAGGTAGCGCAGCTGGGCAGAGAAAGGGCGCACGAATTCATCGGCATAAGTGGCACGCTGGTTTTCACTCATGGTAGGAGGTGTCGCTGGCGACGGGACGGGACATCTTACGACGTCAGCATAAGCAGCGCGTCGATGTTCACGTAGTGTAAGCGCCTGAAGCGGTGGAGAGGGCTGAAGTGCTATTTCGTAAGGGGATGCGCCGAGCGCATGCTGAAGTTCATCACGAACGACGCTGCATACCCCACACCCGCAACCCAACACCTCCACCAGAAAAATGCCACGCTTAACAGGCAGGCGACTTCAAGAAAAGGCGTTAATGCCCGGTTCCTCAAAAGGGCAGCGCAGCACCGGACAAGCACGAACTTGCAGTTGTGGGCACGTTACCAGTAAAAAGTAACAGTGTTACAGTTACAGTTACCTAAGCCAGAAAAGTAACTATGTTACAGTTACAGTTACCCAGCTTCCAAAAGTAACTTGTTACAGTTACAGTTATTGCTAAAAAGTAACGTCGTTACTTTTCCGTTACTGTACAAGATTAATACACCGCAAACAAAATTGTGTAGTTCTTTCAACGGAAACGTATGAAGGCGTGCGGGTAGTTGAAGTTGCTCGTAGGAAAGCACCAGATAGAAGGAATGGAATCCGCTCACTCAAAAGCCCAACACCAGCAATATTTCCATATTCTTCATTTGCTGCAACTTTATTATTGATTGTGGAATTCATTTACAAAAGAAATGGCGGATCCCACGTGCATTGGGAATCAAGAAAACGCGAAGCATGCGTCAGGAACGTAAAATGGAACTGCATTGTTGTTTCGTTATACCGATTTTAAATGCGAAGCATTCCTTAGCGAACTTCGGCGAGTTCGAGCGTATCTATCTATCTATCTATCTATCTATCTATCTATCTATCTATCTATCTATCTATCTATCTATCTATCTATCTATCTATCTATCTATCTATCTAGCCGCCTACGATTTTGTGCTCTCCTGGCCGTTTCGCTAATGGGATGTTTACGAAACTTGGTATGCCACAACATGACTCCATGACGAACATAAATGACAGGTCATAACGTGAAAATCATGACATGCATGTCATGAGCGGCATCATTTACATGCCACGGTCTTGGTGCTCTCGTGGCCGTTTCGTTAAAGGGATGTATACGAAAATTGGTATGCCACAACATGACTGCATGACGAACATAAATAACAGATTATAACATGAAAAGCATGACATGCATGTCATAAGCGGCATGATTTACATGTCGCGGTCTTGCTGCTCTCCTGGTCGTTTCCTTAACGGGATGGATATGAAAATTGGTATGCCACAACATGACTGCATTACGAACATAAGTGACAGGTCTTAACAAGAAAAGCATGACATGCGTGTCACTTACATGCCACGGCTTTGGTGTTCTCCTGGCCATTTCCTTAATGGGATGTATTCGAAAATTGGTATGCCACAATATGACTGGATGGCGAGCATAAATGACAGGTCATAACATGAAAATTATGACATGCATGTCATGAGCGACATGATTTACCTGTCTCGCGTTTCGTTAATGGGACGTATACGAAAATTGGCATGCCACAACATGTCTGCATGACAAACATAAATGACAGGCCATAACATGAAAATCATGATATGCATGTCATGAGCGACATGATTTATATGCCACGGTCATGGTGCTCTCTCGGCCGTTTCGTTAATGGGATATGTACGAAAATTGGTACGCAACAACATGACTGCATGACGAATACAAGTGAAAGACCATAACATGCAAAGCATGACATGCATGTCATGGGCGGCATGATTTACATGCCACGCGTTTCGTTAATGGGATGTGTACCAAAATTGCTATGGCACAACACGACTGCCTGGCGAACTTAAATGACAGGTCATAACATTAGAATCATGACATGCATGTATGAGCGGCATGGTTACATGTCACAGTCATGGTGCTCTTGCGGCCGTTTCGTAAACTTCTTATGTACCAAACTCGGTATAGTGAGAGAACAATGAAAATCCATTTTACGTTCCTGATGCGTGCTTCCCATTTCCTTGATGCCCACTGCACGTGGGATCTGCTAGTTTTTGGTACATATGAAATTAACGAAACGGCCGCAAGAGTATCAAGGCTGTGGCATGTGAACCATGCCGCTCATGACACGCATGTCATGATTCTAATGTTATGGCTTGTCATTTGTGACCTCCATGCAGTCGTGCACGTTCCATAGCAACTTTTGTGTGCATCCCACTAACGAAACGCGTGGCATGTAAATCATGCCACTCATATCATGCATGTCACGATTTTCATGTTCTTAGAAGGCGTCACCCATGGTCGCCATGCATTGTTGTCTGGCCACACCAATTTTGGTATATATATCAAGTTAACGAAACGGCCGCAGCAGCACCAAGACCGTGACTTGTAAATGATGCCGGTTATGACATGTGTCATAATTTTTGTGTTATGACATGTCATTTATGTTCGTCATGCAGTCATGTTGTGCCATACAAATTTTAGCTACACCCCATTAACGAAAAGGCCATGGGAGCACCAAGACCATGACACGTAAACCATGCCGCTCATGACATGGACGTCATGATTTTCATGTTATGATCTGTCATCTATGTTCGTCATGCGGTCATGTTGTTGTATACCAATTTTCGTATACATCCAATTAACGAAACGGCCAGGAGAGCACAAAGTCGTATAGGCGGGTATATAGATAGATACGTTCAATGTCGCCGAAGTTCGCTAAGAAATGCTTCGCCTTTAATACGTTGGGACAGCCTGGTGCCACGAAGCACTGCTGGACGCTCGTAAATGAAATGAGCGCTCATCTTGAGCCACGACAAAGAGGATATAGGCCCCTTCGAGCCATTGCTGCCGGCACTTTGGGAAGTGCTTTTTGGAAGTACCGTCGCTTTGAGAACTGAACGTGTGCGAGGCATTGAAAAGCGTCTGTTTCGAGGTGGTTTCCGCGTGGGCGGTCATAAAGAAATGGCTAGCCACGCAAAAAATTAAGGATGCCGCACCGGCCTCTGAACAACAGTGACTTTCGTCACTTAGGCCGACCATAATGGAGTGTCACGCACCTTTCTTTGCATGGGGGCGGGGAGAATAACCCTTCCCCGCCCTTTTTTGTCGCCAACCGGCGGTTCTTTGCTTGCCTTCGTAGAAAAAAAAAGTCTTCTTTTCCGGCCTGGAAACACGTCAGCACATCTACAAAGAAAAAAAAAACAGCCAAGAGATGTCCGTGTCCTGCACAGCATCGCGATGCAAACGATGCATTGGAAAAGCATTCCACTAGTGATATACAAATACATTTTGGAAATTTATCTAGATATAGAGGTACACATATTCATAAATACTTAAGAGGAACATCGCGATAGCCTTGTTTCGCGATACTGCCGGGCCCTGATTTTAAGAAGTGTTGCTGCTGGATTTTAAAAGGAAGTAACTGTAACGGTATTTACAGTTACAGTTACGGCGTAAAAAGTAAGTGTTACAGTTACAAGTTCCTCTAAATTAAAAGTAACTAGTTACAGTTATAAGTTACTGAAAAAAGTAACTAGTTACCGGTAACGCGTTACTAGTAACTAGTTACTGCCCAAGACTTGCACGAAGGCGCGAGCTCATGAACTAGTGCGTCGCGTCTTCGCCCTCTTCTAGCAGCGAGTGGCACAAGCAGGTCTGCCTCGCACACGAAGGAACAGTGGCTTGCGATGGCGCTTGCTGATGCCTGCTACACTGCACGATACATACACCTACACGGCACCGAATGTTGGGCCCCCCACGCTGTAATTCTTCGAAAGTTAGCATCTGTGCAAGAATGCTCGTGTGGAAAATAGTTACGGATTCCAAGTTATCAACGTTTCCAAGGTCCCTGGCTGCGGCGGTTACTGGCTGCGACGCCATCAAGTCGTCGTCTGCTGCCGAGTTTTACGTCGCTCTGTAGTTGCTTGCATTGCATATAGTGTGCGAAGGATTATCGATGATATATGAGTTATTTTATTTCCTCAACGAAGGGCTTCCTTCTAATTGGATCGGAAGCATGGTTTTGCGATTTAGATTCTTATATTGGAGACTTTCCGTCTTGCACATATCAGTACTGTTCCCAAATGTGTGATACTGTTGGGTGCTCCGCCTGTTCAATTTCTCTAGACATTGGTCACAATCACAAATGAAATATTTGTTTTCACATTGCACATAACGAGACAATTTTGATAGACATCCTTATTTGAACAGCCTTATTTTACGTGTCATCTAAAGAATTCATTTTTTGCCAGCGCTGATGGCTATCGTTCACGTCCACAGTCATCGCGTCTTGGGCAGCTTGCACGAGTGATCCTGGCCTGGACGAGTACACACTTCATCGAGCACATCGAAGGCAAAGATTTCATACAGTAGCCGACCCATATGTTCGGAAAAGGTGAGACATGAGACCATATAAAATTGGGCATGGAGAACCGTTTTGCCACGACTAACAGAGATGCCTTCGGGCTCTTCATTCACTGTCGGCTGAAAGGAGGATAGACCATCAATAACAATTAAGACCAGAAAATATGGATAGGCTCCTTGACAAATCTTAAGGAGCACCACCATATCATCCCCGCTGACCGACAGCCTCACTGGACAAACTTTGAACTCTGCTCAGGGGGTCGATATGACTACGAAACAGGTAAGAGGGATTTCTTTTACCCGGCACGCGCTAGATCAAGAGCTCCACATTGCTCCGGCGGACCACAGTCACCAAAATTCTCATCCATATGGCGTGCTCCTCGAAATGATACTGGTCATCTGCTGTATTTCCGGTGATGACGATGATTCTGGTTGGGTTAAGGAAGGGACGCTAATTTCTGCAGCCCATGGCGGGAGTACGGCTAAGCGTCCGTGGGGGTAGTGGAAAGGGACTGAAGGAGAAAGGACAGAGACGGCTGTAGTGAGGACTCCGGAAATTTTGACCACTTGGCGTTCTGTAACGCGCACTGACAGCTCAAAGTACACGGCCTCGTGGCATTTTCGCACTATCGAAAATGCGACCGCAGCGGCCGGGATCAAACCCGCGTTTTTTTGGTGGCAGCCGAGTACGATAAGCACTACAACACTACGGCAGTGTTTCATGGGGACATGGAATATCCATGCTGCGGAAACGTGTCCGCTATAGTGTACTAGAGCCCCGCCACGGTGGTCTAGTGGTTATGGCATTCGGCTGCATTTCGATGGAGGCGAAATGTTGAGGCCCATGTGCTGTGCGATGTCAGTGCACGTTAAAGAACCCCAGGTGGTCGAACTTCCCGGAGACCTCCACTACGGCGTCTCTCATAATCAGAGCTGGTTTTGACACGTTAAACCCCACAAATCAATCAATATAGTGGTACCAAAATATTCTAGTACACTATAGTGTCCGCTGTAGAGGCTTCTTCGGAAAACGAGGAGGGCGGCCTAGAGTCTGCGAAAAGAACCACACAATAAATATGAGTTTTATAGATTGTGCTGAAGCCGTTTTGTATTGTGCCTCCATTGTCAAGTGGTCGCAGCTATGTTAGGCAAACCAACCGTTGCCTAAATAAGCGCCTAAGTTAGCACAATTATGGTGTAAAGAACACCACTCGTGACTTTCAGCTATGCAATGCAAGAAATACTGTGTTTAAATATTTGGTACGTGCAGAACTGTGCGCAGGAAGAATGATCAGCTAAGGACATTATTGGAACACCAGAAAGCGAAAAGATGGGTGAAGCGTGCATGAGCAGGCCATCTGTAGATTTGACAAGGAAAGAATTTAATTATCTGGTTGTGTAAAAACCGTTCGCAATGTGTCTACTCTTGGTGACTTCAGACTTCTGCGCATTGGATGTGATCAAACTACGGGATTGTAAGGCGAAATGGAAAGAATTTGTTTATCGGGATGTGGCAACGCCGTCGAGAAATGTGCATACTGTTGGTGACTTCGGACTTGGGAGCATTGACTGGTCAGATTAGGTGATGGAATAAGTAGTGACGATATCACAAAAATGAAATTTGTTGGGAGTGGTAGCTATACGTCTTTATACATGTATATTAGTGTCTGTCTTCTTCCTTGTCTTCCGTGCGCTTTTACGTTTCTTCAAGATGGTTTACCAACATGCCCAAATTGCCGCACTGATGGTTATTCGGTGTTTTCTCTTGTGGTTCCTTCATGTGTATTGCTCGTGCTTTTGTTGTGGTACTAGAATTCTGACGTCTATTTCGGCTGTTTCTTGATTGACATAGCCTGTAGTCTTTACCATTAAATCACATGTAGTTCATACCAGCATACCCCTTCCTAAGGAATGCAGATATTAAATAACACGCAGTTTCATTATCTTTAATAGTGACGCCTGTATCTTTCATAGTAAGTGCCTGTACAGTTGTTGATGTCGCGACCTATCAGTCATGCTTGACGCCCATTTTTCCCACAGTGGTAGCTTAACAACTACGTTGTTGACTAGGGAAGTTCGTGATCGGTATGCAGGACCTGGGATAGTATGCAGAAAAACTTAAGCCAGCTCCGCGCTTGTTAAATCTGGGTAAACAGCAGAGCTCTGCCGTGTGCAAAGTTCCTGATCGCTATGATGTAGCGATGTCATGTTACTATTGCTATCATGTAGCGCTGTGCTGATTGAGGGCAAGGGTCTGGGTCGAAGTCAAACGTCGGTTCGCTTTTGCGGACGATACTTCTTTCTTTAGTTCTTGTTTTTTTTTATTCTCTACTGTCTTTCTCATATCCACCGTCATAGTGCATTGTGGAAAGTGGGTCAAGGGCAAAAGCGGGTCCACTTTTCCCTTCTGCTTTACTGCGGACATTGGGGATATGGCGGGCCCTTAACAGCTCCAATGTTAAAAAAAAAGCACCTGTGGTCTCAGATTTAGGTGCACGTTAAAGAGCCCCAGTTGGCCAATGTTGATCCGGAGCCCTCCACCGCGGGGTGTACCCCCTGTTAGAAGGGCGGTGGTTATTATAATTTTTCTTGTTGCACTCTTACCTTTCTTTGTCAGCTTTTTGACATTGAAAGAGGACGGGACTAGAGTTAAAGGCTTTGGCACCAACTCCATTGGGACAACACCGTGCGGTTAGATGGACGGTCACGTCCCACTCCTCATGAAGCAATCAAGCCTTTTAGTTTTAATAAAATTCAGCCTGCATCCGCGATTACTACCATATATTATCGAGTTTTGCGATGCTGCCTGACGCAATGCCTTTGCTCTGAATGTTTCGTCTTTCCTCCCTGACGACGTCTTGTGCGCGTAGGTCATTCCCGGCGGTGTGGTGATCTTTCTCGCGAGCGCCCACCACCTTGACGTACATGTCTTGTCCATTATGTCTAATACGACGAATGATCGCGTGCGTAGAAAGCCGAGGGGTAAAGCGAGTTTCCGTGTCATACGGGAGTTTTCGTCGGTCCTACACGTTGAAGATGCAGCACGTGTGCTAAGAATTCGTTCTGCGTCTTTGAGCTCAAGATGGTTTCCATTGTTTTCGAGCGAAGCTCACTATAACTAGCCCTAACGTCCCGTGGCGTACGCTGTTTTCGTAGTAAGCAGTGTGCGCGCTTTTTCTTTCCTTACGCCGGCATTTGCGCGCGCTTTTTTCTCTTGCACTCCACCTACTTTTGCCCTCAGTCCACTACGTCATTAAGGTGGCTGCGCGAAGCCCAATGTGCGGAATTTTAAACAAACACTGTAACAAACCCAAACCGAAAGTTGTGTGTAACCCGATTACGAAATACAAGGGCCTCATCAATATTTCAGAAATACTTGAATGAAGCATAGGGAAGAACCAACAGTAGAGTGCTCGAAGAATAAAATTCGGTGTATTGCGCTCATCGCCGGAAGGGATGTCATGGAAAGCAGTCAGTGAGGAAGGTGTCTATGCTGAACTATTTGGCATTAGTAAAAGTGCCACGAATAGGATCGACACTGTGTACGAAGGCAACACAAGCAGAATTAGAACTGCTCGTGCGACGACTTCATTTACGATATGCACTGGGCGGAAAGAACCGCGGTGGACGTGTGGTAGCGCGCTTGCTCGGCACTTGGATGCGCTGGTTCGATTCCCAACCCACTTAAAGGGACTGTCTACCGTCCTTCTTCGCTCTCCCGTTTTTTGGCTCAACACAAAGCGTACCTTTCGAAGTGTCCCAGCGTGCAGTGGTTTCTCCAGAATCTCAATAGAAATTATTAAAACACAATTTTTTTTCATCCACGAAGTCGCTCCCTTCTAGTGTAGGCCTGCCAGCAACACTGGGTACCGCGCATGATGCGTCGTCGTCTCCCTGGAAACCCTTTCGGGCGCGGGAGGCATCTCAACGCGAACCGGCTTCAAGGTCGACATTCCAGAGGCGACGACGAGGAGGAGAGGCGAGGGAAAGTCGGCGCGCGGGGGTGCGTCTCGGACATGCAGCGCTGCATGCATGACAAGCGCAGTACTACGCGCCTCCGCAGGCAGACAAATTCGAAGGCAGCGCCACATGCTCCACCCCGAAAGCAGCGAAAAAAAGAACAAATTGCTCTTGCACGCTTAACAAGGTGTCTCACAGGGTGAAGTACGCATGTAAGACATACATAATAGTTTTTCAGCAGAGTATGCATACCTGCGTGGGCTGGTTCTCGTACACTTGGAAAATGACGTACACGCTGTTGGGTGTCGCTAGCGGCGTTTTTTGCACCACTTTCAGAGCGAAATTAAAAACATAATTCCTTTTTTGTGGGGTGAAAGCGTGCTCGTTCCCGTAAATGTGACGCACGATCTGCCCAGTTTTACCACAATCTCAAAAAATTTTCTGAGCGGTAGACAGTCCCTTTAACGTGTGGTTGGTCCAAGTTTTTCTGTGCTTGTGCTCTTGTCATGTCTAAATGTCAATGGACAACTTCAACAAGCGCTCTGTATTTCTGAGGTTTAACCCACGCAAATTCTGTTCTGATGAAATTTCTAGTGTCTAGTTTGCTTGGTCCTTGATTAACATAAGCTGCAATGTTCACTTTAAATCACCTGGGGGGCGAAATCGCATAAGCTGGGCCCAGCACCACGGGTACGAGTCACATGTTGTCGTGTTCTTGTTATTGATGAGGTGCTACTGATGCGATGACAAGTATGCAATCTTAGCGATCTTTAGAGTAGTCATTCTTATTTATCATACATTTATACCATAGCGTTCCAAATTTGGCAGCTAGAAGGTGTACTAGAAGACCAGAAGAAAACTAAGAATTGTTTTCTTCTACAATACAGAAGTACTTACGTGATGACGCGTGAAGTGTATATTGTACATATATATTTTTGTACTCTGTTTCCCCCATGTTTCTGATGATACTTACACATACATTCAGTGTATTGCCTAACATCAAATTTTCATGTCTTGTAATCTTTATTATTTTGATGTTACTATGTTTGCTCTTGTTTATAGTTTATTATTTTTTTGTACCCCACTCCCCTCTGTAAAGCTATGTGCGATTGAGGGTAAAATAAATGAAATGAAATGAAATGAAATTAGGCGGCTAGACCAATCGATAGAAACGGTAAATGTTGCCAAGGTTCGCCAAGAAATACTTCGCATTTAATATATTAGTTCGAGCTTACCATTTGACATGAAAATAACTTGGAACCCGAGGCGTAAATGTAAGGTTTGGTACCGGAGTTCTGGCGCAAAATTCAAGACTGAAATATTGGCTTGTAATAACCAACCTCATGTAACGGAGCCAACTAAAATAAGGTACTCAAAGAACAATATATATGTATAGGTTGACTTAATGTCTAGCTTTTTCCCTTTCGTGCCTATGCTGGCTTGCTGAATGAAATTTTCGAAACATCTTTATCCTGTCGTAAGTTCCCGTAACTCAGTCTCGCCATGCGCAAAGCTAGTACAGTATTAAAGAAAACAAACAAGCCTAAACGTACAGAATTTAAGATGCCAAACCGCCACACACATTACGGAATATTCCGAGAAAACGCTTTCGTATGCATCTATCTTGTGACGTAACTGGATACTTATGACCGCGACGGTGTAATCTAGGCGTCAGAGGCACTTTCCGCGCTATCTCGACAGCTTCCCCCAAAGTTGTGCAATGCGTATTACTCCTCATTCGGTGTTGCAATACTTAGCGCCGTGATTATATTAATTGATGAGGTGTTGCGTGACAAAATAAATGACATCATTATAAGGTGCGACTTAGGGAGGAGTCCGAAAATTTTAAAAATCTGGGTTTCTTGCACGCGCAACTTAACGGAAATTTGCACCACCTCGCTTTTTAAGCACGCTGACCTCTACGATTCCCGCCTCCATCGAAAATTCGGCGGCTGCGGCCGGGATCAAACCCGCATCTTTCGGGTCAGAAGTCGAGCATCCTAACCGCTAGACCAGCGCAGCGGACCGAGCCGTGGTTACAAAGAAAATTGTGGATTGTCATCTCCTGCAGCAGACGCTCACCAGCAGAGGTGATGTTTGCGCCTGCTCCTGCTAATCCCGTGAATGGTTGGAACCAATAGCTGAATAGTGGTGAGAGTGAGCGCTGATTTGCTTCATTAATGCAAAGTGTGCCTAAGTGATCACAGAAAGCTGTGGCCTAAAAATGCTCCTATTTGCTGCAGATCGATATGTATGGCCTCTTATACAATTTGGTATTACAAGTTTCCCTCTAAAGCGGTGTTACAATAGACACATCGAAACACGTTGAACATGGGCGATAAAAGGCTCAACACATGAGCTGTAATTGGTTGATTGATTTATGGGGTTTAACATCCCAAAACCAGCCCTGATTATGAGAGACGCCGTAGTGGACGTCTCCGGAAATTTCGACCACCGGGGGTTATTTAACGTGCACTGACATCGCACAGCACACGGGCCTCAACATTTCGCCTCCATGGAAATGCAGCCGCCGCGGCCGGGATTCGATCCCGCGACCTTCGGATCTGCAGCCGAGTGCCATGACCACTAGCCCACCATGGCGGGGCACATGAATTGTAAGGATAAAGTGCTCGTGTATCGCTTTTTGAACATAATCATGACAACGGTGCCAATCAGCCGTCCAGGCTTCTACGAGAATGCGAGCCGAATATTATCGCACTGGAGCGCTGGGGAAATGGCAGCTTGGTTCCAAATGCAACCTGGGAAGCGCGTGTTCTTCTTTCAAAAAATTACATCACTTGGAGTCTAGATTATTGCGCTTTATTTTTCCAGTTTTCCTAAAAAACATATATGCATTTACTTTATTTGATTAACTCAAAACGAATGAGTAAAGCATTTGTGAGGATGGTTCCGCGATGAGATCAGTAAATGTATTTATGCCTCAGGTGACGTGGTCGGTTCTTCTTGTGACGTCATCTATTGAAGAAGAGCAAGGTTTCCAACTGTATTCGAAAACGAATTGCAAGTTTCCTGGCACCTGAAGTGCAGTTTAGATTTCGATCGCATGTTAACAGCAGCCTTCACGACTGATGATGTTATTTCTTGATTATGTTAAAGAAAGAGCCATGCCTGCGCGGAACCGCAGGACAGTGACAGCGTAAGCTGGAGGAGCGACATTGCTAGGGGCCATTTTAAACGCTTCAGGAAACTAGTGCAAGTAGAGGCTCTATAGGCAACCCCTGCAACATAACTCTTATCAGTTCGCCAAGTAGGGAATTACCCACAACGCCATAATTACTGCGGTATTGTAACGTGCAAATCTGTATAACTGCACACCTTAGAGAGTCTCTTGGCGTCGTTTTCCTGAGAACGAACCGAACTCTCGGCCCGGCTTCGATAGCGAGCTGCGGTTTGGGCTTCTGTTGTCTGTTGTGCCTGATGTTGGGCCTTGCTGCAGCCGGGCGAGTAGCTCTGCGATTCGCTTCTTCAGCAGCGGTCCGCACCTTGCGAGGAGGCGCCATAAGGTATATCGAAGAGCCAAGTCAGGTTGCTGTCGGGGCTGCGAACGTCGCCTGCCGCGTGACGCATGGCACGATACGACAAAACTGCTTCAAAAGGTAGCGCTTCGTAATAATGATGACGGAAAAGTTGAAGAAAATTGTTTCATAATGATGATGTTGATGATGACTCTGTAATGGGTTCAGAGCTACAAAGCGTGTAGCCCTGTGATCTTTCAACTGATTCCTCGAAGTCGTTACGCAATCCACTTTCCCCGACGTGTAGTGGCGTATGATTATTCTGCTACGTAAGATTACGTTTGTTAATGGGATTCTTCGGCAGACGTTATACCTGTTAAATCATTTAGCAAATATTCTTCAAGCGCAGGCATACTCAGTGGTAGAATGCTCGACTGCCACGCAGATGGTGTGGGTTCGAATCCACGCAGAGTACATGGGTTTCAATCCTCCTCGGTCCTGGTTATTTTTTCCAAAATTTGCGCGATAGCGGTTACGGTTACCGGCAGCGGCGGCGGACAACTACGGCGCCGAAAACGGCCCTTGTGATCTCATAACAGCTTATGCTGCAAAAGATGGTGTTCCAGAGTTTAAGGAGAAGTGGAACAGCATAAAATGTGCACACTTAATCGCGTTTACGCAAGCTGGATTACACTCTCAGGCAAGAATTTGTGACCGAAAAAGAAGGAGAGCTGTAGTAAAGAGCAAAAGGAAAAAGAAATGCGTGGCGTCGTGAGCTGTCGTTTTCATTGTGGTGCGGTAGTAATATAGAACATAACTGTCTGCTGTAAGGAATGTGATCACTGAAATGTGTTTGACCTGGCATTAGACTTTCCTGAAAGGGAATCCATCTCAAACGTCAAATGCATTTCACAAACTTAAGGTAGAATTTGCCGTACTCGATTTTCCGCTCTTGCATTGCGATGTCATTTGTTGTCCTCTAACAAGATATGGTATAACGCCATTTGATATTCCAGGAAGGCACTGTGGTATGTACTTGCGCAATCTCTGCAACGCCTACCGAATGGGTCAATCGAAACTGCTCAAATCTCAGTGAAAAGAAGAAGGCAGGAATGTGCTGTGACGAGTGTGGAGGAATTCTGCGATTATTTGTGCACTGTAATTTCCCTTTTCATCGTTATTTTTACTACTATACCATGATGCTCAAAAATCTGCTCAAAATTTTTGCCCCTCGCTTTTCAATTTGTGTGCTGTTTTCGTGTGTGGTCCCGGCGCTCGCCCTCGCCGGCGAGCGCCGGGAGCCACGCGCTCGCCCTCGGCGCGTGCGTGCCTCCCGGCAGGCACGCCGCGGTGGCTACCTACTACTACTACATACATCGGGGACGCATGACCCACGCCTTAAGGAGATTCGCCCCTAAAAAACTACACGTTCACTTAGCTATGCATCACTTGGCTGCGCATTAATTCGGTGGTTTGCCTGCCCCGAATTGGATTTCTTTGGATTGAGATTCCACGAGGGCAAATTTTCTGTTGGCTGATTTGTACGTACTTACCCCGTGCCGTAAAGTGAACGCTTTCTCCTCTGCTGAGTTATCACCGTAAAGCAGCAATATGGGACGCGGATAACTTTTGACGGCCTGCCCGCGGGCGCCGTTTCTCATCTGTACCACCCTTCTGCGAGCGGCATGTCGTGGTGATTCATTCCCTTCGTGCGAGTGCGGTCATGCCCAAGCGCACCTGCATGCTTACTTAATAAGCCTGAGTTCACTACAATTCAGATTGCCCCCTAAACCTGCTAGTCTTACGTCGTATATTATCACATGTATGGCGATCGAGTTCATTGCTTCGCCTTTCTAGCGAAACTGCAACTTTTTCTTTTCTTTTGAGTTACTGTGCACTGTGCAAGAGCTGCTTTTGTGGACAGGGAGGCATATCCAAGTGATGCGTTTCCAAACCGTGTAGTCGTGTCTCCCAGGACCCACGCCCACGCAGGGGCTCCCGTTACCAGGGAATGCCGCTCACGCTTCCTGTGGTAACACCCCTCGTTCAGGATTACGTGGGCACATGAGCCGCGCAGGGAGGCTGTCCAAGCGTCCTCGGACACGGATCCCGCCGCCGTGAGGAGCAATGCCGCTATATTCTCCGCGGCCGCCGACCCTGGCTGCACGAGCGCTTCGGTTAGCCACCTCAACGACGTCATGCGGGTCATGTCGTTGCTGCCAGAGGAACTCAACTCCTTCGCCACGGTAACATCCGTACTGCCAGGCACGGCATCGCCATTGCTGAATCCATGTGCAATTTCGGAGTTCCGCGCATTCAAGGATGACGCCTTCCACTGGATCAGTGAAATTCACTGTCTCGGAACTTTTTATGCGTGGTCGGACCAACAAAGATTGTAGGTGGCCCTAAGCCACATTGGAGAACGTGCCCTGGCCTGGCATCGATACGACGGCATATGGCAGAAATCCTGGCAGGAATGGAGTGCTAAGTTTATAGCGGCTTTTGGACCACTTCCCATTGCTTCCAACCATTCGGATCATCTTTCTAACATGGACGAGCCTGTCGAGAGACACCACGCTAACCTTCCAGGTGCACCCACCAGCTCATCAACAGAACGTGTCGGGGACTACCCTGGTGCAAACACACAATTGAGTCCGTGCTCACCACCTCAGATAACGGACTCAGCGGCAGCACCCGACACGAGTCCGTTACAAGTAAACGAAACCACATTCCAGCCACTGCAAACGGTGATAGGGGCCCCAGGCTCATCTTCGGTTGGACAAATAGATATAACGACAGATTTCAGTAGCCGGATGGAGAGAATACGACCAGACCCTCCCGCGTATCCTAGAACAGAGACGCTTGACCTCCAGCCGAGAAACGTCTCCATCAGTAAAGACGAGCTCACGACTACTGCTACTACTACCACCGGCGAGATTGCTTCGCACTTCTGACACACGTTCGGTGAGGTTGATAGAGCCATAACGACGAACATTGATGCTGCGATTGTTATCCGAGACCACAGCACGCAGCTTCCGTCTCCGGTATGTGACATGGCTCATGACCACACCTCTTTTGACTTTCTAGTCTCGCGTACACACGGGATCATTTCAAGATCCTCAAGCTCCTTCGGAATATCGAGGCGCCTTGGCTCGATGGTTGAATTGCGAAATCGCAGGTTGCGTCACAAACCAGTACGGAGACTCGCCCCCTTCTCGCGCACTCGCAGGACTCCGCAGCACCGGCGCACCGCGACCAGTTTGGATTATTTCAACCACTCACTACAATAGTACGGCGTACGATGGCCTGGTGCCCAAGATCATCTCCGCCTTTTTCTCATGTGCAATGGAGCCGTCATCTGCAAGACCTTCGATCACTGAGATCTAGCCAATGTCGCCCACTAAAGGTGTCCCTGGCAGTACCGCCAGTCAAGTCGCAGCGTGGCCGAGTCTTGCGACGACCTCAACGACATAGCCACTGTCGGCCTTCAGAGGCTCCTCTGGCGATTCTCCGAGCTAGAGCTCTGCGACCCCGAGAACGCCCAGTGCGACAAAGCCAGTGCCGCCCGCCCTAGAAACTGTTGGTGGCTCCTCAAGCTTGCAGTCATGGCCGAGTGTAAAGGCGAAAATCTGCAGTGGGAATCGTATGCTCGTGCTTGGGGTGCAGCGAAGCGGAGGACGACGAGCAATAGAACAGCCGGTCTTCAGCAAAGGCGCTGTGTCTGTCTGTCTTTCTACATCACTATATATATAGAAAGGTTAGGTTATGGTCATGGTAGGCGGTGATGTAGAAAGACAGACAGACACAGCGCTTCGCCCCCGGCTACGATAGCCTAGCAGCTATGGCACCGGGCTGCAAATCCGAAAGTCGCAGGATTGAATCCCTGCCGCGGCGGCTGCGTTTCGATGGAGGCGAACGGTTGAGGCCCATGCACCGCGCAATGTTAGTGCACCTTAAAGAACCCCAAGTGGTCGACATTACCGGAGATCTGCACTATACGGCGTCTCTCATAATTAGATCGGTGTTTCGGGACGCAGAACCAGAGAAATAAATCAAGTCCGCTTCACGGCGCACTGTGCTCTCAATAGAACGTCCACCATTTGAAGTGAACCCGGGGGCAATTGAAATCTGCGCCCTTGAGCCAACAATCACAAAAACTGGCATCTGTGTGCCCTCAACAGCTCTTGGTAGTGCACATCACTTGAAATACCCGTAAGGTCTTCGGTGTTTCTACAAGCGTGTGTTGTTCACCGTACACTACAGGATCTCGAGGCACGGTTGCCCATGGCAACACGGCTGCCCATGGTAACACGACTGCTCAATTTCGTCTAGATGGTACTGTAAAGGTGCCAAATTGAAAAATTATTTTTTTGAATGTGCCTTATAGACAAAAACCTACAACACGCACTTCATGACGAAGTTTATTAACCGTGGCTGAGTGAGAGTTCATTTGCAGGAAAAATTATTTATGTGCGAAATGCTTTCGTGGTAAGCGTGTTTCTGTTTAGTCGGCGTGCACGGGACGGCTCAAGTGGCATTGTTGGGCCAACTGATTACTCGTCAGCGTCTTCGTGTCACCAGTGTTGTGCTCAAAGTCCTGCTGTTATAAACGCAAGGTTATGCCCGTCATGTTCTGTGTTCAATTGCTCTTTGTATGGTCTTATCTTTCTCCTAGAGTTTGAAAACCCCAACTTCAATGCTGGTTAGCCTATTTCTACTTGTTAATATATTTTCTCCAAGAACTATTTTACTGGTTCACTTCGTTTCAAAACTCTGGCGGTGTTCTATGTCCAGAAGTCGCCCTGAAGAGCGCCGTCCTTTCGTGGCGTAACGTCTTGCGACAGCTCACGTCGCCGTCGGCCTGTTTCGATCGTCAGTTTCCGTTCCGCGAGCGACGCTTGTCTGTCTCGTATTTTTCCCCTCAACTTGTCACACACAGGCCAAACCATTCCTTGATCGCACGTGGTTGCGTGTCCAAGGCTGTTACCCCGTTAACGATGTTGAACCGTCGCAGTTACGACACTATAGAGCGGTTCTGAGATCCTTGCACTTTTGCTGCTATTACCGGTTGCTGACTGCACACCTTTGCAAATGAAAAGACTGATGGTGCCGGGACGGTTCCTAAGCATCGCAGCTTTTGTTCCTAAGTGACGCAATAGCGTGGCTCTTTTGTTCTTCAGCCATCCTTTCGAACAAGATTGCCACCAAACGGTGCAGCTACCTACTTGGTCGCTTACGGAACACCTTCGCGTGTCTATTCTACAAACGCTAGGGCGAAATCCGGGATCATTATTCGGGACCGTTGTTCCGTTGTCTTCAGTTATCGCTGCACGTCATTAGCCTGGAACAAGCTGACGAGGTAAGCCGCAGGGTGGCGCCACATTTTTTGTGTACATTCTCTCTAGTGTTACTCTCAGAATATTTAATGGGTGCATTTAGAACATTCGAATGGAAACAGATGGGTGTGAGGGTTAATGGAGAGTACATCAGTAATCTCAGATTTGCGAATGACATTGCCTCGCCAAGTAATTCAGGGGACGAATTTCATAGCATAATTACTGAGCTAGACAGGCAGAGTAAAACCATAGGCCCAAAAGTTAATACACCGAAGGCTAAAATGATGTTAAATAGCCTCAGTGTAGCAAATCAGTTTGAGATAGGTGGCGAGGCGCTGGAAGTGGTAAGCGAATATATCTGCTCAGATGATGTAGTGACCCCTGAGTGCTTTTCAGTTGCCGTCCTGACGAAGAGAAGTCCACTTGTTGAAGCGTCAGCTCCAGAGACTCCATCTTGCTGAACGATCTGCTTTTCTTTTAAAATTTCCATCTCCCCAGAGATTCTGTTCTAGTGTCGGAAAATGTAAGTAAGGTATAGGGGTAACGCTAAGAGATAAAAAACGAGCGGAATGGATCAGGGAACAGGCAGGAGTAGCTGGTAGTATTATATCAATTAAACGAAAGTGGACCTAAATAGGCTGATGATGATGATGATAATGATGATGATGATGATGATGATGTGGCTTACGTAAGCTTGCATATTTGCTGTAACTCGCTATGACGTAGGCGTGAGATACATTGAGAAATTAGCGGCTTACCTAGATGTTGCTTAGCGGTCACCTGTATGTTCCGTCCCTTCGGAAAATTTCGTACGGTGAGCGCGTTTCCGTGCGTCCACCATTACGGTAATAAGCATATCTGTACGGACTCCACACATGCGCTTTCCGTTCCACTTCCGTACATTATGTTACGTGCTACCTCCGCGCATACGCATTCCGCGTTACTTCCGTACATGGTTCTCCGTACCACATGTGTACACACGTAATCCATACCCCCTCCATATATACGTTCTCCGCGCCACCTCCGTACTAGATCCGTATTCTGCAGAAGGACTTGTGCTAGTTCGTGTTTGCTTAAGGTCATGGCGCCGCACGACTAGACACAACACACACAGACAGGAGGCACACTACGCGGGCGCCCGTGTTGCGTGCCTCCTGTATGTATGTTTTGTGTATCTTCGCGCTAAGCCGTGACCTTAAGCACACTTCCTATCATTGACGCGACATCCTATAATTCCTTATAGCTGCTTTCATTTGCTCGCGAGCTCTCCGCATCGTCCTTCCACACTTTATCCGTATGGGTGTCATCAGCATACCCGCTTCCGCATCACTGACTCTGTATTCGTTCATATTGAATTGGCCATGTCTTCCGTATGTTCCTAACCCATGTAACAGAACGGAAGCAGTTAATTCTGCAAGAGTGCAATTTTATGCCCAAACGGAATTTTTATATGTGTTACGCCTTCTGCCGTATGCTCCGTCTCAGTTCTGTACGCTTCCTTATACCTCCGTACATTTTCCGTATGACTTTCTTAAATTTTGTACGGAGAAGGTACGGAATGCTTATGTTCTCCGTAAAGCTGCATATAGATTTTTTTACAAGAGATAACGTGTTTCAAAAGAGCCTTGAGGAATGGGAGGGGGGGAGGGGGGGGGGGCGAGAGCGGACGCTTGTTAGAGTAAAAACGGCCTCCGTTACTCCTAGTATGGCTGTTGTTCCTAGCGACGGCGCGACAATATTAGATTGCCCTCTCAGCCGTGGCGGGCGGCCTTTTTTTTTTTTTTTTTTTGTCGCCTGCGCATTGCTGACTGCCGTTTCTCTATGAAGACCTTGCATTTCTCTGGTTTTCTTTCGTGTAATAAATCAGAGTACCTCCTATTGGAGTTTTGTGTCGTTATTCAACCAATACTTCAGGAACGCAAGGCATTCGTCTATGTTGATATAATTGCATATTAATATACAGATGTAAACTACAGCCCCTAAAGTTCACACCCGTTGTTACAGCGCTCAGTGATGAAGAGAACACGTTCACATTATATTTCGAGTATGTCGAACTCGGAGTACCGTGCAAATATGCCCTAACAAGACACGTTCGCCATGTTTAAGGTCGCGTGCGTAAAAGCACACTCAGCTAATAATTCCGATGAAGTTATTTATTTATTTCTTTGTTAATACTGTCAACCCTCATAGAGAGTCATAATAGAGAGGACAATACAGTTACACACATAAAAAATGTACGAGGTACATAAGGTCGCCTAATAGTTGGCATTTCACAATGAAAACAGGTATTTCCTTAAATAACCATTCAGAATTTAAGAACAAGTTCAATTGAATTGAATTGAGTTTATTTCTCTGTTTACAACAGAAAGGAAGCAGAAGCTAAAGGCCATGTGGCCTAACTAAGGCTTCTGCTCCTGCAACAGCTCGGCACGCAGGCCGTACGTAGCACACAAATCAGTACAAAATATGCTGTACAGACTCAACTGAAATAGTCGAAAAATAATAATAAAATTCAAAATAACAATTCAAAGTTCACTGACATTTTTCAAAATTTTTACAGTGAATATGAGGTCGCTTACATCATTTGGCATTGAAAAAAATTAAATTGAACAGTCTCGTAAATGCGCCTCTACAGCATTTTCAACGTCGGTGACATCGTTTACAACAACAATAGCCTCTGGTAGTTTGTTCCACATTTCTATGACATCTGGAAAGGAAAAAACATCGAAACGTGTCAGTATTTGTTCGGTATGGTTTTATGACGCGATCGTGATTAGTTCGGGGGTTTCTTTTGCCTGGGGCGTGTAAATATTTGAGCTTATCAATCTTCAGTTGGTCGTGCATTATTCGGAAAAATACCTTCAGCCTATATTTTTTTCTCCGTAGTTCAAGATGATCTAAGTTACATCTTTGTAACATCAGCGTTACCGGTTGCTTCCTTCGGTACGTTGAACAAATAAAACTCGCCGCATGTCTCGGTATTCTTTCCAGCTTCTTCTTAAGGGTCACTTGATGGGGATTCCAAACAACGGCTGAATATTTAGCATCGTCCTAACGAAGGTGGTGTATGCAACATGTTCTACGTCACGTGACGCATGTTCTAGTTTTTTCCTCAATATGTATAACTCTTGGTAAGCTGTCGTACAGACGTTATCTGTATGCTCATTCCATGAAAATAAGGTCATGTATGTTTATTCCAACGAAGGAAGATTTCTCGTCTGTCCTGCTACGGAAAAAATTGAACCGCGACAACAATACACGGTGTTTCCTTTCCGTGCAGCGAATGCAGTTCGGTATTGTTACTTCGTTACTTCGCCCTCTCTTTATGCCAGCCTTTGAAGCTAACTGTGACATCCTTGGACGAATCATATGCAGTTCTCTGAATATTTAAAGGTGAAGAATGCGCTTCTACATTAGTCGTTGCAACCAGGGATCCAACTAAAGACCCCGCTGACGCCACCACAAAAGGTATCTTCGCTTTCAAGCGTGCAGAAAATATCGATTAATCTTTTAGTCGATGAAAAAACCTTGCCTCGAAAGCAGTATTAGCCTCATTAAACGCAAAATCGATGAACGATTAATCGTTCATCAATTAAAGAGTTAAATCGACCATCCATAGCACTGCCTTGTTAAACGGTGCACAAGCTCGACCGACACAGTAATCTGCAAGCAAAATAATTTTTTAAGATGTGACTAGTGGTTCAAGTACACTCTAGTAAAAGTAAAGTTTATGGAATGAATCGAGCGAGCAGTGTCACTTGCTGGCTACATTTTGAAAAAGAGTCGCGTATTCTTTAGCTAAAGACTGCCCTACTTGCGTTGACGAAGCGATGGCTCCGGAAATACTTGGTGTTTGAATGCCATTTTCTTCTATTTTTATTGCGATGGACTTCCGAAGTCTTCAAGCGCTCAATCTCGGAGCCCATAACATTACCTTAAGGTCTTGTACTTCAAAGTATACGTATTACAATACAGCGAAATGTCCAGCTTACACTCTACGTACGTCACATTTGCCAATTTCGAATGGACAGACTGACGGCTAGAGGACCAGGGAAACCGACTGGCACAGACAAACTCACACAAGCAGGGAGACAGAGAGAGAAGTACATATGCAGATACACATTGTCAAAGGTGACCAGAAAAACACGTACACAGGCGCAGCTGTTTTAATAGACTAGCGCACACAGGCAGTACTGGATCGACAGGCGGACACAGGCTTCTACCACACTAACACAAAGAGAAAGTGTGTGTGAGAGAGTGAAAGATGAACACACTGGGATGGACAGGCAGAGCCAGATACACAGACATGTACCTATGAATGCACACAGGGAGACAGGCGGACGTACAGATTATACGGTCAGAGATGAAGAAACACACAAAGACGGACGGCGGCGAATAGATGCAAAGAGATGGACAGGTGCACAGAGAAAGTCCGAGAAGCGACACCTATACCTATACACAGCTGCAAACAGACATGGTGAGACACACAGTCCGATATGTGGAGAGAGAGAAAGAGGATGACAGAGATGATTAGAGAGGCTCATAGACAGGCAGCTACAGGCGGTTACAGATACACAGACGTTCAGCGGTAGACAAGGGACAGAGCGGCACAGACTACGAGACAGAGATAGAGGGAAAGTCTAAGGCAGGTAGGTAGGTAGGTACAAACAGACAGACAAGCAGACACAAATGGACCGTTTGTAGGGAAGTGATTACCGGAAAATCGATGGAACGTATCAAGGAGCTATTCAAAACTCGTAAATAATTAGCGGGGCTACGAAAGCATTCGTTGGCTATTCCGCATGTTTTGCCTCTTCGCTAGCACGTTACCAAAAGGAGGAGACAAAGCGAACTTAGAGATGGGTGTCGCACATGATTTGCTTGTGCGTATTTTAGGACTCTATTTCAGCCTCAGCAACTTGCTAACGCATAGCCACGTGACAATATTTTTCTATCTATCTTTCTCGTTGTGCGGCCGAGCTAATCACTTTTAAAGAGGCTGGCGATAGCGATGGCTTCCCAAGACCACGGGCCCGCTCTTAAGAACCGCACTGACAGCAGAATCATGTACTTCGGGTCCTGCGCTTAGCCGAGGCGCGCCTTCTTGCGGAAAGAAACAATATTTGCACCGTTCTCGATATCTCCGCTATGCTATGACGAGGCGCAGCTGCTCATGCACGTGCTCAAGCGCTGTTCATTAGTAAGGGAGGAAGAAGCGGCTGCGTAGCGGGCGCACGGAGCTGTGGTCTTCTCTAAGGAGCCCGGTTATTGATCAAAACAAGAGCGTGCTCGCAGCCTCCAGCTGATATGCGTGGCCCTTCTGAGGTAGTTCGACAGCGCTCTAGCATTGTACCGTTGCCTAGCAGGAGTAATAAACAAGTACAAAATCGTGAAGCGCGTTGACGCGGAATTGTCATTACGCCATTTAGGTTGCCTACACGGTAAGGGAACGGCGCCTCGACAGCCAACCATGACATTGGTGTGTAGACGTATGAAGCAGATATAAACCCAGTATACCTTAAATGTGTGAGCCTAGTTGCCGCAGTTCGTCAGAATGTCAGGAAGAAAAGGAACGTTTGAAGACGCAAAGAAACAGGCGAAAATTAGACGTGAGTATAACGGTTAGACCATTTGCTTAGTGCTCCAATGTAGACTCTCTGTACATTGTAGCGCGCTTCTGTGCAAGAAATAAGTTGTATGCAGGAAATAATTCCTCTCATTGGTTACGCGCCTTCAACTGCCAGTTTTTTACCTATGATGTGGGCTATATTTGCAGGCAGCTTTTGAAGGAAACCAGCGAAATGTATTATGATCTTAACATTTATTCCGAAGCTTGCTGCTCCTGTTATGGTGCGTTTGCAGTCGAATGTTACATTCGACTGCATACATTTCTCCATATTGTATTTATAGTTTATGTATATACTCACTCCTGCAATATCTTGCTATGCAAGATGGCAGTATATGTAAATAAATAAATAAATAAATAAATAAATAAATAAATAAATAAATAAATAAATAAGTGTGCGTGCGTGCGTGTGGATGCCTGAAGTCAGTCTCAGCCGCATCGCGAGGAAGTAAAATGCTGGAATGCTTGTGTACGTCAATAGAGTCCTTGTAGGTCTCAATAAATCGGGAGTTGCCCACAATGGTGTCGTTCATAAACGCACCATTGTTTCTGTATGTAGAAATCCAGAATTTAGTAATTACGATACGAAGCATCGTAGGTGAAATGAAAGAGCATTTAAAGTTAGTGCCGGGGTCCTCGGCACTCAATATTGCTGCCGGAAATTGCACAAAAGGGAGCGTATTGTTACACAAGAAAAAATTTCGACAGTTCCACAGCGTGAAAGTCCTCGGCATAGCGACGCCGCTCTTTTATCATTGGTCGTGGCGTAACAGGAACAGGCATAAAGCGGAAAGGGTGCCAAACTGAGTCCCATAGGCTCCAGGGATCGACCCCGCTACCTGGAGCAAAATCTTTTCTACGTATTATTGGCCGCTGGCCTTCACATAATCTTGATGGAGCAGAGGGGTGAGGGGAAGAGTGGGTGGAGGGCAAGAGCTGGTCCAGTTTATCGCCCTACGTGACAAGCACTGTGAGATTGCCCCACGCATGGCACAGCATCGATCGTCAGTTCCGGTGTTAATGGACGCATAAAGTGTAATGTATTCGAAATATGGACGTGAAAATAAATAGCCTAATGTGAGTGAAGCCCACCGTATCTAAGCACGTAATGTGTGCGTTGCCTAAAATTGCGTGGAACTGGATAACGGCTTGAGGGCCCTTAATCTTGTTGAAAGAAAAGAGCCACTGGGCCTTCTAAAACTGAAGAATATCGGGGGGGAGGGGAGCAAGAAAACATGACGGGAACAGAAGGGTGTGTAACCTCCTCTTTCTGTCGTATTTTCCTGGCCCTCCTGATTTTCTTCTGTTTTCCAGGCTTTAGTGGCTTTTTTTCTTTCAAAATCATGTACCAGCTGGCCCAGCAAGCAGCTCTCATGAGTCCTGGCTCGCCTTTCTTACAACACGATACATGGGAAACGATGTTCTTACCACATTGTTATGAATACCTCGCTCTCTACTAGGCTTCTTAAGAAAATTTTTCAGCCTGCCTTTATAGCTCCTGACCTAAATGGGATAAGGAGTACTTTTTCCATCATTAAAGAGCTTCCCATTTATTCAAGCTTGTCATTGTTTTTTCTGCAAAATATCCAAGCAGTTAAACATACGAGGATGTGAAACGAAGCTCAAAAGGACAGAAAGTTGAGCGAGTTGGTAACATTCCATAATCAAAAGAAGAGGCGTGCAGGACACGGACACTTCGTGGTGTTCACTTCTCTTCTTGTGTCCGTGTCCTGCACGCCTCTTCTTTTGATTGTGAAACGAAGTTATGCCGAAATAAGGAGACAGCCAGCGCAAAAAAAAATAATGTAAGTGTAGCATATTCGCGGCCCGCGAGCCGGAGCAGTTACGAGGCCCAGACTGCTCGAACACAAAAAGCCTTTACTTGGGGGCGTGTGTTTGCTTTTATCCCCGAGGTAGAAAGAAGGGGGAAGGGGAGAGGAGGACAGAAGAACCATACTGCGCATGCACAGTACTCAGGTGTGACGCAGCCACAACACTGCCGTTTCCTCAAAAATGAAATCGCTGCACTGGCTTGCGCTGCCTTGTCGACCGACGCAGGACTTGCTGCGGAGCTTCGGCCGGACTGGAGGTAGTTGGGAGAGGAGAGTGGTGTAGTTGTGTGTTGTCTTCCGCAACTTGATCAGTAGATGGAGGATTCTCCGGGGTGACCGTTTCCGAAGGCAGAGTTTCATTAAGGGCCGTGCTTGGAGCTGGCGTCTGGGTAGGCCCTGGCCCACGAGCAGTCGTATCGGCGACCGGGAACATTGATGACGAATCCAGGCGGCGGCGCACTTGATCGACGTGCCGCCGAACGATGGCACCGGGAGTCTCTACGGTTGCCATCCGCGCTCCCGTCGCCGACTTGACACGACCTGGAATCCATTTCTCCCCTTGTCCGTAATTGCGGACGTATACGCTGCTGTCCGGTGGATGTGTCCAGTCGTCGTTTTCCCGATTTTGACCTGCAACATTCACAGGAAAGCAGGTGTCAAGACGCGATCTTATTTGATACCCGAGTAGCATTTCTGAGGGAGATCTCCCAGTCTTGGTAGGCGTTCTTCTGTAATTTAGCAGTAGCCTTGCTATCTTTTCATCCAGATTTGCGCCCTTTATTTTCCGAAGACCATCCTTTATAGTTCTCACCGCCCTTTCCGCAGCTCCGTTGGATTGTGGATGGAAAGGCGCCGTGAAGAGATGAGCAATGTTGTTATTAGCTGTAAATGTGGCCAACTCTTTACTCGTGAACTGTGCTCCGTTGTCCGAGACCATTGTACGCGGCACACCAAAGCGGGAAAATATGCTTCTGAGAGCCCTTATTGTGCTTTCCACGTTTGCATGCTTCATGGGAATCGCTTCGATCCATTTGGAGTACGCGTCTACTACCACTAATAGCATCTTCCCGGCGATAGGTCCTGCGAAATCAGTATGGATCCGAGACCACTTCTCCTGTGTCTCAGGCCAGTTTACCGGAGGTGCAGCAGGTGGCATAGGGAAATTGGCTACGCAAATGCCACAGTTAGCCGCGTGCTGCTCTATGTCGCGGTCAAGTCCTGGCCACCAAAATAAGGAGCGTGCTACTGTTTTCATAGCCGATGAACCTTGGTGCGTTTCGTGAAGGAGTTGCAAGAACCGCTCTCTAGCACCTCTTGGTATTACGACTCGATTTCCCCAGTATACGAGATCGTGGGCCAAGGACAATTCTAGCCTACGTTCATAATAGGGTGCGAAATCGGGCTGCACTTTTGTCTTGCTTTGTGGCCAACCGCGCAAAACGTAACGTTGCACCACCCCCAATGTCGGATCGACGGCTGTCAGATCTTTCAGTTCCCGTGTTGAAACCACACCTTCATCCAAACTTTCGAGTGCGAGGACATATTCAGGAGGCTCACCTTCCGTCGTGTCTCCGGTGGCCTGCTGTGGCAGTCTACTGAGAGCATCAGAGTTGAGAAGCTGTTTGCCAGGAACATACTGCAGCTTGTATTTGTAGCCTCCAAGATACAGTGCCCAGCGCTGAATTCGTGCAGCTGCCATGGTCGGTGTCTGCCGGTCAGGTCTCAGTAGGCCCAGAAGTGGTTGATGATCCGTGACCAACGTGAATTCACGACCTAGAAGATAGTCCCGAAATTTGGTTACGCCGAAGATCAGTGCCAACGCTTCACGTTCTAACTGCGAGTAGTTCCTCTCCGCTTGGGTCAGCGTCCTTGAACGAAAACCAATAGGTCTATGAACATTGTTGACAGAGTGAAAAAGAACTGCTCCGACTCCGAGCGAAGATGCATCGCACTCAAGCTTGAGTTCCTTTGTGGGGTCAAAATGCACAAGAATTTCCGCATTTTTCAGACGTTCTTTAGCTTCATTAAAGGCAGCCTCTTGCGGTGCTTTCCACTGCCACCGTGCGTTCTTTTCCAATAGCCGATACAGCGGCGCTAGCTGCGTTGACATGTTTGGCAAAAATTTCGCGTAAAATGTCAACATTCCAATAAATGACCGCAGTTCTGTCACATTCCGCGGGTCAGGTGTGCGCATGATAGCTTCAACGTTTTTCTCTATTGGATGGAGGCCCTCACTATCAATGCGATGTCCGAGGTATATTACTGCTGATTGCCGAAATTTGCATTTGTCGTATCGCAACTTGACACCGTGCTCCTGGAAACGCTCTAAAACTACTTTCAATCGCTCTCCGTTATCGCCTTTCTTCTCAGACACGATTACATCGTCAAGGTAGGCCTGAACACCGGGCAAATCGCCGATAATCATGTCAATCTTTCTCTGGAAAATCGACGGGGCAGACGATATTCCGAACGGAAGCCGATTATAGCAAAATAGGCCTTTGTGCGTATTGATTACGCACAGCTTGCGTGAGGCTTCGTCTAGAGGCACCTGACTATAAGCGTCTCGCAAGTCGAGAGTGCTGAAACATTCACCACCGCTTAAAACGGCGAACATATCCTCGATTACGGGAATCGGATACTGCTCGACTGTACACACAGGATTCAATGTAACTTTAAAGTCGCCACAAATGCGCACCGAGCCGTCTTTCTTCAGTACGGGCACTATGGGCGTGGCCCAATCCGAATAACTGACTGGCGATAAAACGCCAAGGGACACGAGTCGGTCGAGTTCTAAAGATACCTTATCGCGTAGAGCATAAGGAAGAGATCTCGCCTTACAAAACTTGGGTACCGCTCCATCTTTGAGATGCAGGCTCGCTGGGGGACCCTTCATTAGGCCAAGTTCTGTAGTGAAGATGTCCTTGTAATCCGTGAATATTGCTTGAACCTTGTCGGGGTCCACCTCGCTGGTCTTTTTGGCTTCGTCGGCTGGCGTCACATGAAGCACCGGAGCGCCCGCATTGTCCAGCAGCATAAGCAAGTCCCTTCCGCATAAGCTTGGTCCTTCGCAGTCGAGAACGGTGAGGGAGCACTCCCCGAGCACGTGTTTGAATCCCACAGGTAGTGTCAGGTCACCCAATACAGGTAACCGGCCTGCGTAGCAAGACAACTTCACTCGGGACGGCTTCAGAGAAGGCCAATGGTTCCGGTTCTTCATGTACAGCGTCCGAGAGATGACACACACTGGGGATCCGGTGTCGACTTCCATGGGTATTTGAACCCCACCCCATATAAATGAGCGGCGGATTGGGGGTGCGAGAAAATTTTTCCGCTGCGACACCAAATTCCAAAGATTGACTTCGTCCCCGCATTCGTCCTCTGGTGGAGTTTCCGTTATAGCCAGTGTGTTGGCGTGCATAGCTCTGGTATTTAGATTTCCGCGGTTAGAGCGGCTTCCACATTTCTTAGCAATGTGTCCCCGACGTCCACAACGATAGCACCGCGCATTTTCCCATCCGCAACAGGCATCATTGTGCTTTGAGCTACCACATCTTCCGCATTCCATATTCTCTTCGGCCTTTCTGTTTCCCTCTGAAGGCATTTTTCGAGCCGCCTGCAACTTAAACAGAGACTTCGGCTCGGCGGACATCTTCATAGCGTCTTTTTCGGCAGTTTCAGCTGAAATAGCCAGCGCTTCAGCCTCCGCTAGCATGAGGTCAGCTTTCGCCAGCAGTTGTTTCTGAAGGGCCGTTGACCGCACACCGCACACAATTCTGTCCCTGAGCATCCGATCTAAGGCGTTGCCAAAGTTGCAGTTATCGGCTATGCGGCGTATTTCTACTAGAAACTGCGTGACAGGCTCCCCTTCCATCTGGCAACGATGAAAAAACTTAAAGCTCTCCATTATTTCATGCCGCTTCGGATCATAGTACTCGTTCAGCACCTCGACGACTTCCTCGAAGCTCAAAGCATTTGGGGCTCGTGGTGCGATCTTCCCAGCTAATATTTGAACGGTTTGTGTGCTTAACGCTGCAACGAGCAGTGCTCTCTTCCTGGCCGAATCGGTGATTTCGTTAGCTTCAAAGTAGGCGTCTGCCTTAATGAGGTACGGCTTCCACTTATCTGTATCTTCGTTGAAGGCAGGGAGCATATGATGAGTCATGCTTATTGTCGGCGAGGTTCCTTCCGTGGCTGTAGATTCCGGGTCTTTCTTCACCGAGTGGGTTGTAACCTGGCTCGTCGCCACTGTAGCATATTCGCGGCCCGCGAGCCGGAGCAGTTACGAGGCCCAGACTGCTCGAACACAAAAAGCCTTTATTTGGGGGCGTGTGTTTGCTTTTATCCCCGAGGTAGAAAGAAGGGGGAAGGGGAGAGGAGGACAGAAGAACCATACTGCGCATGCACAGTACTCAGGTGTGACGCAGCCACAACCTCCTATAGACCTCATATAGATCGACAAACAGTCTTGGCCCGCACCTCTCCTAATTCGCCTACAGCGAATTGACCGTGAACTCGAACAGTGCTAGTAGTAGAATGGAGATGGAAATAAATCATTACACAATCAAGATTACGAACTGGTGTTTCTCTTTTGTGCAGATCCCTGAGCTGTTGCCACATGCCAGCACTGGGAACGAGAGGGAATTCGGGAAGAGACAAAAGAAAGGCAAGTTTCGGTCGCTCGGCACATTTTCTTGTTCCTTTATTCTATTCACTGGGACACAATGGTTTTCCTTTCTTAAGGATCGCGCGCCCCATGGCTAAGCTATAGATTCCGGAGACCATAAGAGGCAGTACACATTTCGGCGGTTAATTGCCTCGTGCCTACTATTGAGGCAAGTCTTCGAAACGAAGTGCGTTTTAGTTACGAAGTGCGAAGTGCCCTTTAGTTATGTTTGCTTCTGTGCACTTTAGCATTGTGCTGTTCCTTCCTTCGGTCCCGAGTTGCAGCATCTGAGCAATCACCCAAGCGAAGCGGTCAAGGCACAGCCAGTGCGACACCTGAATGGAGTCCTGGCTATTGCCGCCTATAGGACCTATACTTTTGCAGAATGCCTGTGTTCTTTCGTTCTGTCTGTCTCTCTCTCTCTCTCTCGATATAAAGGGCACCGGGGCACCGCTGCTCGCGCGAGGGACGCAGGGGATAGCGAATGGAAGACGATGAAGAGGGGAGAATATAGTCGGCCAGCGGCAAAGGCGTTGTCTCTGTAACTTTATTGCAAATATATACACAGTTACTGATGTCCGGTTTCTAAAGTGCGGAATCCAATAATGTGTGAGCGGTGAAAGTTTAGCGAATGGGGAGGCCATAGCCAGGACTCCATTCAGGTGTCGCAGTGGCTGTGTCTTGACCGCTTCGCTTGGGTGATCGCTCAGATGCTGCAACTTGGGACCGAAGAAGGGAACAGCACAATGCTAGAGCGCACAGAAGCAAATGTAACAAAAGCGCACTGCGTGCATATGTCCCAATTCAGCGTACACGCCTACGCCATGCAGGTTCTTTGGCAGTGAGGTGGGCGGAGCTGCTTAGAGAGGAGAGAGCGGTTCACACGTCCCGCACCCATGAACAATCGCCACGTGCGATCAACAAGTACGAACACGCTGGCCCGGTGGCTGCGATCATCGGCAATTTCCTCGTTCACAGTCCTTTGAAGTAAAGTTGCGCTCTTTCAAACCTTACGAGTTACGTCCTTTTTCCTGCCCTTTGATCAGCTTTGCCTTGTTGCAGTGTGAAAGATACGCTTACTGCGCTGGAGAGCTGAGCTTGTATCGTTGTTAGGTTAAGTCATGCACTTTCGCGCGAATAGATGTTGCTTCCCTTCGCACGTTCCCAAAATATTTGAATGACGCATTGTTGCCGGCTCATGCATTTGTCGTTTCATTGCTCGAGAGTTCTTTGATCTTGTCTGTGCTTGCCCGTTGCCTGTTCACGAAACCCGTACCGTTGTACCGCCTAGAGCGACACATGAGACGGTGCCGTTCTGGGCAAGCGTTGATGCTTTTCTGCAGATGGCAACACAAAAGCCGCTTGAGAAAATGATTCAAATACCCTTAGCGATCGCCTGTCAGGCGTAAAGGCGAAATGCTGGGTATTTGGTAGCTCAACCCCGAAGCTTCCCCGTAGACTAGGAAGTGGGCGAAGAATACGCCGGCTAACCATTCTGCTTTTCAATAAAGAGCTTTCTCCCTTTCTCCCTTCTGTCCGTTTTCACGAAGTTTTTTTCGCTCCGCGATCCAATATGCATATGAAACGTAGACGTAAAAATCCGACAGGTGCAGACAAACGTGCTGGAATGACCAGGGTAGGAAATGAACTCGGGCCAATCGGCACGTTCCGCTCGTTCAGCGGGCTCCTTCTGCGCTGTACATATTGTAAACAAAACTTAATGCACCAGCATTTGCCTTTGCGGTGATTGTCTAACGTCATTTGCTGTTGTGGTGTGTGTTAACTGTGGTGGTATCATTATGAGAAACAACTCATCTTTACTAATTTAGCTTACCACGATTTTGTCGAGCTTTGCTCGACCACGTCGGAATACTCCAACAGACAACGCACATGATGTGCATGTCAGCGCAGCGTAGCGTGCATTTCCTTTCGAGAGAAAAAGACGTCCGCGCACTAACGTTCATAGACACAACAGTCCCACACATCCCAATGATATGCGCCTTTGTTCATAGGCCATGGGCCAGCAAGGCAGCGGGGTGCATCCTGGAAAAATTTTGGGGGGCTGCTTCAGCCCCGTGAGCCCATGCCTGCCGTCGCCACTGGGCTGTGAAAACTTGTGTGTACGCGCCACTGTCGATGATATTGCAGCTTTGGCGCACACAAACAGCAGCCGTATTGCATTGCGGTTCTGTCGCACAGCCCTGTCGTGGTGGAAATGGAAATGAGCATAGTGGCCTGGACGGCTTTTGATAAAAGTTAGGCAGTGCCATCGGACTTAACGTTTGTTCGGCATCTACCCACGAAGAGCCAGTTGAAACATACCGGTAGTCTGCGTATGCTCTGACGACTTGTCATGTAATGTCGTACAAAGCAACCGACCACCGACTAGTATTTGAAGCGTTTGCCGAATGCCTCTGTAAACGTAACGTTTTCCAGATTTCTTTTGCAACATCGGTAAAGCTGTTTTAATGACGGAACGCTGAAATCTTAATTGCAGCCCGTTCAAAATGTATTGCGAGCGTCTTTCCGCTACTGTGAAAGTGCATGATCGATTCATTGCTATCATCGATGTGTTGCGCAGCTCCAATCGCGTGAACACAGTGCGCAAATTATTTCACTCTGTGCAAGATGCAGCAGAATAGAGGAGCTAGGCCACTCGAACAACGTGGCGTTAGCACTGCACACATGGCTAGCTCATGACGCGTGTGTGCATGAATAATCCGTGTACATATGTGTCATGTTCGGTGATTTATGTATGTACAGGAGAGAGCGCATTATCTTAGAGACGAGATCTTTGCTATTGCACAGAAATGCCAGCTTCGCCGGAACTTTGAAGTAATGACGGAAATAACCATACAATGGCATACTACATGCGAAGTTTGACTAGCCGCTTGAGCAGCTCTGTGAATTGTAAACAAGAGTGAACAGGCTGCTCAGTGAACAGGCGTGCCGCGGCATAGGCAGAAACCTCACGAAGAGAGGAACTTGACGATCACCGCAACCCGCCAGTGCGACAGCAGTGTCGATGTCGAACGGCTCGCGTGAGCAGGTCGCAAAGTATATCCACGCTCAGTTTTTATGATACTTTCAGCCGTTTTAATGACGGAACGCTGCCACCAGCAGATACAAGAGCTTTTCCTGTAAGGCGCAGACGAACATATGGCATGTACAGGTGGAACGCAGGAGGCGATGGATGGATGGACGCTATTGAGCGTTCCCTTTGTAACGGGGCGGTGACATGTGCGCCACCAGGCTCGTAAAAAAATTTAAGAACTTTCTTTTCTTTCCCCTCTCACTTTAAGTTGTCCTCATGCCTTTTAAATCTACTTAAATTAAATCGATCATATTATAACAAAAAGGTAAATCATTACCCAGTTCTCTGCCCCTTATGGCAGAAAGTCCTTATTTTTCCCTATAATTTGCCCGTTCTCTCTAGTTTTCCGCCACCAGTATTCTAACCGTCTCTTATTTCAATTGCGGGTATGTTCAGCTTTCCATTGTTCTCCCTAAAACCGAAGGCTTCATGTAGGGTAGTGCCCAGACGTACACCTGGGTGGATATTTCCGCATTCAATCAGAACATGCTCCGTCGTTCTGATTCTGCCACAGCATGTGCATTTTGCTGGCCGCGGATCGCTGTCGGTCGCGGACTGCTGTCGCCATCGCGTGGCGGTCATCGCGACCACAACGGATTTTACTTCGCGCGCGGGCAAATTTGGGCGCGGCGGGCGTTCTCGCAATGCACAGGAGGTGGCACGCGCTCAGCGACGAACAACTTGTTCTGGCGTTTGCCTAAACGAAAATTAGACACGATATTGATTGATTGATTCCTGGGGGTTTTTACGACCCGTAACAACGATATGGATACGAGAGACGCCGCAGCGGAGCGCTCTACAAATTCCGATCACCTGTTATTTTTAAACATTCACAGAGGGCGCCCATTTAACGTGCCTCAACAATTCGCCTCTATCGAAATGCAGCCGCCGCGGCTGGGAACCGATCCCGCAACCTTAGGATCAGCACTAGCGTTCCGTAGCGCCACGGACAGGAGGGCGCCTGCGTTGCAGGGTCTGTGTTGTTTTTCCATTGTAAGGTAGTGCAGTTGGTCTTTCGTATTCGACGCCATCTCGAGCCTCTGCTAACATCCGGATGTGGACAATTGAATTTTTGTCTTTCGACTCCTGGTTCTCGAGGATGCTGGGTGTAGGTGTGAGGGCTTTCCTCAAGGGTTGCGGCCGGTGCTCGGATGCTTATTGGGCGAGCGAGCCGGTGGGACCTTTTGTTACCTTTCAGCCCCGCATGCGCGGGCCACCGAATTCTCGAGTGCGAACTGTGTACTTTATTTCCGATAATTCGCAATCCCACCGTTCCAATCGCCCCTGCCTAAAATAGGGCAAGCGGATTGACCGTGGGTAATCACAAAGCCGGGTCTTTTCATTGTCCTGCGCATTTCATTGCCGCAGCGACGGAAAACAGAGCGTCGAAAATATTTTTCCCTGCAGGCGTCTGCCAGCGGCGCTAAATCGGTTTAGGGAAGTTGGCGACGCTTGAATATTACGAACAAATCTGGTGGCCATCTTGCATTTTATCTGTATAAGTGTAAAACCATTCTCCGTTTTCGCAACATGTCTTTGAAACGAGAACTCGTTAGGTGAGAACCAAAATAACTCAGGTCTATTTTATCACCCGATAAGAGGAGAAATGTGTCACCACATCAACCGCTTCATTACTGGAAAATGATGGTAAATTTCTGAGAGGCTCACTTTTGTGTTATCGTGATCACGTGCTCGTACATGCATTTGTCAATTCAAGCGAATAAACCTGCCGTGAAACAGACGTATGTGGCGTACGTCTTAGTTAGCTTTAAGCGCAAATGCCATTCTGCTTGCTGTATCAGTTCTCTAACCGCCTATGGCATATATTATTGTAATGAAGAAGAAGAAGAGCACTGGCGCAGAGGCAGCAGCATCGTTCGGTGCAGCAGGAAGCTCGAGCTCGGAGAACGCGCTTGGCAGATCCTTCAACCGGCAGCCGCTTGATCTCCTCGGTCTCCAATAAATCTCCTTTATAATTATCATCACAAAGGAAGTAGCTAAGGCCAACGATTCCTTATATGAGACGTCCCCAGAAAAGGAGATGTAGTTGCGCTACTTGATGGACAAAACAGCAGGGACATGCGTGCAGCATTGCATACGTTCCTCCAAAACAGGAACGAAACATCGTTGTTTGTTCCTTCCCTATTCTGTGAAGAGTTCCCTTACAAGTTACTTTAACAAGGAAGGAACGTGTTCCACTGACGCTTCGAAAATTGGAAAGTGGTGTTACATTAACGTTACATTGGATTTTCCTTAACTATGCAGCTCACGCCATCTTAGTCGCCACGACAGTTTTCGATATTCGAGCTCCTTCGCAGGTCATGCAAAAATTAACCGTGCTTCAGCCTTGCTGTTGTACATTCGGATGGGCGTTATTAAATGTAACCTGAATACTGCTTCGAAATATTTCGGAATAAGTACATCAAATGGCTACCGAACAGGCGAAAATAACATCCGGGTAGTTCCATAATCTTTCCACGACCCCTTTAAGCATCTGGAGTAGCCATGGCCAGGGGGCAATCTACACTTGTACAGCGACACTCATTGCAATAGAATGTAGATGCCACAGGAGGCATGGCAATGTTCTTTGATTTTGTAATGCCAAGTGAAAGTTTTCTACGGTGCGTTCTCTTTGAGAGCCACCCTTTGTTGCTGTTCAGACTGGCATTTAGAAAGCGAAAGAAAAAATGGTTGCTTTGGGACAGGTTGCCCTAAACAGTAGCGCGGCAGTTTCACTCCTGCGACATTGGAGTGTACTTCATAAATGTAACACCTTACCGTTACACATATTGACGGCCAGCGCGAAACAAGAGGACAAAATGTAAGGAAGGATACAAACCAGAGCGCCGTGATTTATGTCCTTCCTTAAATTCTTTTCTCGTGCTTCGCGCTCACCGTGAATATGCTTAACCAGCTCCAGCACGCCCACATGGCCATCCTTCTACGCGACCGTTACAGTTCCTCTTATCCTTAAAGGAACGATGGCGTTCCTCCCTTCCTCTTTAAAGGAACTAGTTCCAGGAAAGCCGTTCTTGGCAACGGCCTTCTGTAAAGCACTGAATGAGCGCAATGGCTTTCTGGAGCTGCTGGCCGGCTCGTACGGCTAATGCGTACATATATTCAGTAAAAATATAAACCATAACAAAAGCGCAGGAAAACATGGAAGCTGGAAAGGATGAACAGATCGCTAAAATTACGAAGAATGGAGGGTGTCGCTGGAGCCATCGTTACGACAAGTGGACTTCTCTTTATCAGAACGGCAACGTGAAGACGGCAGATCTGCCGTCCTGACGCAGGCAAGTCGACTTGTTGAAACTTCGGCACCAGTGACATTGCCTGCGCTTCATTATCAACGATGGCTGAGGTCATATTCAGTTGTGAGCTCTTATTTGTTTCGGAAAGCAGCTTCACTGCGGGCAGGAATTGTTCCTTGTGGTTTCCATAGCATCTACCACACATTGTGTATGTATGTGGGACATTGTGAACCTTGCAGCGATTCGTAAGACAGTTGGCCCGCTTTCTAATTTTCACCATAACCTTCTTGTGCGTGAAAATGCACATAACGGTAATAAGCATGATGTCACTATAGTGTAATGCTTATAACAACTGAATTGTAATCAGCCACTGGAACGTTCTAGTGGGCCGTGCTGTCCAGCGCCTTTCAGTGGCGTTCGCCCTTCAGCGCTCTGCTGAAAAACGCCTCTCGTGCTCAAGGTCCGTGCCCGTTGGGGCAAGACTGTTGCCGCAGTGCTACGTCTAGCTGCATCCAATAAACACTTTAACAAAGTGGCGCTGGTGCTGGAAGCTAAAACAACTGAGACTGGAAATACGCTCCCGTACACTACCCTGAGCCATGCCTCTTTTTTCCTTGAATTTTGACTGTGAGAGATTTAAATTGTGCGACGTTGCACACTGCCGCTTCTGTAGCTTGCCTCCATATAAGCTAACATACTCCGGAGCTGGGTATTATACCACAATTTAGGGCCGTGTGTACCAGCGCCTAGTGCACTTGACCACGCGCAGGGTACACGGGGGACTGCCGAACTTAAACTGCATTGCAGTCAAGACATAAGTGCACAACAGTATATACTTGCACACCAGTAGCATAGCCAGGAATGTAGAATACTTGGCAGTAGAGGGAGGCGGTCAGAGGAATTCCTGACTACGTGTTAGGTTACCGCCACACCCGCAGGGGCCTCCAGGTTAGACGTAATGAGACGGCATCGTGACAGCTTGCATCGTATGTGGGACGGCTTCGAATGAATCGATGATGGTGCAAATGCTGAAGAAAACGCCTCCACCGCGCGAAGCATGGTACACATCGGACGAAGGCGAAGCCGTCTCCCACTGCTTTCAGTTGGGTTCAAGGAACGTAGTGTTCTGTAAGACGTGGGTTGAGACCCACCATCTACGACCCCTTGGAGACTAGTTACATAGTTTTATATTTAGAAAATTCGACGAATTTTCATTTTGAGCTTGCAAAAGTCGCTGATGTCGCAGGACGTCTCCCAGCAGACATCTGCTCCGTATGTCCCGGTGTGCCTCGCCACCGCAATGTTACCGTTTTCACTAGCGCGGATGACGTGGACAGAGACAACCGGCGGACTTCCTAAGAATGAGTGAGCACTCATAACAACTGGGAGTAACCAGCGAAGCTTATCCACGGGTTTTTCTACCTCGCAGGTGTGCCCCAGAGTTTGCGTTCTGAATTATGCACGTCGTTCAGCTCTGATTCTAAATGCGCATATCCTAGGGGACTCCATTCGACAGCGTTACTTATGACGAGAAATGTATCGCTGCGTTGTGCAGTTCGTTCTCCCCAGCCTCGATCGCCAGCAGAGAAATCTTCACGGCGCCTGTCTCCAGCAGGTCTGCAACCTTTACCTTGCCCTATCTTGCCATTCGGTTGTGTAGGCATCAATCTGTATGGACCATTTGCAGTGACATCGGCTCATAACCGCTGGGCCATCGTGGTTGTTGACCTTCTCACGCGATACCACGAAACCTTCACCCTCCCCGATGCTACAGCGTGCGATGTCGTCTCCTTGCTAGTCCCCCGATTCATGCTGTGAGACGGCCCACCCCAGGAATAGCTCAGCGATCAAGGGCGTGTGTTCTTGTCGCATGTCGTCGAAGGCATTCTAAAAGAGTGCCACGTTGTTCACCGCATAGCCGCTGCTTGCCAAGCACAGACGAACTCCCTCACAGAACTCAGCAATCACACGCTCGGTGATCTGCTGTGTATGAACGTCGCCTCCGACCACGAAAACTGGGATGCGGTCCTGGTATTCTTAACCTATGCTTAAAAACCGCTCCTCAGAGCACCATTGGGTTTTCACCCTCCTTTTTATTGCAATGTCGGCACCTAGCACACACAATCGACACAATCTTTCAATACAAGCCGGATGCAAGATGAAGACTGTATATATAATCCCACCACACACCCATGTTTTTGTGGCACGCCTTTGTATGATGATCGAGTGGACATAATCTAGGCAGGGTTCACGGTTTAGCAGACTACCTCCGGAGCTTCGCCTACTCTTCATCATTCACTTCGTGGACACGGCGAAACTTTTTGCCAGCAGCGACACATGCTGAAGACTGGCGCTATCTCGCCCGGGCCTTTACTATAACTGCCCAAGAGTGCCACTAGGAGCACAAGCGGTGACACCGCCTCTGCACCTGTCTTCCTTCCTGGAGCACTTCTCTGGATCGGTCTGTTGCAGTGCAGCAAGACTCTCTTCAAACTTCTTCCGCACCACCTCGGCGTCCGGTCCACATCTAATTTCCAATAAAGTGCCACGCAACATTGACTCTACCTCAGTCGCAGCCCTCGCGACGTTCCTCAACAACTCCTGTCACGTGGGCGTGCTTCCCCCCGAGTAGAAACATGCTAGGATTTCCTTTATGCCTAAGCCAGGCAAAAAACTTACCATCGATAAGCTGCCGTCCATTTCTCTAACGTCGTGCGTAGGGAAGCTCGTGAAGTGCGTGGCATTCCCTCGTTTACAAACCCGCGTTTCACAAGCCCCTCTTTCCCTCCTCAATGTTTGCCTTTCGTACCCATCTCTACGCTGGACGCACCTCCTCAGCGGCACCAGAATACGTGGCAGCCCACACCTTCTCAGCTGCTAAAGCCCTTCTTAGCCTCTACCTACGTAAAGCCTTTGACCATGTCTCACATGCCGCCATGCTACGCGAACTCACTGCGATCAATCCCTGCTCGCGAACATACGCCTACACTCCTTCCTCTCCGATCGAACCGCTGAGCTGGTTGTGGGCGACCTCACGTCATCGACGTATCGTCTCTGCCCTCGGGGTACCCCTTGAGGGACCGCTCAATCAGCATTCCGTTTCAACCTTGCCCTTCGCTCTCTGTCGGGGAAGCTTGACGTGATGTCTGATCTCAAGCATACGATCTACGCGCATGATATCACTCTCGGTTTGTTTAGGCTCAGGTGGTCAAATCGAACAGACGGTGCAACTGACCGCCAACACCGTCATTCATAGGCACACGAGGCCGGTCTCATGTGCTCCGGCACGAATTTAGCGCTCGTCCTGACAAGACCACCGAACCAACGGAAGCATAAATCCTCGCCAACCATCACGGTAGCTGCCTGTACCGCCCGTATTCCAGTCGTGTCTCTCATGTGCACACATTGGGATATTTTCCATCCCGCCGCCATGATAACATAGCCCTTGATCATACTTATGCTCGTGTCCACCAAACTGCCCTTTCCATGCCCACCTCCATGTGCTATCCCGTCTTCCTTCTCTATTAAACCGCTCTCCAAAAACATCATTGCTGGCCATCACGATGGACACCGCCGCACTCGTGCAGTCATGCAAGCTGTCGGTACACCGCCCACCGAGCCGTGACTTCCGTGGACGCAGCACAATACTCCCATACACAAGATACCCTTTGTGCTCTGCTCCGATAGTCGCTCAACATTCACTCATCGCATCACCACTTCTTGTATGCGCCCCACTGAGCCGGTCGGGGCCGAGGAGGCAGCTATGGCTCTCGCGGCAGCCACCGCAAACACTAGTGTGATCATCAGTGCCTCTAAGATCGCTATAAGAAATTTTTCTAGGGGAAGTGTGTAGCCTTCCACGCTCCGTCTTTCACGCCCCCTCCAGCATCAGTATGAACTACCTGCAATACCGGCGACGAGACGGCCCACCAACGCGCTCGAGGACTCGCCGATCAAGCGGTGGGCCTCTCCGGGCTGGCGGTTCGGCTGGCTCAGCCGGTGACCACCTGTACTGACGTTCCCCAACATTACCGTGTTTTGCGTTTTGACCATCCTCCCACATATCATACTGTCTCCGAGAGATCACAAATATTCTGGCGTCATCTTCAGATGCGCAGCTTCCCTTGTTTACTCATTTACTCATACATTTAAACTCGAGTCGTCGACTGATTTTGCTGTCTCTGCGGGGATGCGGCCTCCCTGAAGGACATCTTTTGGGGCTGCACAATGGACTCCCCTCCTCGAGACCTCCTTCATCTATCCGAGGCATATTGGGAGTCTCTCCTCTTCAGCTCCGATCGCAACACCCAAACCCGGGTCTTGGCGCGCGCTGAGGCCGCCAGCAAGAAGTATCATCTCGAAGCCCTTGTTTCTTGACCTCCCGGTACCCTCACCATTTCATGTAATTAAGTTGTCACTCACTCCCGAACTCACTAAATCTTCAAATTACTGTCCAAGTACGAAGGCACCTAGTGCGTCGTCGAACGTACCTCCCAGGCTAACTACCTCATCTAGCCCATTGAGCCATCATCAGACATGTGCCGTAGAGCCCACGACATTGTAAAGCCGAGTGCCTCAATACCTACTATGACGCACTCATAGTGACAAGGTGTGAGGTCGCCGGGCGCTTCCCTCTAGCGTCCCCGGTTGTAATTGTAAAGAAGCATTGGAAAGTAGTAGTAAGCCGTCCCCTCGAGCGATCTGCTCCAACGCCGCACGTGCTCGGTGTCCGTGCCCGCTGACACAAAACTCTAGCTGTAGTGCTGAGTCTAGCTGTATCTAATAAACAACTTAACAGAATAAAAGCATACATTCCTTTCACTCACATTACAAGTATTCCCGAGACTGCTATTAAGAGTGCCAAAGGCATTTTTTAGATGTGACGCAGCTTATGAACGAGGCCGGTCCCCCCTTTGCACCATTGTCTGCCGTAGCCACGCTTGTACTCGGATCTGTGCCCGCGCTCACTCCACTCCGGCGCGTGCTCTAGTTTGAGGGGAGACCGCTAGTGTTGCTGCGTCGCATCGATAAAGCAATCGCATCGCGGCAGCGCGGGCTCGCAAAGCGGCTGCAGCCAACGACACCTTGAAACAAAGAAGGCCTTCACACGCCGGTGTGACGTCACGCTAGTCGGATGGGCCTCATAGTCAACGCCGTCGGCGTCTCCGCGACTCGGCCCCTCGCGGTTACTATATGGCTTCGGAAAATCAGCGCTCTCCTTAAGTGACAGCAACCTAGCAATTTATATGTGCTTCCTTTCCAAAACAAGACACGTATAGCTTGCGCAAAAATAAGGGGAAGCCGCTGGTTCACCGCCTTCAAGATCATCATAGAAAGCTACATTCTCTCATAGCTTTGATTACTTTGACTTTGATGAAATCCATCAGTGAGTGAACTTTAATTGACTGGCGATATTGTGTTTTTGTGTATCGTAACATGTCCTCTTTTATTGCTCCTACTGATGTTTGGCCGGCGCTAAGACAAGCAAACTGCATGCTGCTTAGACTCCTTTGGCAATTAGCGGAACGAAAGAAAGAGCAAAACTGTCCCTTGAAGACACGTGTAATATATTTTGTTCACAAATGGTAAAAGCTGCATTCTGAAACAAAAGGCGAAAAAAGGGGGGACACCAACCAAATTACAATCATCAAAAGTAAAGAACTGTTTACTCCTAAAGATGACGAAAAACCCGACGTTTCGGGTCCCACTCGGACCCTTCTTCAAGGGTGCTGGAGGGCACCAGACAGCAGCAGTGCTTATAAGGTCTTCTTTTTCTTGCTTTTTTTCTTCCTTCCTTTCTCACTTTCCCTTTTTCTGGTTCTTCAAACAGAGGGGGGTCACTGCTGACAAGAACCGCGGGGAAAGAACAAGCCTGAGCGTCGACGAGCTGAGCCGCCTGCTGAACTTTTGTCTCAGCAGCACGTACTTCTCCGTCAACGGAGAGTACTACAAGCAGCGAACTGGTACAGCAATGGGTGCGTCTGTGTCTGTCACAACAGCGAAGCTCGCGATGGAAGCGGTGGAAGGAAGAGCATTTAAGTCGGCCGACATCACTCCGAAGATATTTTTGCGGTATGTAGACCACTGCTTCTGCATTCTTAAAACTTCTGCCGTAGACGCGTTCACCAAACACTTAAACTCGATCGATCCGGCCATTCAGTTCACCGTGGAACGGGAAAAGAACTGCTTGCCGTTCCTTGATGTCCTTGTGACAAAGGTGGATGGCATGCTCCAGTTCTCGGTGTACCGAAAGCTGACTGACACCGGTCGCTATCTCGACGCTAGCTCAGATCACCCTTTCCACCATAAAGTGGCGGTGGTTTCGGCTCTGCTGACCCGTGCACGGAGGGTTTGTTCTTCGGAGAGTAAGCGGATAGAAGAAGAACAGGTGGTCAAAAGCGACCTTCTAAAGAACGGCTACTCGAAAGCATGCGTTGGAAAGGTTGCTCGCCGCCAGACTAATCCGCGCCGACCCCTTCGAAAAGACACAGACCCGCCGCCTCCCAAGCCCATACGTGTGTGTATTCCCTACGTTCAGGGTACCAGCGAAGAGCTCGCACGTGTGCTGTCTGAGCAGGGAATAAGAGTAGCACACAAGCCAATTTCCTGTTTGGCCGTTTCTTTCCGCGTCCGAAGGACAGGCTGCCGCGGGGGAGAGCGCAAGGTGTAATTTACTCCATTCCTTGCTCAGACTGTGGTGAGTTGTACGTGGGTGAGACGAAGAACTTTTCAGAGAGGCTACCACAGCACAGGAACGATGTCCGCAAGCTCGATAGACAAAGGAGTGCATTAGCTGAACACAGCGAGGTGCACAACCAACGCATCGACTTTGACAACTCCCGCGTCCTCGACTTGGAAACCAGTTTTCACAGGCGGCTTTTTGTAGGATCATGGCACATTCAGGCGACACCCGGTAACGTGAACCGGTCTGCAGGTGCAATGCCGAGTGCCTATTTTAGCGGACTCCGACACCTGGTTCAACACTAGTATGACCCACTCTGTTTGAAGAACCGGCAAAAGAGAAAGTGAGAAAGGAAGGAAGGAAAAAAAAACAAGAAAAAGAAGGCCTTATAAGCACTGCTGCTGTGTGGTGCCCTCCAGTCAACCCTGAAGAAGGGTCCGAGTGGGACACGAAACATCGGGTTTTAAATGCGAAGCATTTCTTAGCGAACTTCGGCGAGTTTGAGCATATCTATCTATCTATCTATCTATCTATCTATCTATCTATCTATCTATCTATCTATCTATCTATCTATCTATCTATCTATCTATCTATCTATCTATCTATCTAGCCGCCTCCGACTTTGTAATCTCCTGGCCGTTTCGTTAATGGCATGTTTACGAAAATTGGTATGCCACAACATGACTACATGACGAACGTAAATGACAGGTCATAACATGAAAATCATGACATGCATGTTATGAGCGGCATTATTTACACGCCACGGTCCTAGTGCTCTCCTGGAAGTTTCGCTAATGGGATGTATACGAAAATTGGTATGCCACAACATGACTACATGACGAACATAAATGACAGGTCATAACTTGAAGATCATAATATGCGTGTCATGAGCGGCATGATTTACATGCCACGGTGATGGTGCTCTCCTCGCCGTTTCGCTAATGGGATGTATGCGAAAATTCGTATGGCACAACATGACTGTCTGACGAACATAACTGGCAGGTCATAACATGAAAATCATGATATGCATGGCATGAGAGCGTGATTTACATGCCACGGTCTTAGTGGTCCCCTGGCCGTTTCGTTAATGGGATGTATACGAAAATTTGTATGCCACAAAATGACTGCATGACGTACATAAATGACAGATCGTAACATGAAAAGCATGATATGCATGTCATAAGCGGCATGATTTACATGTCACGGTCTTGGTGCTTTCCTGGTCGTTTCGTTAACGGGATGTATACGAAAATTGGTATGCCACAAAATGACTGCATGACGAACATAACTGACAGATCATAACATGAAAAGCATGACATGCATGTCATGAGCGACATGATTTGCATGCCACGGTCTTTGTTCTCTCTTGGCCGTTTCGTTAATGGGATGTATACTAAAAGTGGTATGCAACAACACGACTGCATGACACACACAATGAACAGGTTATAACATGAAAAGCATGGCATGCATGTCATGGGCGGCATGATTTACATGCCACGCGTTTGGTTAGTGGGACGTATACCAAAACTGCTACGGCACAACACGGCTGCATGACGAACGTAAATGACATGGCATAACGTTAGAATCATCACATGCGTGTATGAGAGGCATGGTGTGCATGCCACAGTCATGGTGCTCTTGCAGCCGTTTCGTTGACTTCATATGTACCAAACTCGGTATAGCGAGACAACAATGCAAATCCATTTTACGTTCCTGATGCGTGCTTCGCATTTGCTTGATTCCCACTTCACGCGGGATCTTCCATTTTTTTTGTCATCTTTAGGAGTAAACAGTTGTTTTCTTTTGATGATTATAATCTGGTTGGTGTCCCCCCTTTTTTCACATTTAATTTCGTCCCAACCAGACAGATCTCTGTCAAATGTTCACCTTTAAATTCTGAAACGAACATCTTAAATTTCCCGTATACATGTATCATTAGTACTTTTGCATTTTGTAAAACAGTCCTCGCTAGACACGTGAATATCGATACTCATTGGGGAAAGTTTTATCATTAAAGTGTCACGCACAACTGATTGGGGTGTCCTACGGGGTGTGTCATCCTAGGGGGTGTCGCCTCAAAGGCCATTGCGTGCATTGAAATCGCGAAAGAGTGGGTAAGGTTTCAGTAGGTGGTCAACTAGTAGATACAGTTCTTGCTTATAAAGTTGGTAACGGGGAGGGATATACATAGAACAAATAGTGGGAAGTTGAATTTGAAGTACAACACGGACGGCCACTGCCTCGAGGGTCGTTCGACGCTTTCAATGCTGACACGCCACGCCTTCATCAAGTATGATGGCTACACCACGACATGACGCAACAGCATCCTCACGATATTGCCGGAAAATTATATACAGTGGAGGAAAGTCAGCATGTCTGGAACTTAGGTGTTTCTCCTGCACACAGCACTTGAGGATTAAGACTATACAGAAGTTCTTGGATATCGTCGAGGTTGCGAAGCAGACCTCGGAAATTCCAGTGCATTATCGTATCCATCTTGAAGTAGAACTAGTGCTGTGTGTGTAGGAGAGTGAATTATATTCATTACAGGACCTTTTCAGGCCCCGTAATTGTGATTCCGTCGTTCCTGGCACGGTCGAGAGAGTCTCGCCGCACCTTGGGCGCTTGCGGCACCCACTGACTAAAAGTCCACTGGAACGGCTCCACTGGCCCAGACAAGGCATTGGACACGTCCGCTTGCGTGCGCGTTTTCTTTGAAAGTCTCGCCTTGGAGAACGAGACCTTGGCGCCTACCAGACCAGAGGTTGATGAAACCACCTTTGGGCCAAAGACGCGCAGGCATACGCCAGCACAAGTGGTGCGCCACAGGTGTTGCCTAAGTCTTTGGCTGTGGTGAGGTAGCCATGGGTGCGTTTACCTAGGGCGGGGGGGGGGGGTCCCAGCCCCGTTTCGCACCACTGTGTCGTAAGATAGTCTCTTCCCGAATGGTAGTCAGACTGGCTGTCTGCCTCTTTGATACTTATGTATCCTTTTACTTTCATACTTATTATTTCTTTCTCGCGTTTGCATGCTTCGTGGGATCGGGAGTAGGCCGGATGATCACCATAACAGTTCACACAATGGGGATTGCTTTTGCAGTGATCTGCTGTGAGGTGCTACACGCCACAATTTGTACATGTTAGCTTACCGCAGCAAACTTTGAGAACCACGTCCGAATCTCTGGCAACTGAAACAGCGCCCAGGGTTTGGAGTGTGTGGTCTGACCCGAAGTTTAATGTACCCGGTTTCGGGAAATTCCGGAAGTACATGCCATGCAAATGTCACCGTGATGTGCTTGCCTGCATTTGTTGATTCCCACGCCTTACTTTTACGTGCTGCAAATGAGTTACGTTCTGTTCTCTCCATCCTTCTAGTAGTTCAGTGTCTGACAGTTCTTTGAGGTCCTCGTAAAAACGACGCCTCGGACAAAATTCAGCGAACGATGTGGGCTCACGCTTATGGGGAAATCCCCGAATTTCACTAGCTTTTTACGTTTGTCGTGCTCTGCTTTTTTTCGTTCCAGGAAAAGGTCTCCGCTTGCTATTCTATTGGCTTTTTATCCCTTCCCTAGGGCCTCAGTGAGACACTTGGCCACCAGGAAAGGAGATGTCTTGTTTGCTGCCTCGCAATGAACAACATGGCAACGAGGAAAGTTGTCTGGTTGATGTCCAGTGAACCTAAAAATGTCATCGGTGTGCACTATTTCGCGGGGGCGATCAGAAATTGCAGATACATAAATTCACATCGATTCGGCGCGGGCACGGACCACCCACCACGGAGCCTATATGGGGATGTGGCAGGTGTCGGGGATAACAAGCAAAATAAGATGAAGCGTAAAAGAAAAGGGTGCAACACTATGCTTGGATACGCTTACACATAGAGCCAAAACGAGTTAGCAAAGCTACAAGTTCTATTAAAAAACCAGAGAACTTGCACTGGTCAAAGTGCAGTTGTATTGCGCGTGCATGATTATTTTTCTAGGCTCTTGCTAGTCATCAAAGGAAATGTTTAGCCCTTACATGTTCTCTTCATATCCTTTAATATAGCTTACATGCTCACCAGGGGGTCCTTTCGCCAAAACTATATTTTCATACATCAGAATTACAGAATCATGAAGAAACCATTGATGATTTGTGCCAGCCGAAGCAACATTGTTGTACCAGGAAAGCTCTCCTTGATATTGACAATTCTAGTTTCTTCACGAATATTTGCACCAGAGTGATCTGAGTGGACTCTGTGTCTATGTCTACGCAGTCGTAGCAGACCGCAGCATCGGCGAGGCTGGTACGGCGAGTGGTCTCGCTTTGACATTTGAGTTGTGAGCGCGCGTGCTTGAAATAGGTGGTGCATTCCCTCGCAGACCTTGGAAACGCCAAATAATTTCCAGCGAATCATGGAGCAAAACAGAAAAAATAAACATTATCTCTTCCTGATTGGGTTTCGACAATGGTCCCATGCTCCGAATCCATCTCTTAACCACAACCCTTTGCAAACGCATTTGCGAGATCTTACATTGATGTTACATTTTTTCCGGGCGGCTCATGCCAGCGAACCTAATTTCATATTTATGGTTGGGTAACCGACTCCTGTAAGGCGTGCGTGCTTTTTTCTCTTTTCTTACAGCGAAGCTGTATATGGCTAGGAGAAACGAAAAACCGCTCGGCATCTGCGTCACGAGCGGTCTCTGTTGGCTTTGCTATCATTTACGTCATTCTGAGCGTCGTACCCATGCTCGCGCGCCATTGGCTGGGCTGTGAGTGACGTCGTCCATCCCGTCGCAGCCGTGGCGCCGAGAATGCGCGCATCAGTTTCGCTAAGGGCGGTTCCTGCAAACCACGCCGCCGAGTTAGCTCGCGATGTCAAACGCTTGCAACAACGGCGCGCCGAAGAAGCGGCGTTGCGGGCAGAACAGCGTCGACGTCATCACTGCGGGAGCGCGTTCGCCGGGGCGAACGTCCGCTTTCAGCGAGTTTCTCCAGCGGCACTTTGGCTTCGGCTGCGAAGTCTGTGTCGGGTTGAACCCACCGGGGCCACACATTTCAGCTTCGCTGGTTAACCATTTGTATGGAGTGCTTGGGCGATGATTTCTTTTAGGGGCGAAGCCCCTTATGGCCTCACCTGGGCGGTTCTCGGTTCTCGATGCATCGTGCGTAGCCAGTAGCGTCTTCCTTAGCATACAATAGCATACAATAGATGGCGCTGTCCCATAGAGATGCATGCAAACTGCAGTTGGGTGACGATACACTAGATGGCGCTGTACGCATTCTGTGTCGTCATCTCCATTTCTCCTCTCGTTTCCGAGAGGGCGCTGTTCCATAGACATGCGTACAATATGGCGGTTGGGTGAAGGTACGCTAGATGGCGTTGGCGGTGCGGCTGCTCTCCGATTGGCTGCTGCGCGGGCTGCGCTCCTCTCATTCTCCTGGATCGTCGCCGTACGTGTCGGATCGCGCTTGGTGGACCATAGACGATGAGAAAAAAAAATCACAGCATATCCACGGGGTGAATAATGATGAGTGGGCGAAGCTCCGGAGGGTATCATCGGTATACCGTGAATCTTCCGTGTAATTCGCCCAGTCGATCATCATGTAAAGACGTGAGAAACACTGTATTCGAACGCTGGGATCTCGCGTTTAAGGGGACGCTAGCACAAACGCGTTAGAAACGTGCAGTACACTCTAGTAAGAGGAAGAGGCCACAGCGTCTTACGCAGCCGCTTACACAGGCCGGAACGCGCACCGCGTTTGCCGACGCCATCACATGACTGCTGAAAGAGTATAAGGCGGAGAGGCCACAGCGTCTTACACCAGCCTCTTACACGCGCCATAACGCGCTAGCACAAACGCATCATCATCATAATCATCATCATCATCGTTAGAAACGGGCAGTCTTTCGTTAATGTTGGGTATTTAGTGTCATCGTGGTGCATGTTTCCATGTGCGCTTCGTAGCGTAGTGCATGACTTCAGGAAAGAGGTAGCTGATGATGATGATGATGATGATGCGTTTGTCCAGGTAGCAGCCTGGACACACCCGTTTTCTGTGCCGCATACCTGCCTTTATGCAGTAGTGGGCTGAGGGCAAGCGGTGGTTACTACATACATACATACAGGTGACGTACGACCCACGCCTTAAGGAGCTTCGCCCCTAAAATTCCGAACGTTGCGTCCGAAGCGCGGAATCGAACCAGGGACCGCTCGCTTCGGAACGCGCGGCGCTAGCCACTACGCCACGAAGCGAACACGGACACGTGCACCACGATGACAGTAAATACCCAACATTAACGAAAGACTGCGCGTTTCTAACGCGTTTGTGCACGGCCTGTGTAAGAAGCTGGTCTAAGACGCTGTGGCCCCTCCGCATTATACTCTCTCAGCAGTCATGTGATGGCGTCGGCAAACGCGGTGCGCGTTCCGGCCTGTGTAAGGGGCTGCGTAAGACGTCTTTACATGATTTAGCGAGGCGTGATAGAACTTGTGGAAAAGCGAAAGGGTTGCAGTGCGCCGGCGCGTACAAAGAGGAAGCAAATTCAATTCTTTTTTTAAGTATGATATGCTTGCGTCGTATGAATAATTAGAATAAATGAACCTTGTGGCGCGGTTTTGGACGGCTTCGAGTGCGTTGATGAGATATGTTTGGCGAGGATTCCATATGGCGGATGCATATTCAAGTTTCGGTCTGACTATTGCCTGGTAGGCCAGTTGTTTTACAGCTTTGGGGGCGCATTTGAGATGACGCTTCAGAAAACCGAGTGATTCGTTAGCACATGAAATGATGTTAGTGACGTGTGTGCGCCAGGATAAGTCGTTCGATATGGTAACACCTAGGTACTTGTATGACTGCGCAGCACACACGGGAATGTGACTGATTGTGTATTGGCAAAGAAACGGATCGCGCCGACGAGAAAATACAACAAGTTTGCACTTCTTAGGATTAAGATCCATTAACCAACGGTCGCACCATTGTTGTAGACGGTTAATGTCCTCCTGAAGTAAGTCTTGATTCGATGGGTTAGTAATTGTTCGATAAATGGCGCAGTCGTCTGCGAACAAACGAACGTTGCAAGACACGTGCAGAGGTAGGTCGTTTATAAATATTAGGAAAAGTAGAGGTCCAAGGACAGATCCTTGTGGTACGCCGGAAGTCACTGGCAGGGGACTAGATTCGCGGTTGTTAACTGTAACGAATTGGGAACGGTTTGTCAAGAACGCTTCAATCCATCGCAAAATGTTGGGGTTAATATTCGCAAGAGAAAGTTTTAGTAATAGGCGTTGGTGTGGCAGCTTGTCGAACGCTTTTGCGAAATCTAGGAATATCACGTCTGTTTGGAGGTTACAATCTAAGTTAGTGTGAATATCATGCAGGAAAATGGCCAGTTGTATTTCGCAGGAGAAACCTTTGCGGAACCCATGCTGCGAAAAATGAAAGTATTTGTTCGAGTCAAGAAACTTCATGATTTCTGTGTATATGACATGTTCCATGAGCTTACAGGGCACAATGGTTAATGAAATGGGGCGATAATTAAGCGGGCAATTCCTGTCACCTGATTTGTAGATGGGAACAACCTTCCCCACCTTCCAGTCATATGGCATTTCACCAGTTGAAAGTGACTGTGAGAACAGCAAGCACAGGAAATCCGTTGTGACATGTTTAGTATTCTTTAACAGTTTTGCATTGATGTCATCCATGCCGGCTGATGATATGAGTTTAAGCTTGTCGATTAACGATGAGATACCATCTGGGAAAAATGTAATGGTTGGCATAACAATTGTTGTATCAGTATGCGATGAAAAATGGGGCGTGGTAGGCTCCTTTGTAAATACAGATATTAAGGCTGCATTAAAGAGGTTCGCGCACTCGACATCGTCGACCGTTTCACCTTCTTCATTGGCGAGTGTTACATTGTGCCTATCTTGATTTATCACCTGCCAGAATTTCTTTGTGCTATTGGTTAAGAGTTTCCGAAGGTCTTCACCAAAGAATGTATCTTTCGCCCTGCGAATTGCTGTTAGGTATGCGCGTTCAGCAGCGTTATATTTTTCCCATGCACAAGTGTTATTCCTGCATTTTGCGGCGCGATACAAGCGTTTCTTTTTGTTTTCTAGTCTTTTCAGCGAATTATTAAATCATGGTTTTTGTTCATGCATTCGAAAGGAGATTTTTGGTATGTACCGGTTCGCTAACTCGTTTATTTTCTCTTTGAATATCAGCCAATTTTCATGAATGCTGCGGTTATGAAAAGTATCTTGAAAGGAACGTAGAAAATTCTGCAAATGTTCACATATTGCATCATAATTACCTTTATCGTATAGGTGTATTGTTTTCTCGCGCTTCTGCCGCAGAGCGGGAGCAAAGCGAAAAGAAGCATGGATGACCTTGTGGTCGCTTATTTCTCGAAGAAAGGTGATGGACGACAAATTGTCTGGGCAGTTGACGAGTACTAGATCTAAAATGTTTGCAGTATCTGCGGTAACGCGCGTTGGCTCTGATATGAGTTGTGTTAAATTAAAGTTGAGGCAAACGTTCAAGAAATCTCTCGCTTCAGTTTGGTTTACTAGAGAGGTACTGAGCTGCGCCAATCAATATCTGGTAGGTTAAAGTCTCCAAAAAGAAGAAGGTCGTAATTTGGGTAGCGAGAGCAAACAGTATTTAGTGCATTGTTTAGATTACGAGCGAAGTCGGTGCTATTACGTGGGGGCCTGTAACAAACACCTAAAATTACAGGTTGCGGGGCGGCATGACATAGAATAAACAGTATTTCTAGTTCTGACGTGATGTTGATAGCAGAGCATGACAACTGTTGACTAACTGCAATGAGCACACCTCCTCCTCTAGTCCCGGCACGATCTTTACGAAATACAGTGAAGTTTGGCAGATCAGTCAACACTTCCGAGTCATAGACGTCGCTACAAAGCCACGTTTCGGTGAGTACAAGAACGTTGCTGTTGGAGGACAGTACAAGGTTAGACAAGTGTTCTCGTTTGGGAAGGAAGCTTCGTATGTTAGTATATATTATTGAAAGGGAAACATGAGATATAGGTTTCGTTCGAGGGGGGTGGCTTGTTTTTTGATGATGTGGTGACTGCTATATTCCTTTTACTGTTTGCGATGCGTCATCGAACACGTATCGCTTAGAACCGATGAAAAGAGTTTTAAAGCGCAAGGAAAATGGCACAGATTTAGGTTTCGCAAGGAAAGAAGTTGCCTGCGGGCGTTCCTAACTGCTGGGGAAAAGTCTTCACCGACGCTGAGGTCAGTGCCCTTAAGTTTGCGCCCAATTGAGAGCACCAATTCTTTCTTCTTATAATGATTAAACTTGACAATTAATGGACGCTGACGATTAGCGGAATAGCGACCAACACGATGCGCTCGTTCTATATCTTGAGGTTCAAGTGGCACGTTCAGGTGGTCTGAGCATAGACGTATAATCTTTTCTTCAGACGCGGCCGACGTTTCTGATGCTGTTGTGTCAGGAAGGCCGTAAAACACAAGATTGTTTCGCCTTGATCGATTTTCGGCATCGTCGACTCGCGCATTTAGAGCGTGAACAAGCCTTTCTGTTTGCTCGGTATCCGCCCGTATATTGTGTATCTCGGTTTGCATTGGTAGAAGTTTCTGATAATGGCTCTCCAGATCCGCTAACCTCTTGCTTAAGTTGGCGAGTGCGGTACTCGTAGCCGTGCATTGGCTTTTAAGGTCCTGCATGTCGGCTATTATTGTGGTTTGGCTAGCGGATAATTTTTTTCAATTCGGCAAGCACTGATGTGGTATCAGGACCAGGATTCGTTTCAATATCCCCTGATTGCAGCAAAATAGATCTAATAACACTAAGATACTCACAGGCAATATCAAGGCAGCACTGCGGGCTCGGAAGCTGCACCAAAAAGTAATTGCTAGATCTCTTAGCATAAGGACAGTCTGCTTTACAAACCTGCATGATGAGCAGAAGTGGGTTACTGGTGTGTGTTGTGGCAAAGCCACCGAGGCTACAATGGCGCGGACGACGGTCGCGGCTCTATTATAGCTGGCTCTGCGATGGTCGTCGATGACAGCAGGGCTCCCGGTATTTGATCAAGCATCCAGTTTTGAGGTAGTGGCGCAGTTCGACAGAAGGAATGACTGTCGACACGTATGCGCCAACTTGTCACGTCAGTCCCGGTGCGCAGGTCTGACGGTTCCTTCACGACGATCGCTGATGTCACTACCGCAGGCAGTAGCACGCGTGCGACAGTAGAAAGGAAAACCTGCATGATGAGCAGAAGTGGGTTACTGGTGTGTGTTGTGGCACAGCCACCGAGTCCACCATATTTACAGAGAGCAGTTCGGTTGGCAGGACTTAGGTGGCACCGTCGCTTCAATTCGGCAGAGCCGACCAGTGCATAGCACCGCTCCTGCGACCTGAATCACCACCCGCACTCGTAGTAAATGTCCCCTCTAACATTATCCGGTCCGACCTCACCAACCTTCAAGCTTGCAACCTCACTGACAAGAACGAGGCGCTACCTTTTAAAGGGCCGCTAAAGCACCCAGTCGTGAAAACTTAATTCCGGTGTTGCTTTTGTGCTGGTGTCCACAAGGAACACATAGCCGCAAGAACTTTTCGGAACGGTGCCCGAAAGAGCGGAGTTACACGCGTTTGATTATTAAAACGCGGCGCTTGCATGTATTAAGGGGGGACGTGGCAATGGGAATGCTCAATTTGGTCAAAATCTTTCATTTTTCAATTTATTTTTTTTTCGTGATCCTCGGACCTTCTTTTACCATGCAGTGGAATATTATAATGAAATACGCTGTAGGAGTAGGGAAAATGCCACTTTATCTATGTGTTGTCATCCAAAACCACAAGAAAAATGGGCTTCTGAAAGTGCCGCCATCTTGGAATCATCGTAAAAAGGAGAGATCGAACCTGAGGATAGTCACCACCATCGTGTTTCTCCAACAAAAAATACAACCAGCAAAAGCGAGAAAGAAGTTAGCTGCTCAAAGTTAACATTTGACTGTTTTCATGAAGTAAAACTTCGAGCTCCGTTTTCTCAGCTTCCATTTTTTTAGCAGTTGCTGTCAGTCACCCCAGTGCCATTCCATAACTAATGAAGCTAAATTCATTCTGTTTTTTTCACTTAGATCCTGAAACATTAGTGAGCGCCGTAAAGCTATTCATTTCTACCTGCACATCACACAAAATTTTATGATTGTATTTATGCAAAAGTTGTTAGTAAGAAAATGTGTCAAGGACATTTCAAAAATTTTTTCTGTACTGATTTGGACACAAAAAAAAATCAACGAACAGCTTTACGGTACACAGTGGGCCTTAGTGTATATGCTTAATTAAAAATGGTACTGAAATTTTATCTAATTAACAGATTAATTAGGGGGTGATTGTAAGGGTGCACAACGTGGTGTAACTCAAAAACTATGACAGGTAGCTTAAAACCGATTTCATTTAAGATATCAGCATAACAAACTACATCAGTGTGCCAAATTTCATCAGTTTATACCCATAAATAACAAAGATAGTTTTCATTGCCACGTCCCCCCTTAACTGCTTAAGTGCTTGCATATATTAAAAATACATGCAAGCACTTAACACATGCACAAGGGCAAGGAGCAGTCATCCTGGATTACATGTACGGCGCATTAGCGCGCATGTGAAGGCGCCGTCCTGGCTTAGCAGCTTTGCTTGCCGCTAGGTGCTGATCGTGATGCAACAACAAGAACAATAAGAACATTAATAATAATAATAATAATAATAATATTAATAATAATAATAATAATAATAATAATAATAATAATAATAATAATAATAATAATAATAATAATAATAATAATCTTCACGTGACATTTTGATGCGTGATTTTGGCTGGAACACGTCGCGTTATCCGTAACGCAGTATCACGTGACATGTTCTCGCCAAAATCCGAAATCACGTAGCATGATGTCACACGTGACGTTTCTGCCAACATCTCATAACGATACGTCACGTAACATCTCCTTGCCCAAATCACGCAGCGCAACGTCACGTAGTATGCATGATGCCTGTAAATTTACGGCTACCTGAAACAGCTTTGTGACCAGGTTCAACGTCATCAAGAATGCTGTGACCACGCATGCGCCAGCCTACTCTGCCTATGTACGAATACACCGGAATCACTGAATAAAGCCTTTCATTTCCTGCTGCTCGGCTGTTCACAAGCTTCACCGTTGAAACTGGCAAGATAGAGTTTTCAAGTTTAGGTTAAGCAGCTTGGCTAATAAAATGATGTAGGGGGCGGGAATGGAGGCTACAATCTGCTTGAAAGAAGTTCCCACTCCCGCACAAGTAAGAGCAGCGATGCATCTAAAGCTAATGCAGTTGTATGCATTCATGCAACAACGCTGACGTGCACATTATCAAACATGTTGAAAAATGAAAGGAAAAAAAAAACACAGAGCATTACCACTTGCTCCTAGAAAAACTAAAATCAATTGTACCTTTGCATATATACATGCCTAGACACACTGAAACATCCAAGTTACAGGCAAAACCACCGATATACGTAATCGTGCACATACAAAGTGAGTGACATAATATATAATCACATAGATTCCCGCAATGCGCGGGATCTGTATGATTTTCATTGTTGCGTACTCCGTGAGACAAGCTTGCGTCAAGAAAATCACACAGGCTTTCTGTCATGGCTGTGCCCATGCCAGAGGTAACCGAAGTGTAGTCAGTCACCCCCAAAAACCACAGGACTGTTTGCAATTCCGTCAAATACGGGCATGTTAGATTAATTCACCAACTAGCGAATTTTTCTATTCATTGCTCATGTGCGCCAGAAACGCCGAAGCAACAAGTGATCCATGAATCCTTGATTAACAATTCTACATGTCAAAGCAGGAACCCGTACCAACTAAGCAGGCCTTGAAATTTTTCTCCTTTTTTTCCTGCAATCGTAATACCACTTCCTTATGATTCTGCCTCATGGGCGAGGTAATACTGAACCGGTTGCCTTTTACATGCAAAATGAAATAGTCTTGAACGTAAAGCATGGCGACATGGCAGCACGAGCCAAATGCGCTATTGCTTCGTGCGGCGTGATGATGGTTCAGGTGAACTAAATTGTTTTGAAACTTTTCCCGCATTTAAGTTCCGGAAATCGTTGATGTGGTGCCGACGCATCTCATTCGTCGGCGTTTCTGGTAGCAGCCATGTTCTTCCTAAAGCTGTAACCCGCGGTAACGTAACTGCTGGTGAGAGAGGTCCAGAGCAGGTTCTGTGATTCAGGGCGCGTTTCTCATATATAAGCAGCGTTCAATATCAAATTTCATGAGAGCGTGTACGTGGACGGTCAAATGACGTCTGCACGTGCACATTCAGATCCAAGTCTTTAGGAAAAAGATAGTGGGCGACACGGGCTGCATCCGAGAGGGTGCAGGTAGAGGACATAGTTATCGCTACTTAGAAGAACCGGGAAAATTTTAGGAATCTTAGTTTGAACGAGATGGCTCATTACAACCGTTACCGAGGCGGCTGTCGGGCAATCCATGTCGTTAAAAAAAGTATGTGCGTCAGTGAATTGAACAGTCACAAACCGGGTTTCTCATTCATTTCGCTGAGAGAGAGAGAGAAAACTTTAATTTCATATCATTTCACTGAACATATCATTTCGCTGAAGCAGAATAATTTTCTCCGTCAATCATCGGTAATACGAGATTGAAATGCACCGAAACAAAGCTAGGCCAAAAAAAAAAATTACAGCATATCCACGGAGTGAATGATGATGAGTGGGCGAATCTCTGGAGTTTCATCGTAGATCTTGCCGAGTTCCGGATTAATTTAGTTAACGCGCACGCTACGAATCCTCATGGTTCAACTATGCACAAGTGAAATCTCCCACCGGCACTTCATTGCAAGTCAAGATCCAGTGCCTCTCTCTCTCTCTCTCTCTCTCTCTCTCTCTCTCTCTCTATATATATATATATATATATATATATATATATATATATATATATATATATATATATATATATATATATATCGGCTTCTCCAACGCGAGCAGTCGGTATTTCTCAATCAAGAAACTCGCTAGGAGACGTTGTCTCTCGCGGGTGAGGGCGCGTTCTCCTTCTTTGCGAGCTGGCTGAGCGTTCATCTAAGAAAGAGCGTTTCCATAGCCAACGCGCGCCTTTCGCTCTCACTCTGTCTCTCTCTCTCTCTCACAAGACAGCAGAGGCACGCGCCGGCAGGCACGCGCCGAGGGCGAGCGCGTGCCTCCCGGCACGCGGGTTACGCCTGACGACTGACGCCTGACGTGGGACAAGGTTAGACTAAGAGGTGCTTCGCCCCTAAAATAGCCCAAGAGGCGCGCCAGCAAGTCCCACGCGATAACGACACAGGTGATGAATAGCAATTCCGATGCGATAATTTGGACGGATCCCAAGGGGTATAGTGCGTGTGCGAAAATTTCGCACTTCTTTATAGCAGTGCAGCGACAGGCAAATACACACCTCATTTTTCCAAATATTGCAATAAAGGATGTGAAGGCAAACGCGCAGAACTCTGTCGCTAAAAGTTCTCAGGAGCGGCGTCCGATACATATCACCGCGCACGCTAGGGAATTGAATGTCCTAGCCCGAATAGTTTATGGGGTTTTTGATTGGGATGCTTACCAGCGATGAAGTACGGCGATGGCTCCACTTGCAGTAGGACCACTGAGACCTGTCGTCTTTTTCCTAAGGTGAAGGACACCTGTATAGAGCACTCCCGCAGTAAAGTGCGATGTACCCTGTATCTTCAACGCTTTCATTTGAACAAAGCTTAACGACGTGAAATAAAAATTGACGGCAGATCCACGAGGTGAATGATGATGAGATTGGGCGAAGCTCCTGGAAGTAATCATCGGTTAAACCGTGAAATTCTTCCTTAATTCGCCGATAAAATTGACGTGAAACGATTGACAAACCTGTATCGCGATATGGTTTTGAATATAAAACCATTGCTTTAGAAAACACCTGGCGTCTTTCGTTAAGCAGCTGGCGTCCTTTCGTTTTGCTTTAGAAACATCTGGCGTCTTTTCGTTTTGCTTTTAGAAAACATCTGGCGTCTTTCGTTGGTTTATTTCATCAATCAACGGCGTTTTGAACAAAATTTTTATTGTTTAATCACGCACAGGATAAATCTCACCAGGCACTACCTTGGAGGTAAACAATGGCTGCTAATGGGAATGAGAGACAGAAGAAGTCGGCTTTTAGCTAACACTTACACTTCTACTTCTACTAACGTTTCCTACTGGAACTTGCCAATGGCTGCTAATGGGGAATGAGAGACAGAAGAATTCGGCTTTTAGTTAACGCGCACGCTGCGAATTTTTTATTGTTCAACAACGCACAGGAGAAATCTCCCACCGGCACCACCTTGGAGGTCAAAGCGTAAGACTGGTTACGCACTACGACTACGACGAGGGACGAACGGGTGCCGCTTTAAGGAGCTTCGCCCCTAAAACTAGCGTCTCAGTTTTAGGGGCCGGAAGGCTCTCTCTTGGCGCGTGCCTCCCGGCGCGCGAGCTCTCTCATTCTTCGATCTGCTGTCTTGTGAGAGACAGAGAGAGAGAGAGAGCGAAATGCGCGCGTTGACTATGGAAACGCTCTTTCTTCGATGAACGCTGTACCAGCTCGCAAGGAAAGAGAACGCGCCCTCACCCGCGAGAGACAACGTTGGCGCAGGGAGCGTCTTCTAGCGAGTTTCTTGATTGAAAAACACCGACTGCTCGCGCTGGAGAACCGTTAACCGGCCACGCATATATATATATATATATATATATATATATATATATATATATATATATATATATATATATATATATATATATATATGCACTGGATCTTGACTTGCAATGAAGAGCCGGTGGGAGATTTCACTTGTGCGTAGTTGAACCATAAGGATTCGTAGCGTGCGCGTTAACTAAATTAATCCGGAACTCAGCACGATCTACGATGAACCTCCGGAGCTTCGCCTACTCATCATTCACTCCGTGGATATGGTGTGAATTTTTCTTTCTGCATGCGTTCAATATTACTCCTACAACTTCCTGAAATTTCGCTCAGAAGGAAGACTATTTGAGGTATTATAGGGGCGAAGCACCTTAGAGCCGAGCCTTGTCCGCCGTGTGTGGGTGTGGGCCGATCCCGGAGACTGTGCGCCCAGACAGTGTCGTCTGCTGTCGTGGGCGAGAGCGAACGGCGCGGCGCGCGTTAAAAATGGAAACGCCCTTTCTGCGATAAACGCTTTACCAGCTCGCAAGGAACGAGAACGCGCCATCGCCCGCGAGAGACGACGACGACGACGCCGACGCAGGCAGCCTCTGCTAGCGAGTTTGTGCACAAAAAAAATACCGCATATACCCTCAATATATATATATATATATATATATATATATATATATGACTTTGACAAGGCTGGTCCACCAGCCGAAACGTCAGTAAATATACTGTGCAAAACCAACGTGCGTCGTACTCCCTTTTGTTCCTTATTGTACCGGGGCCAACGTGATTTCCTTGCTGCAACTATATATATATATATATATATATATATATATATATATATATATACTGGATCTTGACCTGTAGTAACCCTAAGGATTCGCAGATTTCTGATCTGCGTAGTTCAAGCATGGGAATTCGCAGCGTGCGCGTTACCTAATGGCAAACCGAAACTCATCACGATCTACGACGTGACGGCACAGGAACCTCATAAGGACCAGGAGCATAAATGACAACGCGTATGTAAATATACACACGCGTTGTCACTCATTTGCATGCATGTGTCGCGAAGACCGCGTCGCGTAGAATGTTTTCTTGTTGTTTTTTCTTTTTCGCCTGCTTTTGTAGAAGGGTGCTCCAGCAAACGAGCCGGCGCGCCGCAGGGGGTCTTCTTGACGACGTAGTACAGAGAACGAAGACCACTTGTGTGCGTCGCGGCCAGTTTCTGGAATGTGTTGTTTGTATTAGTTTTGTAGCAAGGCCGGATGCACGCGATCATAAAAGCTCGTAGAGCATCGTTACCTTCGACCTGCCTGACTGGCCCGTGTAAGCCGTTTTCCTATTGGTGAGAGGCAGTGGTGTTCCGAGACGTTCGTGTTGCCGTGGGTGCTGAAAAGTGCTATTTAAGCGGCGACACTGGCCTTTTTTTGAGAGCGGACTCGGCGACCATGACGCTCGGCACCACCGGGGAGCAGTCCGGCAGGCAGACGGGGTATGATACCATTTTCTATGTTGTATAACTTTTGCCCTGTGTGTTTTCCAACTTCAAGATGTCTTAGCTAAATATACCCCCCAATGAGTGCTCTCCCAATTCCCTGTGTCGACTCTTCATCCCTTGCCTGCGCGGAGTGGCTCCCACGCCTCTTCGTCTTCCTGACCTTCCGATGCGTCTAACATTCACGGCCCCGACGTTTCGCTACACATGAGTGGGCAATGTCGCGGGTGATTTACGGTAGCACCGAACGATCGACAGTGCTTCGCCCACTCGTCATGGTTCACTTCGTGTAGATGCGTGAATTTTTTCTGCTGCCGAACACAAGTGGCTTTCTATATCGTCTCGCCGTTCCTCTCATCGCTCCTACCTCATGACAGCAGTCTGCGCATGCACTGCGCCATTTACAATACGCGCGCTTTGCTTTTTTGCGGTCAGCGCAAGACGAGGCGGATGACACCTGTTATGTTATCCTCTCTAAGTATGAGTGCGATGTCATACCTCTGCAATGTTGCAATGCTGTCTGGCGGAGGATTGAGGAGGAACTGTCGTCCTGTGTTAAATCCAGTTTGCCCCACGGATAGGTGTCTTCAATATGAAAAAGGCCCGTTCCAGTTCAGGGGTTTTGTATGGCCATGAGCGATACGAGGGATCCTTGCTGGGAGAGTTCAGAGCGCATCACATTTCGGGAAATGCAGCGCCAGCAACCAAGAGGGAGGTTATCTTCCAACGTCATTCGAGGAACCGCCATCTTGTCAAATTGCATTTCGTAGAATTATGTGTCCACAAGGCAATACATTGTCGTGGCCAAGCTTAACACGACACCGTCATACTGGAAGTCATGTTGGTGGCGCGCTTTTCTTTCAGGCGTCGCTTGCATGTTACGGACATACTGTAGGACTCAGTTGCCGGGCGGCATTATAACCTCGTATAATAACGGTCGTCCGCGTATTCATGTGCTTCCCCACTACCGGGCCTCATTGACTTGATTACGCTGGCTGCAAGCAATGGTACCTACATAATGGGGGTATGGACCATGCTACAGGGGATAGAATATTACCACAACAATGGCATGCAATTTAAAGCTACCAATAAAATAACAAAATCAAACTTCAGGCAGACTGAAACATGATATAGGTCTACCATAACAAGCAAATTTTCAGGGGCGAGGAGATTCAATACTTTCTGAAAAATAAAAATGGCAAAGTAATCCTCAGAGTGCTCAATCTGGCACCGCTACACAGAACTGCCAGTGTGCCGCGACCTGACAGCTGAAGACTGAAACTGTTTGGCTGGCTGGGGAAGCTGATAACGGTGCCATCGCCACGACGGGATGACAGCAACTGATCCGCCCAGTTACGTCCGTAGGGCACGTGGACGAACATGCTGAACGCATTTCGACCATAAAACATTGGCAGATCCCACATGCAGTGGGAGTCAAGGAAATGCGCAGCACGCATCGGGAACGTAAACTGGATCTGCACTGTTGTCCCGCTATGCCGATTTTGGTACATAAGAAGATAACGAAACGGCCGCAAGAGCAGCAAGACTGGCATGTAAACCATGCCGTTCTTGACATGCATGTCATGATTTTCATGTTATGACCTATCATTTATGTTCTTCATGCAGTCATGTTGTGGCATACCAATTTTCCTGTACATCCGATTATGAAACGGCCAGGAGAGCTTCGATACCGTGGCATGTAAATCATGCCGCTCATGGCATGCATATCATGATTTTTACATTATGACGTGTCATTTATGTTTGTCATGCAGTCATGTTGTGGGAAACCATTTTTCGTGTACACCCCGTCAACGAAACGGCCAGGAGAGCACCAAGACCGTCGCATGTAAATCATGTCACTGATGAAATGCATGTCATGATTTTCGTGTTATGACCTGTCATTTATGTTTGCGATGCAGTCATGTTTTGGCATGCCAATTTGCGTATACGGCCCATTAACGAAACGCGTGGCATGTAAATTATGTCATTCATGACATGCATCTCATTATTTTCATGTTATGACCTGTCATTTATGTTTGCCATGCAGTCATATCGTGGCATACCAATTTTTTTATACATCCCATTAACGAGACGACCAGGAGAGCACCAAGACTGTGACATGTAAATCATGCCGCTCATGACACTCATGTCATGATTTTCATGTTATGACCTGCCATTTATGTTCGTCAGGCAGTCATGTTGTGCCATACCAATTTTCGCATACATCCCATTAGCGAAACGGCCAGGAGAGCTCTAAGACCGTGGCATGTAAATCATGCCGCTCATGACATGCATATCATAATTTTCATGTTATGACCTGTCATTTATGTTTGTCATGTAGTCATGATGTGGCATACTAATTTTCGTAAACATCCGATTAGCGAAACGGCCAGGAGAGCACAAAATCGTAGGCGGCTAGATAGATAGATAGATAGATAGATAGATAGATAGATAGATAGATAGATAGATAGATAGATAGATAGATAGATAGATAGATAGATAGATACGCTCAAACTCGCCGAAGTTCGCTAAGAAATGCTTCGCATTTAAAAAGCTAGGCCAAAAAAAATTACAGCATATCTACGGAGCTAATGAGTGGGCGAATCTCGGGAGTTTCATCGTAGATCTTGCCGAGTTCCGGATTAATTTAGTTAACGCGCACGCTACGAATCCTCATGGTTCAACTATACACAAGTGAAATCTCCCACCGGCACTTCATTGCAAGTCAAGATTCAGTGCCTATATAATATAATATATATATATATATATATATATATATATATATATATATATATATATATATGGGTTGCCGGTGAATGCTTCTCCAACGCGAGCAGTCGGTATTTCTCAATCAAGAAACTCGCTAGGAGACGCTGCCTGCGCCAACGTTGTCTCTCGCGGGTGAGGGCGCGTTCTCCTTCTTTGCGAGCTGGTAGAGCGTTCATCTAAGAGCGTTTCCATAGCCAACGCGTGCTTTTCGCTCTTTCTCTGTCTCTCTCTCTCTCTCTCACAAGACAGCAGAGGCACGCACCGGGAGAGAGAGAGAGAAGCACACGCCGGGAGGCACGCGCCAAGGGCGAGCGCGTGCCTCCCGGCACGCGGGTTACGCCTGAAGACTGACGACTGACGTGGGACAAGGTTAGACTAAGAGGAGCTTCGCCCTGCTTCGCCCCTAAAATAGCCCAAGAGGCACGCCAGCAAGTCCCACGCGATAACGACACTGGTGATGAATAGCAATTCTGATGCGATAATTTGGACGGATCCCAAGGGGTATAGTGCAGTGTGCGAAAATTTTGCACTTCTTTATAGCAGTGCAGCGACAGGCAAATACACACCTCATTTTTCCAAATATTGCAATAAAGGATGTGAAGGAAACGCGCAGAACTCTGTCGCTAAAAGTTCTCAGGAGCGGCGTCCGATACATATCACCGCGCACGCTAGGGAATTGAATGTCCTAGCCCGAATAGTTTATGGGGTTTTTGATTGGGATGCTTACCAGCGATGAAGTACGGCGATGGCTCCACTTGCAGTACCACTACTGAGACCTGTCGAGTCTTTTTCCTAAGGTGAAGAACACCTGTATAGAGCACTAAGTACGATGTACCCTGTATCTTGAACGTTTTCATTTAAACAACGCTTAACGACGTGAAAAACGAGCGCCTCAGTTTTCGGGGCCGGAAGGCTCGCTCTTGGCGCGTGCCTCCCGGCGCGCGAGCTCTCTCATTCTTCGATCTGCTGTCTTGTGAGAGACAGAGAGAGAGAGAGAGAGAGTAGTAGTAGTAGTAGTAGTAGTGATTTTTAATGAAAGGAAAAAGGCGCTAATTTCTGCAGCCCTTAAGGGAGCACGGCTAAGCGCCTTGGGGGTAGGGGTATGGGAATGAAAGAGAAGAAAAGAGGAGTGAGAAGTGTTCATGACACGGTCGCTCAAGCACGAGCACACCGCACGCACATGGCCGCCTTCGTCCTCGGGGCAACACACTGTAGTGGTGGCGTTTCCGCCGCAGGCGAGTGTCCGATCACTCGCGCTGCAACAGAGGGGTTGGCACGGCGGCAAACTTTACGCATGCCGCGCGCATCGGGTGGTCTGCGGATACACAGTCCACCACATCCCTGATGACCCCGACGAGCACGGCGATGAGGGCATCGCGCGGGTCGATGTCGGGGACCGGTGAGGCAGCAGCAGGCGGCGTCGAAGCGTCCGTAGCAGCAGCAGCAGCAGCAGGTGGTGTGGCAGGGCGGGGTGCCGGCGCGGGGCGCTGGCGTCCGTGAGCCACGGCAGGTGGTTTGGACGGGCCAGTCTTCACCGCAGCGGCGTAGGAGCGCACCTCTCGGGTCTCCTCGCGCACCGCAGCTTTGACTGCCCGTCTCGAGAGCAGGGCCGGTGATGATGCAAGCACGGTCGCCACGCGCCTTTCCTCCTGCCACCGCGGGCAAGTGGGATTGTCGGCGGCGTGGCTCCCGTTGCAATTCACGCACCGGGGCTTGCAAAGGTCCGTGGCCAGGTGTTGGCGGCCACAGATAATGCATGCACCGACCCGCCGGCATGCCTCGACGACGTGGTCGAAGCGCCCGCACCGTCGGCACTCGGCACTGCTGTGGTCGCGGCTTGACGTGACGGACTCGAAGCCGCAGCCCGCTGATCTTGACAACCTCGGGAGGGGTAGGAGCACCGAAACGCACCTTTACGGCGCGTCCCTCCCTCGTTGCCGAGAGTATTGGAGCCGCGGAGTCCAGTCCGGCACGCAGCTGCTCGTCAGTGATGTCAGCGTCCACCCCGTACACGTACCCGAGGCTGGAGCGGCGATCGGCTGGTTCCCGGGCAGTCACGGGCACGCCGTTGAGCTCCTGACCATCAAGCTCCTTGATGGTCAGGAGCTCGGCCAGGCTCTCCCCCGACGACGCATCCGCAGCCACAATGTTGCGACGGTGGTTAACGCGCACCGCCGCCACACCGGGCCGCGAGGAGAGTGCCGCGGCAAGGGCCAGGCGAGGCGAGTCCGTGAAGGAACTGCCGGGAGTGGAGGGGCGGTAGAGCACAGTCCCTACCGTGCCTGTGTGGGGCTCGATCACCGCCGATTCCAGGGCCCGTGCTCGCCGGCGCGCTGCTTTGCTGACGACAAGTTGATATCCGTCGTCGGCAGGCGCAGGGGTACGGGTTAGGGGCGGACGTTCGGCCGAGGTGTTGATGGGGCCCGTCAAAGGAGGGGCCGCTGCTGCTGTGGGCTCGGCGGCGCGTTGTTGCGCCCGCTGCTGCCTTTTGCGTTTATTTCTGCGTCGCCGAGCATTCTTGCTGCCGACGAAAGTCACGACCGTCCTTGGCGGGGCAGCCGCGGTGTCGACAGAGCCGGCGGGCGGAGAAATAGGTTGTGCCGTGCTCGTGGGGATTGCCGGCGCTTGCGAGGGCGACGACGAAGGTGCGGAGGTATCGCACGTGGCTAGCTTCCGCGGGCCGTCGTCGTCGTGCTTGTCGTGCGGGCGCTTCCGGCATGCCGACACGTCCATCTCCTCGTCCGAGGGCGGGGGAAGAGGTGGCAGCGCGGAAGAGTCCTTATTGCTGGGGCCAGGTGCAGCTGCTGTCTCGTCAGCTGCGGCCGGCGTGGTGGCGGGGATCGTAGCCGGTACCGCGTTTGTTGGAGGTTCGGAAGGCACCGTAGCTCCAGCGTGTGTCTCCTGGGCTGTGTTTAGCAGCCATCCTCCCATGGCTGTGGCGGCCTGCTTTTCCAAAGTCTGCTGTGACTTGCGACGCAGGTCGGCGGCAAGTCTTCGCTTTGCCCTCTCGTAGTCCGTGAGGGAGGTACCCCAGTTGTCGTACTCGTCCTGCGGGGTCGTATCCATGGCACGACGCACACACACAGTAGCGCGCACAGTCTGGAGAAAACCACAAACACTCGCGTGTTCGCTAGTCCGTTATCCACGGAAGGGGCACGACGCGCGCGGCGCCGTACTCGTGCGAGCGAGTCGGCCGCGCGTTGACTATGGAAACGCTCTTTCTTCGATGAACGCTGTACCAGCTCTCACCCGCGAGAGACAACGTTGGCGCAGGGAGCGTCTTCTAGCGAGTTTCTTGATTGAAAAATACCGACTGCTCGCGCTGGAGAACCGTTAACCGGCCACCCATATATATATATATATATATATATATATATATATATATATATATATATATATATATATATATATATATATATATTGTAATGTATAAAAACAGAGAGCTCGCCGTGCCGAAGACGCTCGCGCTAGAGGAGCGAAGTGCAAAGGAGCAGACGAAGAGAAAGACAAGGAAGTCAGAAAAATTACAGCATATCCACGGAGTGAATGATGATGAGTGGGCGAAGCTCGGGATGTGCATCGTAGATCGTGCCGAGTTCCGGATTAATTTAGTTAACGCGCATGCTACGAATCCTCACGGTTCAACTATGCACAATGCACAAGTGAAATCTCCCACCGGCACTTCATTGCAATTCAAGATCCAGTATATATATATATATATATATATATAGGTTTTGCCGGTGAACGCTTCTCCAACGCGAGCAGTCGGTATTTCTCAATCAAGAAACTCGCTAGGAGACGCTGCCTGCGCCAATGTTGTCTCTCGCGTTTTCCGGGGCACTGTCGAGTTTGCCGGAGAGCGCGTGGCTCCCGGCGCTAGCGGCGAGGGCGAGAGCCAGGTGCCACGCGCTCGCCCTCGGCGCGTGCGTGCGCTCCAGCAGGCACGCGCCGGTGGCTACCTACTACTAACTACTACTACTACTACTACTACATACATCGGGGACGCACGAAATGGCTGCTAATGGGGAATGAGAGCAGAAGAATTCGGCTTTTAGTTAACGCGCACGCTGCGAATTTTTTATTGTTCAACAACGCACAGGAGAAATCTCCCACCGGCACCACCTAGGAGGTCAAAGCGTAAGACTGGTTACGCACTACTACGACTACGACGAGGGACGAACGGGTGCCGCTTTAAGGAGCTTCGCCCCTAATAGAACAGCCGGCCTGCAGCTAAGGCGCTGTGTCTACGTCTCTCTTCTTTACAATGGCGCAGTCGACAAAAGACAGACGCTGAGGGCGTCCTCGCGGGTCATCGGCGCAGCAGGTGCTCCAGTCCAGGGACGCCGTTCAGGATTACGCGACCATGGACCCCGCAACCCTTCTCCCGCCGGAAGCACCTATGGGACCCACGCCCACGCAGGGCCTCCTGTTACCACGGAATGGCGCTCACGCTTCCTGTGGTAACACCCCCTCGCCTAGACCTACGTCGGCACATGAGCCGCACAGGGACGCTGTCCAAGCGTCCTCGGACTTGGACACCGCCGTCGGGAGGACAGAGCCCGCCGTATTTTCCGCTGCAGCCGACCATGGTTACCCGAATGCCTCGGTCGGTCAAGTCACCGACGTCATGCGGGCCATGTCGTTGCTATTCGAGCAACTGAATGTCTTCGGCATGGTAACCCCCGGATTATCTTGTGCGGCATCACCATCGCCGAGTGCATGTATGATCCCGGAGTTCCATGCTTTCCAGGACGACGCGATCCTCTGGATCAATCACATCAACCATCTCGGGACTCAGTATGCCTGGTCGGACCAACAGAAATTCCAGGTGGCCCTCAGCCACCTTGGAGAACGTGCCGTGGCCTGGCATCGCTACCAAGGCGTTAGGCAGAAGACCTGGCAGGAATGGTGTGTCAAGTTCATCGCGGCTTTTGGCCCGCTTCCCCATGTCCATGCCAACAGTCCCTTGAACTACACTACCGAGGAAGCAGCTCAGGAGGGGCGCTACCTCGAGGCTGTGGCTTCGGACTGCAGCTCATCGCCAGAGAGCATCAGGGCCTGCCCTGACGTGCTGATCGGTCCCGGGATTTGTTCTTCGACTCAGCTTTCAACACAAGAGACTGAATTCCAGCCACGGCGCTCGGACCCTGTTTACACTGGTGGTCCTGCCCAGCCGCCATGTGAGTCAGATGCCATGGACCAGCCATCTCTAACCACTTCCATGGCGCCCCCTGAACACCGTGCGCATCATGAAACGTTGTTGTTCGCCGAGGAGCCTCACTCTGACCTGTGTGGAGGTGATGCCGTCCAGGGAACATGCCAAGGAGGCTCGCGGTCACGCCCCCGGTCGTTGGGGCAGTCATTGGCCGAGCGTGCTGGGGTTCCCGGTTCGCCCTGCGGTGCCCTTCCAGGGGGTGGCAGTGTCTGTGCCGCGGATGAGGCCGCTTTTGTCGGGGACCCGCCACTGCAGCCGGGGTCTGCTCCTGGCTTGGGCGTCGCACCCGCACCCCGGGACTTGGGCGCCTCTCCTTCGGGAGGGTTGTCGTCGGGGTCCGTTGGTTCAGCCTACTTTCAGGAAAGTGCTACATCACTTTCAAGGGAAAGACAAGGCACGCGTGAAGGGCCTGCAAAACTGCGCCTTAGCAGCCACTGCCGCCCGCTTCTGTCTTCAGGAGGTCACCCCGTTAAATCGCAGCGTGGCGGAAACCTGCAGCGACCACCACGAGCCAGCCAGTGTCGCCCACCCGAACTTGGTTTGGCGGCTCAACAGGGCTTGCTGCCTTGTGGACAAGAACGACCGCGTCGACACAGTCAATGTCGCCCGCCGGAGCCATTGCTAGCAAGTTTCCGAGTGAGTGCTCGGCGTTTCCGGGACCGCCCGCCACGGAACAGTCAGTGCCGGCCACCAGAGGCTGTCTTCGCAGCTCTCAAAGCCAAGTCGGGGCTACGTCGAAACCGTCCAGCGCGACACAGTCAGTGCCGCCCTCCAGAGACAGTTTCGCCCGTTACTGTCACTCGCAGTCGTGGCCGAGTGTAATGTATAAAAACAGAGAGCTCGCCGTGCCGAAGACGCTCGCGCTAGAGGAGCGAAGTGCAAGAGGAGCAGACGAAGAGAAAGACGAGGAAGTCAGAATAGAACAGCCGGCCTGCAGCTAAGGCGCTGTGTCTACGTCTCTCTTGTTTACAATATATATATATATATATATATATATATATATATATATAGGCACTGGATCTTGACTTGCAATGAAGAGCCGGTGGGAGATTTCACTTGTGCGTAGTTGAACCATTAGGATTCGTAGCGTGCGCGTTAACTAAATTAATCCGGAACTCAGCACGATCTACGATGAACCTCGGGAGCTTCGCCCACTCATCATCATTCACTCCGTGGATATGGTGTGAATTTTTCTTTCTCCATGCGTTCAATATTACTCCTACAACTTCCCGAAAATTCGCTCAGAAAGAAGACTATTTGAGGTATTATAGGGGCGAAGCACCTTAGAGCCTAGCCTTGTCCGCCGTGTGTGGGTGTGGGCCGATCCCGGAGACTGTGCGCCCAGACAGTGTCGTCTGCTGTCGTGGGCGAGAGCGAACGGCGCGGCGCGCGTTAACTATGGAAACGCCCTTTCTGCGATGAACGCTTTACCAGCTCGCAAGGAACGAGAACGCGCCATCGCCCGCGAGAGACGACGACGACGACGCCGACGCAGGCAGCCTCTGCTAGCGAGTTTGTTGACAAAAAATACCGCATATGCCCTCATATATATATATATATATATATATATATATATATATATATATATATATATATATACACTGGATCTTGACCTGTAGTAACCCTAAGGATTCGCAGATTTCTGATCTGCGTAGTTCAAGCATGGGAATTCGCAGCGTGCGCGTTACCTAATGGCAAACCGAAACTCATCACGATCTACGACGTGACGGCATAGGAAACTCATAAGGACCAGGAGCATAAATGACAACGCGTATGTAAATGTACACACGCGTTGTCACTCATTTGCATGCATGAGTGGGCAATGTCGCGGGTGATTTACGGTAGCACCGAACGATCGACAGTGCTTCGCCCACTCGTCATGGTTCACTTCGTGTAGATGCATGAATTTTTTCTGCTGCCGAACACAAGTGGCTTTCTATATCGTCTCGCCGTTCCTCTCATCGCTCCTACCTCATGGCAGCAGTCTGCGCATGCACTGCGCCATTTAAAATACGCGCGCTTTGCTTTTTTGCGGTCAGCGCAAGACGAGGCGGGTGACACCTCTTATTTTATCCTCTCTAAGTATGAGTGCGAGGTCATACCTCTGCTATGTTGCAATGCTGTCTGGCGGAGGATTGAGGAGGAACTATCGTCCTGTGTTAAATCCAGTTTGCCCCACGGATAGGTGTCTTCAATATGAAAAAGGCCCATTCCAGTTCAGGGGTTTTGTATGGCCATGAGCGACACGAGGGATCCTTGCTGGGAGAGTTCAGAGCGCATCACATTTCGGGAAACGAAGCGCCAGCAACCAAGAGGGAGGTTATGTTCCAACGTCATTTCAGGAACCCCCATTTTGTCAAATTGCATTTCTTAGAATTATGTGTCCACAAGGCAATACATTGTCGTAGCCAAGCTTAATACGACACCGTCACACTGGAAGTCATGTTGGTGGCGCGCTTTTCTTTCAGGCGTCGCTTGCATGTTACGGACATACTGTAGGACTCAGTTGCCGGGCGGCATTATAACCTCGTATAATAACGGTAGTCCGCGTATTCATGTGCTTCCCCACTACCGGGCCTCATTGACTTGATTACGTTGGCTGCAAGCAATGGTTCCTACATAATGGGGGTATGGATCATGCTACCGCGGATAGAATATTACCACAACAATGGCATGCAATTTAAAGCTACCAATAAAATAACAAAATCAAACTTCAGGCAGACTGAAACATGATATAGGTCTACCACAACAAGCAAATTTTCAGGGCCGAGGAGATTCAATACTTTCTGAAAAATAAGAATGGCAACGTAATCTTCAGAGTGCTCAATCTGGCACCGCTACACAGAACTGCCAGTGTGCCGCGACCTGACAGCTGAAGACTGAAGCTGTTTGGCTGGCTGCGGAACCTGAGAACGGTGCCATCGCCACGACGGGATGACCGCTACTGATCCGCCCAGTTACGTCAGTAGGGCACGTCGACGAATATGCTGAACGCATTTCGACCATAAAACATTGGCAGATCCCACATGCAGTGGGAATCAAGGAAATGCGAAGCGCGCATCAGGAACGTAAACTGGATCTGCACTGTTGTCCCGCTATACTGATTTTGGTACATAAGAAGGTAACGAAACGGCTGCAAGAGGCACCAAGACTGCCATGTAAGCCATGCTGTTCTTGACATGATTATCATGATTCTCACGTTATGACCTCTCGTTTATGTTCTTCATGCAGTGATGTAGTGGCATACGAATTTTCCTGTACATCCGATTATGCAACGGCCAGGAGAGCTTCGAGACCGTGGCAGGTAAATCATGCCGCTCATGGCATGCACATCATGATTTTTACATTACGACGTATCATTTATGTTTGTCATGCAGTCATCTTGTGGGAAACCATTTTTCGTGTACACCCCGTTAACGAAACGGCCAGGACAGCAACAAGATCGTGACATGTAAATCATGCCGCTCATAACATGCATGTCGTGATTTTCATGCCATTACCTCAAATTTACGTTCGTCATGCTGTCATGATGTGGCATACTGATTTTAGTATACATGCAGTTAACAAAACGGCCAGGGAAACACCAAGACGGTGGCATGTAAATCATGTCGCTTATGACATGAATTTCATGATTTTCATGTTATGAAATGGCAGTTATGTTCATAATGCAGTTATGTTGTGGCATACCAATTTTCGTATAGATCCCATCAACGACACGGCTAGGAGAGCACATTCATAGGCGGCTTGATTAGATAGATAGATAGATAGATAGATAGATAGATAGATAGATAGATAGATAGATAGATAGATAGATAGATAGATACTCTCGACATCGACGAAGTTCGCTAATTCAATAATACCGTGTGCCGCTTCACATCCTGTAGCCGTCTACCGAAAGCACATGTTTTCCCGATTTCCACAAGTAAAACGCGAGCGACAGCGCTGCGAATCTGGGATTAGCCCCGTGAAGACGCAAGACGCGCAGTTGGCTTATTTACCAGCAACGCTACAAAAGTTGCAACTTCTCGCACATTTTCTTTCGTTTTGTCATTACTGCTTAATTTTTGTGTCAGTAATTCAGAAAATGCATAGCTTGTTATACAGTGTGATGCGGGGCCATCTAGAAGGGTAAGGGGAGCTTGCTCTAGGTCTGGCAACCCTGGTCTGTTCCTAAAGAATGTGGCTTTGTTAAGGGGAAACGAGCTGTTCATCCAATGTCTAACTGGATGCTAGCTAGTGCCACTTAGACTGGAAGAAAAAAAGAAGAGACAGGCGAGTTTTAAACGCGAACTTTCCTTGGCGCACTTGAGGAACTTTGAAAATACACGTCTATCTTGCCGCCTGCGTCTGGGTGCTCTCCGGGTTGTCTCTTTCACCCTATATATACCTAAACTTGGATGGTAGGGTGGGAATATTTAAACATCGCTAACACGATATACTCGTCAGCCGGTTAACTATACTGCAATCACCTGTGGCTTATACAGGTAGCTCTTACAGGGTGTATTCAGGTATGCGGCACAAATGCTTGATTTGTATGCAGCCCGTACCAAGCTCGGGCCAACCGAAATAGGCACTTAAAGGGCCACTAAACAGGCTCCTACTTTTTTTAAAGCCTCCCAAACAAGCTAACTCAATCATAGAGAAGGTTGCGGCGATCACATTCTGCAAATATGACAGCACTGCGCGCCACACGGACGCCGTATTTCGAGAAACAATTCCCGCGCCTCTTTCCTGCGATTGACCAGTCGCGCTCGCATCCTAGGTGTCGTCACATTCTACCGCGAACAACTTTGCGCAGTTGTATCTCGTTGATTGGTCGAAACCAGGTCTATTGTGAGATCCTCTGGCCATCCCACCGGCGTGAGTGCAGGAGCAACCCGTGAAGGCGCAAGACGTTTCTAGAATGGGAGCAACCGGTACTACAGCGCAAGGTTCAATGACGTCAAATGCCACGTCATGTCACGTGTCAAAAGTGGGCGGAGTCTCGACGGCGCGCCACGCCTACCCTCTCCTCAGCAGAGAAGGGTGGGGAGGCCAACCGAGAAAACGAAACCGACGCAAGCGGCCACTTAAACCCGTGTAACTACTTTATTATTGCACCTATTCGCAAAATTCTTGTGGGAGCATGTTCACATCGCACAGGAGCACAGTTATATTTTTAAAAGAAATTTTGGACCTCGGGGTTGTTTAGGGGCCCTCTGGCAATTTTTCGTTCTCCAGTGATCCTAGGGGTTCCTGGCGTATACGTGAAAACCATAAACAACATATACAAAGATTGCACAGCCACACTACTCCTACATGAGAGAAGCAGAGAAATCCCGATCAGGAGAGGTGTGAGACAGGGAGATACAATATCCCCGATGCTATTCACTGCATGTTTAGAGGAAGTCTTTAAACGTCTAGACTGGGAAGAAAAGGGCATTCGAATAGACGGAGAATATCTAAACAATTTAAGATTTGCAGACGACATTGTGCTCTTTAGCAATGATGGGGACGAATTACAAAACATGATTGATGACCTAAACAGGGAAAGCATTAAAATTGGATTAAAAATGAATAGGCAAAAGACCAAAGTTATGCTCAATAGCTTAGCTAAGGAACAGGAATTTAAAATCAACAATGAACCCTTACAATGTGTAAACGAATATGTATATCTGGGACAGTTAATATCAGGAACTCCTACCCAGGAAAAAGAAATTCTCCGTAGAATAAGGATGGGCTGGGGCGCGTTCGGAAGGCATTACGAAATCATGACCGGAAACTTACCGCTCTCATTAAAGCGAAAAGTATTCAATCACTGCATTCTCCCAGTACTAACGTACGGTGCAGAAACGTGGAGGATAACGAAAAAACTAGAGATGAAACTAAGGAGCACGCAACGTGCAATGGAAAGAAAAATGTTGGGGGTAACGCTAAGAGATAAAAAACGAGCGGAATGGATCAGAGAACAGACAGGAATAGCCGATATTATTATATCAATTAAAAAAAAGAAGTGGACCTGGGCAGGACATGTCATGAGGAGGAAGGATAATAGGTGGACAGTAAGAGCGACGGAAGGGATACCAAGAGAGGAAAAACGCAACAGAGGTAGGCAAAAGGTTAGATGGAGCGATGAAATTAAAAAAGGTGGATTGGAAATCGTTGGGAGAGGCCTTCGTCCTGCAGTGACCTAAACAGGCTGCTGCTGCTGCTGCTGCTGATGATGATGATCCTAACGAAATTTCCAGTATATGTGCTCCCTGGTACTGGAATAATTTATGCAAAGCGAGGCCGTTGCAAGTCACCTGGTTTTCCTGAAAATGAATCTTTTAAATTTTTAGTGGACTCCACGCGAGCCAGCCTGTTCTTTTGACGTCATTGTCTCCAACGCTTCCTACCCGAGCAGGTGGGCCGCCTCAAGCAAAACGGTTATACTTCAGAGCGAAAATCAGGCTTCTTCACATGAGGCTTGTTGTCAACACGGGTGATATCTGCCGCATTTTTTTTTTAATTGAACCTTTGCTGTCCCGGCTTTAGCTGTGTTTGTCCCCCAGGTAATCGAAGTATAAAGTCCTCTGCAAGAATCACGCGAGTGTTCGAAAATCTATGAAATACAAGGTTCGACATTCGTTAATGTATTAACGAATATTTCTTTTTAATAGTCTGGTTCGCAAACAGAACACGTGGTCGGTCCCTCCCATAAGAAAAATTATAACACGAAAGTGAAACCTTTGTTCGTGACGCTGTGGAATGCATCAGCGGCACCCTCGTGGCACGAGGGGCCGAAGATGGTTTGGGTATCCAAATGCGAACCCATTGTATACAGAAATCGCCGGAACCTCGACACTGCACATGCATCCTCGACAGTTGCGCAAAAGCGAAAGTTCTCGAATGACTCATTTCACAAGAGGCACTACATTGAATGCGCCAGCGCACCGCGGAAATCTGCCACAAACTAGGAGCGTCTACAAATGACGGAACCTTGCAAACTAAACCACACAGGTAGTCAGCGGATCGTCTTGTGAACTCAACTTATCTTTTCTCTTACATTTCCTTTTTTTTTCCTGTCAAGTATCACAGCAGGAAAAAAAGCGGTGACGTTCATACAGAAGGTGATGGCGCACTACTGCGGAACGGGGTGTGCCTGCTTTTCAGCACTGATGAGTGGACGGTGCGCACCGTACCGCTGCTAATGCTTGAACTACGCACTCTCCTGCTTGCGTTTCACTTGTCAGCGATAGCAGGGAGCTTCAGAATAGGGCACCCAAAGCTTTGCCTATTGTATTGTTTGAGTTGGCTGCCACTGCGCATTCGTAGAGCCCAAAGCGAAGCTTGGGTTTTCGTTCTGTACCCTATTTTTCGGAAATACCGTTTCGTACCTCCGAAGCCGCTCTGCGTTGATTATCTCGTTGAGATATCGCGCACGGCATCGGAACTTCATGTGGGGTTCCTTGGGTTAGCGTTTGCGGAGTGCAAACTCTGTTCTGGAACTCCTTGTGGGCACTTACGATAACCCAAGGAACCCAAAGAACATTAACGCTACGCACCCTATTCTAAAATATCTTTTGCGCACTCGCGTACCCTATTCTAAAACTGCCTATAGTAACCCAATAGGGTACGTTGACACGTGTACAGAACGCACTTCGAACATAAATGGCGTCGTGTGTCGCTTCACCTCATTTAGCCCTGCTTGCATAAACGTGAACCTCGGGTTACCCCATTTGCATTTACACTTCACCCGCTCTTATTCAATCTGTACCTGTGTTGCGTTTCGTATGTCAAACTCATTCGTTTGCTATTGCGTAATTTGTTTCTTTTGTTTCTTTCACTTCTGTATTTCGCCCCCCTTACACAATGCCTTTGTTGAGGCCTGTAAGGCATAGGTATATAAATAAATAAATAAAAATAAGCGGCAAGGCACGCAGGGGCCGAATTTGCCAGCTGCGCCGTACAATGGGCTAACGCCCGCAGTTTGTGTTCGTTTTGTGATTTCTTTGGCATTTTGTGTCACTAGAACCGGAAATCCAGGGGTTCTAGTAAAATATCATTCGTAACCATCTAGAAGGCATACGGCATGGATATGGCACTCGGCTGCGGATACGATGGCCGCGGGATCGAATCCCTGCCCTGTCGGCTGCATTTCGATGGGGGCGAGATGTTGAGGCCCGTGTACTGTGCTATATCAGGGCACGTTAAAGAGCCCCAGGTGGCCAGAATTTCCGGAGCCTTCCACTACGGTGTCTCTCATCATCAGATTGTGGTTTTTGGTGAAGGTAAACCTCACAAATGAATCAGAAGGTTTACGGGAGCTGTATAATAGGTATGCCAGCATAGTCTAACCCTAAAGTTATTTGTTTCCTTGTTTAGATTTGAACTGACGATGCCGGACCTTGTAGGATGCTTGCTAGTGCCAGTTAGGCCGAAGAATAGAACGAAACAGGTGAGTTTTCGTGCTTGAAATTTATTCGTGAATGTAAGCCGCCGCTTACGAATTTCAGTGATTGGCTATGTGTTCTATATGACTCCACATGAATGCACACGCCTCAATGCCAGACTTGGACCACACACCAAGATTCGTGCGTTGGACATGAGTTGTCCAGAACTGCCCTGTTACATTGGACAGCCATGTCATGGAAATCATTCCCGTTATATGGCTCCATGAAATGTATTGCACGAAATTCCAAGACAGTGAGCGGCTGCGCACAAGCGAAACTTATTAAACGAGACCGCGCGCATGCATGTGCATGAGTGCGCTTTCACATTCGGTATACTTGTATGTGAAGTCGGCAAGGGATTTTTGGGGAGCCGCTTTATACATTGTGTTACGCGCGTATCATTCTTCGAACACCGTGGCTTGAAGTGTCCTCTTAGCGTTATTCGAGGCCGAAGGACGCTCACGTTACGTGAGCTTGTTGTTCGCGGAGCTTGTCTCACGAATTGTTCTGCATGCCATTTTTATTTATTTCAGAATACTCTTGGCCCTCAGGCCGTTACAGGGGTGGGTCACAGTAATACACAGGGATACAACACTCCTAGTTACACAACAGTATATTAACTTATGTTTTACAGCTAGTTAAATTTGACTGAAAAGAATTCGAGTTACTAAAGCAAAACAACATATCATCTGCATTGAAAAACGACAACGCGTACATTATTGCTTAACAATGCAGTAAGGGATTTGAAAGGTACCCCAGTGAGGTTTCTAACCGAAAGTTTCTAAATAATTCATTCTCTGAGCAACTAAATAGGTGCGCGGATATTCAACTAGTCAACCTAACCTAATCACTATAGAATCTGATAATTCAGACCCTGCAAAATACTTTTTGAGCCCTGCTTGAAAGTCTTCTGCAGTGGTAGGTGGAGTTAGTGAATGTCATCCTCTTTTTTTAGGAAAGGAAGAACTGGCACATTGTTTGATACGTTGTCGGGCCACATCGTACGCGCATTCGTTAACTCCTCTAAGACTTTCGGCTCTACGCGGCGATAGGTATTGTGTCGTGTCTAATTTTAATTTATTTTTCGACAGCAGAAAAAAAGAATCTTAGTCTGGCCAGTTTTCGATGCTTAGCTAGAGTGGGAAGTCTCAGAAGACGTAGCATTTCTGTTACTGATCCTGTAGATGAGAAACTTGAGAGAATGAATCTAGCGTCCTCTGCACTCTTTCTACCATTTTTACTAGCCCAACCTCGCAGGGGTCCCAAGTAGTACTTGCGTATTCCAGAGTTGGGCGTACATTCGTGAGATATGCTGTTAGCTTAACTGGGGTCGTAGGAAGCTTTAATTTTCATCGTAAATACCACAATTTCTTTTCTGCTGCTGAGCACATATTTTCAGTAAGGCTACTGCATTTTAGGGTACTCGATATTGTTACACCTAAGTACTTTATCGCATCAACTGCAGACATAGATGTTTTTTAAAACAGCAGCATACAGTGCATCTTCGACGCTCAATCTTGCTCGTGTCGATATTGCCAGAGCCAGGAGCGTTGACGTTGGCTTCTGAGAGCGACGCTGTTCCCATTAAGAGCAAACGGCTCGCTTGGTGCGCAATCACCCGTATTCAGATATTCGGGAAAATAAAATCAAAAGGACGACCAACCGCAGACTCAAACTGAGATCGTGGCACACAGGAGATTAGCAAGCTTAGTTATCCCACAAGCCGACGAGCGCGAATTGCTCGACTGCTTAATCGGTTGCACTTATTCCTCAACATGCTGGCCAACACGTCTTATCGAAAATAATAGCGCTACACCCTTAGTCGGGTACTGGATAAAGAACTGCGTGGAGGCGGCACACTTCGACGTCACGGCTAATATGCTGGCTATAAAAAGCGAAACGAAAGAAAAAGCAGAAATTGGCGTGATTCTTCGCCCGCGTCGTGTAATGCCTGAGCGCATGCGCACGCTTACAATCTGCGCCTCTGAGTGTTTACACGCGACGGAATAAGCATGCACGCACGCAGAAAAAAAAGTACATGAAAAAGATCACAGGCGCGGAAGCTAAGTCGCTTGACGCGGGGCTGCGCATGCTTGAAAGCACGGACTTTAGTCTTCGGGGGCTTCGCCATTTGTTCTGTGAACGCTGCCTGCGAAGTGCGCGATCGAGTAGACAGCGTATACTGTTTCTGTGCCGAGGGATTCGCCGTGTGGTCCTCACAGTGAACGTGAAAGGTGCGTTAAGGGAAGAGTACAACACAGTGCGCCTGTAGCGCGATGGTTTTGCCATGAAAGCTCCAGAAGTGAGCAAGCCGCTGCACACACAGCCAGGCAGGTGCGGCCCAGTACAGAACACAAGTGGTAAGTGGTGCATCTGTATACCTGTGTTTGTCTGTTGAGGCACGCGTAAGTGTTCTACGCAGTCTGTCGCCTGTAAGGCGCAAAAGAAAAAGGGAAGATGCATTATAAGTATTTAGAAACGATCCACGTGAAAGAAATGCGATAGCAATGCACGATATAGTATACGAAGTAAGAGTAGCATCTCTAGGGGCAATCTGAATTCTATTAAACATTGGCTTATTAAGTAGGCATTCAGTTACGTGAAGTACCATGTGACTGTCGACGAGCAGAGAAGAGACCCCAGCAGAGCTTCGAAATAAGCCATGTTCTTTTGATGTGTTCTGGCCCACGCTTCCCACCGCGAAACTGCAGTAATCGGCATGCACTGTGCACCATCGAGAAACTTGGCCTCGCACAGTGGCATCAAGCCAGCACATTCCTCCCGGTACTAGTAGACTCATTTGCGTGAGCGCTGTGTGATGACGACATTGCCGTCGATGTGATACATACGAGGTACCTGGAAGGGACCACGCGATCAAGGCGCTTCTACACAGTAAAATGCACGTCTTTTGGCTGGCAGATAGCCCTCCAGCCCCTTCCTCCCTTCTGTTGCGTGTTTGCATGCTCGGTAAAGACGGCCGGGGTGTTTCCCCTCCGTATCGACGAAGGCCTCCTGTGGGGTATGATGTTATCGCATGCGCACTCCGAGCGACGCAAATGGGCCCAGGCTCGTTTGATATCTGCTTCGGACCCGTTCACCACGTTCACGTGCTTTTACCTCCGGGTTGAAGGTACGGTGCGTGAGAGGTTGTTGTCAAGTTGGACTTCATAAGACAGATGACGTCGACGGCAAAAACACGTCCATACTGTCCATATAATTGCTATTGCGATAAAATCTGCTTTTGGAAGGCAATGCAGTCACTGCGCGAGTAGTCGATCGAAGAACGCGAGCGGGCTATTATAAGACCTATTGTGCGATATCATTTCCTTGCGACAAAGCCCGAGTGAAGCTGCATGCTTTCGGTGAATATGAAACGTAGTGAAACGGCACCGCTGTGCTTACGGGTCTTATAAACGCCAAGTGCAGAGGACATTTCAAGGCACGACGTTCCAAGAACAATACGTACGTACGCAGCGCCATGTAAGCTCAACTTCCCTACACCACGTCTCAGAAAAAATCATGTGCCGTATTCGCATGCTCGCCACGGCCGTCAGAGCCTGTTCATATATACGAATTCATGCGGTCGCGTGTTATACGAAGTTGGGCTTACTTGCTGCCGCTGGCAGCCTACAAATTTGGTACAATCGTGGAGGAAAGAAAAAACTGAGGAGAGGCCGCAACGGTTTTGTTGAAGCAGGCTTCGGGCTCACCAGTTCACCGACATTCCGTCTATTTAAAGGGGGCTGTGATGCGCGCCATACTGTCCCAAACCAACGCGCCCGCTTCCTCACGGGAAAAGGTAGCGCGAAGGACCGGACTGCGATCATCGAGCGTGTCGAATGCACAATAGCAGTACAGCAACGAAGAATGCTGCTTACGAGGACGGACATGCATTGTGTTCGTGGCTTATCGGGGATCACATGGATAGGTTATTAGCAGTGCAAGCTAAAAGCAGAGGAAGAGCGGAGAAGGGAAGAGGAGGACGAAGTTCTGACCGCCATCGCCACGGACTGGGGCCTCGGCACATCTATACGCATTAAAGACCCGCTTAAGCCTCTGCCTGGCTCGTAACAATATTAACTCATTAAACACGTTTAGGGCAACCAAGCACCACGGTAATGTAGCAACAGTGAGCCGGCAAGTGTTTGTCACCGTATACAATTGAAAGGCTTTGTCTGCCTCTGAATATATGCAGACGCACAAATCATGGCCGGATTATAAAAGATTTATGTAAAATTACATGAAGATATTGTCGAAAGGTATGTACTAAGGATGCCAAAGTCAACCACAAGGCCCAATTAAAAAGCACCGGCATCAGCAGTGAGGCGCAGGTCGTGGCTTCGCTAGGGTGCGTGCGCCACAAGTAAACGCGCTAAGGCGACCATCACAACGCGAAATTCCAGCTTCGAGGAAGCGACCTTTGTATGGAGGGAATCACGCTGGAGCACCCGCCGGAAATTTCAGCCCATGCCCCTCACCAGCGAGGACCACCTCGCGTACGGAGTGCAGTGCATGTAGCGACCACCCAATCGAGGCTGCAGTTGCGAACACTCCTCCTAGGACGGGAAACGCTGCGGCGAGCAATACCCCAACGTAGGTATGTATGTACATTGCAGACAACGCGCAAATAACGAGCTGGTGTTGTATCGTGACGGTGTCCCCTTGAAGCATGCGTATCTCTAGATTGTCGGTGCTGAGCGGTACCGGCTAGATGGACGTGCCACGGTTGTAGCAGGAACGCGTTGCCGTGTCTTGTTATTATTTTATTTATTTATTTTTTTAAAACATACTGCCAATCACAATAGGGATTATTTCAGGGCGGGGAGGAAGCATAGAATACAAAAGTGACAACATACAGAAATACAATTGGCAGGAACAATTTTACAGGTTTGGGAAACTACCCTTTAATACTGTGTCTTTGTTTACGAAAATGCGTAACACCGGAAAAATACGCAAGAGAACGTCATATACAAAATCCATCACAAATATCATATACACATCATACAAAAACCATGAAGCGGGGGCATTACAAAACAAAAGAATAAAGCCTAATAGGAGCATAAGTAATGAGGTGGACGTGAGTGTTGAACCCTTGTTTAGGAACGTCTAAGGAGTCATGACTATGAAGCTTGTGAGTTTCGTAGGATTGTCTAAACGTGTCTAGTGATGGGCCTGAGAATGATATGGGAAGGGAAGTCGGCTTCCATTCTCTAGTTGTAGCAGGGAAAAAAACGAAAATCTGAAGCGCTCAGTGTTGAAACGGTAGTTTCGCAGTGTTGAGGGGTGCTTAAAACGAGTAAATAAACATAATTGCTTTTCGCTGTACTCTGTCTAGCTTTTTTTTAAGTTTGCTTGTATACGGAAACCACAAGACAATTGCATATTCAAGAACGGCTCTGGTGAACGTGGTGTAGGCGAGTAGTTTAATATCTGACCTGCTATGAAGGAGCCGCCTTCGAAGAAAGGAAAGGTTCTTTAATGCTTTGGAAGTTAAAGTTAACGCGGGCGTTCCATGTAAGATTATCTGATATGACGCGGCCAAGGTATTTATATTCCTTAACTGTTGCGAATTGAGTGCTGCCAACTGTTACGGATAAATAGATAAGTTTTGTTTTGTGGTAAGCGCATGACGGCTGATTTGCTTACGCTGAGGCTCATTCCCCAATTGTCACACCAGTCATTATTGATTTCAGCGCCTGATTTAGTAGTTCATAGTCTTCAGGTGAATATATTTCTTGATATACTATGGAATTGTGGGCGAAGAGTCTTATGTGAGTGTTTGCTATGTGGGGTAGATCATTTATGAAGATTAAAAACAAAATTGGCTCAAGCACACTGCCTTGCGGGACACCAGAGGTAACTGTGGTAATTTCCGAGAATTCATAATTCACTTCAACAAACTATGTCAGGTTGGCATGCAGTTTTTGATCCAGTTGGTAATTTGTCCCCTGCCTATGTGCATTCCAGCTTCCTAACCAATTTCGTGCGAGACACTCTATCGAACGCTTTAGGAAAATCTAGTAGAATTAGGTCTGCTTGCTTTTAAAGCTCGATGTTTAAGGAAAGGTCGTGAGTCAGTTCTGTCAGTTGAGTGGCCGTAGATAGCCCTTTGCGGAATCCGTGGTGGCAAGGCGATAATATGCGTTTCTGTTCAAGGAAGACGGTTATGTGTTCGAAGATGATATGTTCAAGAATTTCCGACAGGCGATATGTTTCGCGGAAATTGGCTCTCTGATTCCAAACGTGTTGCGGTGAGTGAGCATCGCATAGCGAAGCAGAACAAGGGGACCAAGGTGAATACTCAGAAGGACGATCCGTAACTTCAGAAGAACATACTCGTGTAGCACAAAAGCAAGCTTTAATGTCTTGCTGTGTGAGGTCACGAGCAGAAACACTGTGCAATTGTCACGGGCCTGCCAAGAGTTCACCGCCTAATGTACACGACAGCGGTTTCTTTCGGTTTGGTGCTTTTGCGTGACTTCGCTAAACACTACAAATATCCCTCACCCGTGGCACACACTGTGAGATGCTCGCTCGTTCGAATTTTACTCAGACCCGCTGGCTGCGACAACTAGCGCGAGAAGAACGCTGCATAGTTTTGAATACAGCACAAGGACTGCGTAGCTTGGAACACTTCCAGTTCGGCACGGCACGGCAAGGTATACAGACCTAAGTAACCTCACACGCTGCAACAACACACGCAGCGCGCACATGGCATAACGAAGCCGCTTTTGTTGCTCGTCAATATTGTCACGTGGTCGAGACGATGAAGACGCAGCAGTACTTCAAACATTACCAAGTTAACTGTTCATTGGGCGAAGCTGTTCCCGGCTAAACATAGCAAATCACAGTGCAAAACGATACCGGCGCGAATCGGCGGTCATCGATAAAAATTAGAGCATATCCACGGAGTGAATAATGATGAGTGGGCGAAGCTCGGGAGGTTCATCGTAGATCGTGCCGAGTTCCGGAATAAGTTAGTTAACGCGCACGCTACGAATCCTTATGGCTCAACTATGCACAAGTGAAATCTCCCACCGGCACTTCATTGAAAGCTGTGGGGGATTTGAGGAGCCTGCTCGGAAGAAAGAAAGGCCCGCCTCCCCTCGCGGAACTCCTTCTACAGAGCAGGCTACAGCAGTGGAGGATCGAGTAATACGAACCTTCTTCTCTCACGCAGGGGAAACACCACCGCATCCGCTGCCCTCTACCACGATTGACGGCCCAGACACGGAACTTGACAGGCCCTTTACATTGGGTGAATTCGTATCGGCACTGGCACAGGGTAAAACGAGATCAGCTCCCTGGACATGGCGGAGTCACTTGGCAGAACTTCGAAACCTCAGCAACGAAGCCCAAGACAAACTCCTAGCAATCATCAACGAGTCCTGGGAATCCGGAGTGGTTCCTGATTCACTTAAACTATCGCTTATCTACCCCATACCGAAGCCGGGCAAAGACCACACAGTGCCTGCAAATCTACGCCCCATAGCTCTAACTTCGACAGTCTGTAAACTGATTGAAAGAATGCTGCACACGAGAATGCAATACTACCTCGAATACGTACAACCGGGACTACACCCAGCACAAGCAGGTTTTCGACCAAACCTGGGCACACATGACTGCCTTTGGTTACTCCGCAGAGTAATAAAACCGCAGGTCTCGCAAGCATATGCCAGACTACATTCTCGCAGTCGACATGCGTAAGGCATTCGACAATGGAGACAAGAGGTGATACTAGAGGAATTAGCAGCAAGGTACCCTAGCCAAAAGGCATATAATTGGATCCGCAGCTTCCTCCAAAGCAGGCCTATCAGCTCCATGGCCAAGCACCGGGATGGAGTCCAAGAACCTACTACTTGGATAGGGGTGTACCTCAGGGCTCCATCCTCGGCCCAATGCTCTTTAATCTAGCCATGACACGAGTAGCAGAAAAGCTAGAGAGAGAAACTACGGCTCGTTTTGCTATTTATGCTGAGGACATAACAATATGGACGGAAGCAGCGGATTATCCTGACGAGTGCAGTATGCAAACAGAACTCCAAGCAGCGATTCTCAGCCTCTCCGATACTTTAGACAATCTTGGACTACAATTATCGCCAGAAAAGACGGAATTGCTTAGTGTAGACGGAAAAAGATCGACGAATCCAAGCAAGCACATTACACTACACATCGGTGACACAGATATCACTTCTTCCAATGGACATATTAGAATTCTCGGGGCACAAATTGCTAGCTGCAACAGTTCTCAACAATGGATCTGCACATTAAAACGCCAATGGAGCCCGATGTGGCACATGGTCCGACGGATTTGAATAAGCATGGCGGAGCGCGGCAGAATGCATGCCAAACACTTGCGAAAGCAGTGGCTGTCGGGAGGATTCTGTACGGGGCACCCGTTTATGACTTCTCCATCGAGATCTCCACGACATCAAAAAGTTACACCGGGCAACCCTCCGTACGATCACTGGACTGCCAAAGCACACACGGAACGAGGACCTGCTCAGACTAGTCCCGATACCACCAATACGAGACATCATAAGGGAAGCACAGTTTCGAATGCAATGCCGATTGGAAAACACGCCACAGGGAAAACAGGTCATGGAATGGGATAGCCGAGCCCGCGCGACGCCGGTGGATCAGGAACTGCTGACAATGCCACCATGGGAAGTGCCGCTACCCAGGCAGCACGCCAACACAGGACTGATGTAGGCGTGAAATCGGCCAAAGTCGGCAGCGCAGCGATATCGGGCCTAAGTCGGCAAATCGCGCTCGCGCTACTTTCACCCACATCTGCCGATGACGGCCAGCCGGAATGGCTCCACTGTGGGAAGCCACCATGGGTTCGAACTTGGCCAGCCAGAGTGGGCGAATTTGGCCAGCCAGGATGGGTCGGATTTGGCTAGGTAGCATTGGCCGATGTTGCGGCATTCAGGCTTTTTGGCGTGTTGTCCATCGGAAACCCCTTGCGCGACCGTTCACAGCCACCGTTCACAGCGCGTTTCTTCGCTGCTTTCCGGGCGTGCTGCGAACCACACGAACGCTCGCGGCGTCGCCCTTTGGACAGTTTGCCCGCAGGTTTGGAGCGCGCGTCTCAAAGAAATAAAACGAAAGAAGGGGACGGGCGGTCGCTGCTGCTATAGAGTTGGAGACGCGCATCGCGTTCGCGTATTTCCCTGTTTCAGTCTGCGCAATTTTTCTTCTCTCCGCAGGCAGTGCATTTGGCGTGATGTCACACATGGAAAACTCGGCTGCACGGAGCCTATACGAAAATTGTTTGGCACAACATGACTGCATGACGATCATAAATGACAGGCATATACATGAAAATCG